>OY754308.1:45871577-46327577 GCA_963573325.1 Astragalus glycyphyllos | reverse complement strand
GGTGTCGTCAAGATGCTCTAAATCCAAGCATTTACCCAAGTCTATACATATGATACAAGCAAGCAACTATACACTCGATACAGAGACAACTAAAAACCGACTAGTATGCTAAACAAGCTTATTTAACATGTTGTACAGTATAACTTGAGAATGCCGATATCAAATAATCAAAACTAAATTACCATACATCAAAAACATTAAACACTTAAATCGATTTGTTATAATTTTCAATTTCTTTGGATCTCTTATTCAACCTTATAAACTTCATTCTTAACCATCTTCTCGTGGTCAAGATGCTTCCTTAAGTAGGCTGCAGTTAAACTTCAGCATCAACAATCCTAGCTTTGTTATGTAAGTTCTCATGATCAGCAATAGTGTAAACAAAAACAATCAAGCATGCACCAGCAAATATACTTACTATAAATATGCATAGGACAAATATCTACACATAAAGAATTATTATCATACATATAAAAGTTGTACACAAGTTCTAACTTCATTCTCCTTATAAAAGGCAACTTATTGAAGTTATAATCTTGGTGTTCAATCAGCATACTTCCTAGTTGCAGCTTTTTCAGCAAGAGAAAGTAATCAACAAAACATTCCTAAGGGTTATCATCTTAATAAGGTTCTTTGATTATATTTTGTACAACCACAGTCCTTGCTTTCCTTATATGTCGACTATATTTTTCAGCATTAGCGCTTAAAATATTTATGATAATTTGATCATAGCTCATAACAATTTATAACAATTTGATCATATATAGCTCATAACATAAGTTCAATAACATGTTTGATTCGTTAGAAATAGGAGTGAAGTAAATTGAAACTCGTCCCTAACGCTTTTTAATTCATACAAATTCACACTTGTGTTCTTGTTATCCTTAAATTAAAATCACAAAAACATATTTGTTGCTTTTCACTTTAATTTCTCGTCAAACAAATCCAAATTATCCTTTTTCAATTTAAAAGTTAAATTGTTAACCTGATAATTAACCGCAATCCCTAAGTTTGACACTCTGTCTTTCCGTACTATTACTTGCAGTGATCCGGTACACTTGTTGTGATTCCATCAGTAAGCTACTGAATGTTATCCAAATCCTTCAATGAAATGTAAGTAACAACTTGCATTGAACTAACTTCTTCTCTTTGTCTCTTAAGAGCTTTCTCATAGCCCTTAAAAACTGGATTGCACCATTTCCCAACTTAACCTATTTGAACAACCAAAGCAGCATCGAAAGTTGTAACAACAGGTGGAGCAGCAACAGGAGCCACAACAACGGACAAAATCAACACAAAAATAAAAGCAGCCACAAAAATGGCATTTGACACCCTCTTCCATGCCTTAAGAGATTTTCATTGCTTATCAAACTTTTGTCTTTCTTTTCGACCAAACTTTTAGTTTGTATTTGAATCTTGGCTTGTTTTAGGGGTATTTGGTCGTAACAGGTTAAAAGTGTATTAGTCTAGTCCTCCTTGGACTCTCTTTTGTTCTCATTATTTTTTATCTTTTTTAGGGAAAACAAGGGGGAGTACTCTTATTTTGTTCTTCATATTTTCTTGCATCAAAATAATTTAACGAGATTGTCTTCCTTCTCTTTGCCAAAAAAATTCTTGATAGAACACATATAAGGGTAAAGTAAAGAAAGGTAATGAACAAATATTGTTAACAATTGATCCATTATTTAATTAACCATAATTACAATCGACCCTATTTATACATATAGGTCCATATGAAAAAAGAAGAAAATAACAATTAATAATGATATCTAACATAACTAACTATAAACTACCTATTAACAAACTTATCTCTAAAAATATTGAGAGAAACCCAATGTCCCACATCGACTAAAGATAAAGGTCTCAAAAAAATGGTTCTTTCTACCAATTTTTTATGCCTTTCTTGCTATTTCAATGACTTCAACAATTGATCATTTCCCAACAACTATTCCCATTCTTGCTGGGAAGAATTAAGATATGTGACGAACAAAGACTACAAAGCTTGCTTCATTCTACACCACCGTGCAGATGTGTCAAACTTTGAAAATATTTCTTTGGCTGGAACATCAAAGGAGCAATTATGGATAGCAATTAGTCCAAGGAAATGGTGACGGTAACTAAAAAATGGGGATACTCTGCTGATGAGGAAGAAAATGATGAAGTCTTGATGGTGGTGACAACTAAGGATGATGATTACAACAACAATTTGTGGTTTCTATACACTACCAGCTTCCACTCACATGGCAAGCCATAGGGACTGGTTTTCTAATCTTGATCCCTGAAGCATCGCTACTTCAAAATCAGAGCTACACTTGTAATGGGCATTTATTCGTTATCAGTACTCACTGGGTACTCGTGAGTACTTATCAGTCTATATTTGTGGTCTGACATATAAATATATTTTTGTTGTATAGTAAAAATCAGATTTTTCATTCATTCGTTTGGTGATACTGAAAATTTTCCTACTACAATGTATATCTTTTTCCGTTTTTTGCTATATAAATAACTTTTTCTTATATTTCTTTGTATTTTTTCTATTATATATTTTACTTATTGCGCATGTTACCTATATTTTAGTCATATTTGTAATAAATTTATGTTACGTACCCATACACTCATTTTTTGAAAAACACCCCTACCAGGTACCCATGCAATATAGGTCTTGAATTCTTGATAATTCTGCCAAGAGCAGAGTAATATTTGTGATAATAGAACCCTGAATGTAGAAAAAGTTGGCAAGGTCTTGATCAAGAGAAAAGATTTTTCTTTTTTTTACATGGAATGAAAATTAATCTTCTCTGTCTTGGACAACTATCAGAGAAGTGATATATGATGGTGATCGAGGACAATTCATTAAAGAAACTCTTGATTAGAAGATAAGACTACTTGTCCGAAAACAGAACCTTCAAGGTAGAGATACAAGTAATGGAGCATAAGTGTTTGCAAGGCCGTCCCAAACAATTGAGAGGCTCTGTTCAAGATTTAAAATTGGGCCCCTACTTTTATCAAATTAGGCTACGAAGTTTTACACAATTTATTGTGGAGGCAAAAATTTATTGCACCATTCTCATTTCTGGACGACCGCGTGTCATCATCAACGACCATTGTAATTGTTGTTGTTCTATCTCGGGTTACAAGGGTTGTTGATGATGACCCATCAACCGTCCTAGAATTAGAGAGTGGTGCATACGTGTCAAGTGCTGGAGGAGTAATGTGAGTGGGAGTAGAGTAGAAAACATGTTAAGCTGATAATTCTGCCTAAATACGTTTAAAGAACAACAAGACGAAGCAAAACCCATTTTCAACAAACCCAACTTAAAAAAATTTCTAGCGAATAGAGAAGGAATAAAATGGCTAATAGGGAAAGTATCAAAATTACCAAAAAAAGCAATATGGGTACATGCTGGTATGTACTAAAACAATGCCTACTAGTACTGAAAGTTGAGTATCCATTATTTTAATTAAAAAAAACGGTATAGATTTATAATGGTATTATGCTATAGTTATCTTTAGATTAGATGCTATAGATATTATGGAATAAATACTTTCAATGGTGATTAAAGAAGAAACTATCATCATGATTCTTCTTACATAAGACTCACACAATAAATAGATTGAGATCCAAAGGCACTCCACCAAGTATAGCTGATTTCACAGATGAAAGCTCTCCCGCAGAATTGAAAACTTCATGCTGTTAAAGATAAATAGTTTGCATTGCATATATTAATCCAAAGTCCAAACCAATGACTTATTTATTACCAAGTTAATAGAGTAAACTACTTGCTGCAAGCAAATATTGAAAATTAGTTATTAACACAAAGTAAATATGATAAGACTTTAGTTAAAGGCATTTTCCATTTCTACCCATAGATTCAAATGTTTCATTGAATACCTTGCTTTGGTTCTCCCTCCAATTTTATCCGGTCCTCATATCAACATTAGGAAATCAAAGTGGAGCTGAAGTGAAAATAAAATATAAAAATCAACACAAAGCCTAATAAAAAAATATACAAAAATGGGCATGTAAAACACCTGTTTTGCCTCTCTGCAACTTCTCTTTCGATGAATATGGAGAATCTGCAAAGCCGAATGAAGACAAAATCTAAACAAAATAAGGAAAATTTTGAAAGAAAAATATATTGGGAAAATGGGGAAGATGAACATGCAAACCTAACTTTGGGTGAACCTTACAATTTGAAAAGCCGGCTACATGTGTTCCTTCCTTCTTCGCTTTGTTTTTCTTCTCCCAATTTTGGTTTCACGATCTTCTCTTTTTTCCCTTGTGTTCGTTCCCTTTCTTCTTCTTCCTCTCTGAGTTGTCTTTCTTCTTCTCTAATTTTGGTTTTCCTTTTCTGCATTTTTTCCCTTTTTCGTTTTCCCTTTCTTCCTCTCTCTATCTCTCAATTTTGTGTTTCTTCTCTATCAATTGTGGATTTACAGTTTCTGTTTTTCTTCCCCATTTTCATTTTTTAAGTACATATATTTGTGAGAGAGAGAGAGAGACTGAAAAGAGAGTCGCGATTTCCCCTCTTCTTTATCGCGTCGGTGATGATGGTACAGAAAGAGACTTGGCGACAGAGAGAAGGGATGAGAATGAGATGAGTGTGGTTATGCGGTGAGGGTCTGGGTTTTGGATGAAGTGAGAGAGGCATGGTGAGAGAGATCGAAAGACAGATTGAGAGGAAGGGTGGGGAGAAAGTATTTAGTGTGTGATTTGTTTTACGTCTGACGCACTCTTCATGGGGTTCAGAGAGAGAGAAGGAAAGTATTGCAGCTACAGTAATGTACTGACAACATCACATGGAGTGGCAGGAAGGATCAATCAATATCACATGGGAAGGAAGGATTTGAGCGCCAAATCCAACCTGGCAAAGAGAGGGGCGAGATGATGAGCTGGATATCCACGTGGAGACTACCACTGGATGTAAATCAGAGATGTATAAAATAAATAATATAAATAAAATGATACAAAAAATAATAATATGGTGTTGCTAACGAAATGACATATCATAGAGGTTACCAAAGATGTGTGTGACATGGAGGATCCTAACCCCTACTTTCACTTTGACTATCATCCTGTGTAGCTCCTTTCCCAAAGATATAACCATAAAATCTGATAGATGTCATGTGAGGCTACAATCTATCAAATTTAATCTAAGGTTAATATTTAATCCTCTCATCTCTCACAATAAACTTCCTCTCATAATATACATCCCCAATATATATATATATATATATATATATATATATATATATAATCAAATCTAAAGTAAGGAGAAGAACATGAGAATGAGAGAAGGAGAGAAGATGAAAGTCTTTGTATTATTCTCTTAACACAAGTCATCCTTACACAAAAGAGTGTTTCCTATTTATAGGGTGTAGATAACCAATTATATTATGACAACTAGAAAAATTAAATTATCTAGATTCCTAGGTCGACTTTAGATTCTAGGTTGGACAATACTATCCTTCTAAACTTTATCATATCAGCATCATATCGCCTTGTATCATAGACTGAGTCCCCATCCAAAACCATTGCTTTGCGTCGACAATTTCCTTATGTCCTCCTTGATGTCCTCTAAGGATACAGCTCCTTCTAATATTCTTACAACCTGCAAATAATTAAGTCATAGTTTAATTTAGCTAAATAAAATTCTTATATCAAATTTGGAAATGTACATTCTTTCAATTTAGTTTACCTAACTAATGTAATTTACAATTCTCTTTTTCTTTCTCATTCCATTTAATGACACCAGCAGCGGAGCTAGACAAATATTAGTGAGGGAAATAGTTAAGTCAATATAGTCAAATTAAGTATCATCTTAAAAGGAACACTTAAATATGAAACTTTAAGGATACTAGGTATAATTCTGTAAAACAAATATTAAGTATCATCTTATTTATAGAAAAATGTTAATTAAGGATGTTAGATTCTTTTTTATGAAGAGAACTAACGCTGCAATATCTTTAGATGAACAAATTTTATTTTATCTGATAATTATCTCATAATTTTATCTCATATATCTTGTTTAAATGAATGATAAATAAAGTTACCTTTTCCAGGGGAATGATCTCCTCAACCAAGAAAGCGCCTTTGCTCTCTTCTGTTCCTCCTTGGCCAAATGTAGCAAAAACCGACAAGAAGAAGAAGAAGAATAAAGTCGGCTTTAAGCGCAACCTCAAATGGCGCCTTATTTCTTGAGGACTTTTTATATGACAATGATTTGTCAAATGAAATTCGGGGTGGTGGTGGAGACCGGAATGCAGGAGAGGAACCTTTGGGTGATCCATTATTGTTATCTACCCTCTATTATGCAGGAAGTATAATGATGATGTTAAGTTCACTTGGTGGAGTAGTTAAGCAGAAATACTTTCCTTTTATAAGGAAAATTGTGTTCCTTACACCTATATATAGGCTAAGTTTGTTCAAAAACTATTGTGAATGTTTCAACTTTTTACGGGTTGTCCGAAGAAAAATATGGCGGGATAATTGGTGTATTGAAAGAATGACATACAACTCATTTTGTTTTTAATCTAGAGTCAACACAAATTGCGGTTTAATTTGTTGAGCCAAAAAAATAGAAAGAAAAAAAATCAAGCCATGAATTGTGCATAGGCTTTTCAATAGGAAACGGCCTCTCGATGTAGACCACGATCGACCCGAGAAATTCTTATATAGGTGTGTATCCTAACATTTAATGCTAAAAACAATCAATCAAATTCTCATATAGGTTCACACCTATCATTAATTACTTAGAAACAATCAATTACATAATTACAATCAATTAAATTAAATTAAATTAAAATTGTTAGTATTTTAAAACAAGAGAAGAGAATGGAGTCAGTGAGCTTTTTAAAATTAGATGGGTTCTACTTGTCTTGGTATCTAATTAGAGAAGCTAATTGTTGTGCTGATGCATATCTATAGGTTGTGATCAGAATGTTATCTTGTTTGTTTGAGGTTTTACAAGCTTTTGTAAAACCCTTGTGGTTACCATATGTTATTCGAGTTGCTACTTCAAGAGTTATCTCCATGTAATCTTTTTTGGGCTTTTTATCCCTCATTAATACCAAAAAAAAATGGATGGGTCCTACTTGTCCCTTAGATGGGAGCGAGAGAGAACCGAAGGGACATGCATCATGGACTCAACACACATGCAGGTTTCAGTGAGCTACGTGAAGGGAGACCCTTAGAGCCTGATGCGGGACAAGGATCAAGACATCAGCATGTCACCCAGCAGTGGTGGAAGTGCGACTCTAGGGAGGCAGTACTAGACAAGGAAGGTTGGAATATTGTCACACCACGGTGGCAGCAGCGGCAAGACGGGTAGACTTGGCAAAACTACCCGGTCCATATCGGGCAGGCCCGCACCGGGCTGCGGGCATCATCGAGCTGGGCCAAAAAGCCCGGATAAAATGGGGGCTCCAATTTTACTACCCAAGCCCGGCCCTATGCGGGCCACGGGCTTTTTGGGCTAACCCGTGTATCTTTTATTTAAAAAATATTTTTTTAAAAAAAAAAATCATATATATATATATATATATATATATATATATATATATATATATATAACTCATGTAGAGTTAGGATATATTGACACCAAGTGTCAAACTTAATGACTTACAACAACTAATATCTTCACGTATAAAATGAAATTTATCAATCCGACCGTTGAATAACATGATATTATCCTTGAGATTATATATATCAAATTTCATAAAAATCCAAAATTATTTGATAGTTCATCTCACTACTCTATTTCGATGGTTAATATGTTTTTTAAAATATAAGTAAATGCATGTTGTTAGATAACATACTTATGAGTTTCCATTTTTTTTGAAATTAGATATACATGATCACAAGGATAATATGATATTATTCAACGGTCTAATTGATTTTTTTTTTATAATCATAAAGTCCACTATGGGGCGCACAAGGGGTGCTCCAACCCATGTACAACGGCTTGAGGGGAACCCGCGAGGGACCCCCCCAATGGGCCTTATTAAAACCTTCCAGAGCCAAAACGCAATGGGAAAAAGACCTTGGAAGGAAAAAGAGTGCCCAGTCTATACAGATAACATACAACCCATAGGGCAGTTCAACCAATCACCAAAACAAAAATTTGTACTACTCCCCTTCCTAAAAACAAACCATCCCCAAGAAATATTTTTGATATACATAATAATCCTATCCATATCAAAAACTACCCCTTCAAATAATTCCTCGTCAGCCACATAGCCCAGACAGTAGCTACCCAGACTAGATGCTTCATTCTCTTCATCTTTCTCCCTTTCATCATTTTTCCAAACAAGAAGAAGTGCTGAATTGGGTCCTGTAAGTCAATATTCTCCACCTGCAACCAATTTGTAATTCTCCTCCACACCTCCTGAGCTTTCCAGCATCCAAAAAATAAATGTCCTGCATTCTCATCCTCCCTAAAACAAAAGACACAACACGAGTCATAATTAACATTCACAACTCCTCGCAATATAAGAGCGTCTCTGGTTCGCAAGCGATTTAATAACAGCCTCCACGCCATTACTGCAGCCTTGGACGGAACATCACATCGCCATACTTTCGAACACGCCATCCTCCTCTCGGCTTCCATTCGAGGCACCACTCCATTACGGTTCTCAGTTAGCCGAGCATAACAAGACTTGATTGAGAACAATTTGGTTCTATCAGCCAACCAACACCACTTATCATCAGCATCTGAATAAATGGAAATATCAGCAAGAATCATACTCACTTCCTCCCTTTGCGCAGCAGCTGCTCCTTCATCCGAAGTGTTCCAAGACCAATCCCATTGCCACCTCCCATCAACAACAGCCCCTGCTTCCATCACCTTCACGTCTTTGACAGGTGCTGATTCAAATAATTCTGGATATAGTTCACAAAAGCTACTAGCCCCACACCATGAATCAAGCCAAAATCTGAGTTTATCACCTCTACCAAGTTGTAATTTGACCAATTTTCTAAACCAACTAATATCATCACAAAATTCTGCACCACTATTAATTACATCACGCCACCATATGGAAGCTTTGCGTAAACAGTGTGCTGATTGCACAATATCTTCAAAGCAAATCCCCTCCCCATATCTACTAATCAGCACCTTACACCATAACTTTTCACAATCATTCAAAAGTCTCCATTTCCATTTGCTTAAGAGTGCAATATTAAAAGCCTCTAAATTTTTCACACCCAATCAACCTTTATTTTTCTTTTGACAGATATCATCCCATTTTACCCACGCTATTTTCTTATGCTCTTCGTCTCCACCCCACAAAAAAAGCGTCTTTGGAGTCAGGTCATTTCACCAAGAACCTTTTTCGGTACTTTAAAGAAGGAGAAGAAGTAAAGCGGTAGACTAGATAACACGGAATTGATTAACGTAATTCTCCCCCTACCGAAAGTTGTTTATTCCTCCAAGATGAAAGTTTCAATTTCATTTTCTCTAGAATCGGTTCCCAAGTACTAGCTTTCCTTGGATTTGCGCCAATCGGGATGCCCAAAAATTTAAACGGTACCTTCCCAATGCAACACGCCAAAAACACAGAAGCTCCTTTTAATACCCTCTCCTCCATATTCATCCCAATGATATTACTCTTGGAATAATTGATTTTTAACCCCGATGCCATCTCAAAGCTTCTTAGTATCGCTTTTATACTCCACAGATTTGACTCTTTGCCATCACAAAATATCACTGTATCATCTGCAAACTGTAATAAGGAGACCGATAAATTGTTAGTTATTGGAAAGCCCCCAAAACAATTACTCGACTCAGCTTTTCTCATCAAGCCCGCCAAACCTTCAGCAGCCGCGATAAATAAAAACGGAGCTAGTGGATCCCCTTGCTTTAACATCCTAGATGCTTGAAATTCGTTAGTTGGGCTTCCATTAATTAACGCAGACATAGAGTTGGCCGTGTAACATCCACGCATCCACTTTGTCCACACCGGCCCAAACCCCAACCAGAACAACATGTAATCTATGAAAGGCCAGCTTATCGAATCGTAAGCTTTTTCGAAATCAACTTTTAACACCATACAGGTCTTTTTGGATCTTTTTGCAAGATCGAGTAATTCATTCCCCACCGCCACACCATCTAAAATTTGTCTCCCCAGAAGAAACGCATTTTGACATTCAGATATAACTTTTCCCAAAACTTTTTTAAATCTCCCCGCTAAGGTCTTAGCAAGGATTTTGTATATAGACTTCCAATCAAAGAAATAGGCCTATAATCATTGAGCTCTTGAGGATTTGCAATTTTTGGAATTAGTGCAATAAAGGAAGCACATATAGCCTTTGGAATTGTTCCTGTTTCCATAAATTCATTCATGAAACACATCACATCACTAGATACCAAATCCCACTGATTCTTATAAAAATTTATGTTGAATCCATCCGGTCCCGGACTCTTGTTTCCGTCACACTCCCACACGATCTCCTTGACCTCATCTACCGAAAAGGGGGCTGTTAGCATTTGGTTATCTTCCTTCGAAATCGTTTTGAATTCAACCCCGTCAAGCACAGGCCTGTTGTATTCGTCTTCTTTAAATCTATTCTCAAAAAATTCTGTGTCATAGATTTAACACCTTCCACATCTTCCACCCACGAGTCTCCTTTCTTTAATCTGACGATCTGATTTCTTCGTTTATTGCCATTTATACACGCATGAAAATATCGTGTATTTGCATCTCCCTCCGCTACCCACTTTGTTCGTGATTTTTGTGCAAGGAGGCTTTCTTTATACTTCAACTGCTGCCAGAATTCTGCCTGTAAGTTTCTGAGCTGTTCGACGTCGGTCTCCCCTCCATTTGCTGCAATATCTTCTATTTTATTCAAGTCCTGGACCAGCCTTTCTATATTCAAGTCAAGCATCCCAAAAACTTCTTTATTCCACTTTTTCAACTGAATTTTTAGTTTTTTCAGCTTCTCCTTTATGATAAAGGATTTCGGCCCCTCAGTAATTTGCATAGCACGCCAAGTATCTTCCACAAAACTCTTGAAATTTGGATGCTCCAGCCAACAATTATTGAACTTGAAGGGTTTTATACCCCAATTTAACTCCGCCCCCAGCAACCACACCGGACAATGGTCCGAGATGTCTCTATCACCTATCCATTGTGCAGACACTTTCCAACAATTTACTAAGTTTTCACTTAACAAGATGCGGTCTATTCTGCTCATACTCTTCCCATCCTTACTATACCATGTGAATTTCTTGCCAAGAACAGGAGGATCTACCAATTCCATAGCATCAATAAACTAAGTGAATTCTCTACATTCTGATCTGCCTGAGGATTGATTCACATCTCTCCTTTCTCTAATTGTTGTTACTGCATTAAAATCCCCACATATACACCATTCCCCCAATTGAGCATTCCTTTTTAAGTTAATGATTTCACCCCACATCCTTCTTTTAGCATCTAAATTGCAAGGAGAATAGACATTGATCATGTACAATAAAGAGTCATTTTGCTTCACACAAACACCAATATACCCTCCCCCTTCAAATGAGTATAACAACTCAAATAAACCTTCCTTCCATATACATAATAGACCTCCCGATAATCCCTGAGAACTTTTAACCACCCACCCACAATTACCCAGCCCCCAAATACTTTGAATCATACTAGCAGATAAATTTGTTCTTTTTGTTTCTTGAAAAAAGACACAATCGAAATTACCTTTGCAAATTTGCTGCCTTAGACGCTTTCTCTTATCAGCGTCCCCCACCCTCTTAAGTTCAGTGTCAGAATCTTCATTTAGCTTTCTTTTTAGACTCCCTCTGCCTCTTTGCTTCTTGATCCCTAACTTCCATGGCTTTGATGAAATCAACATACACCTTATCTGATTCAGTCCCCACCACTCCAAGCTGAGATTTAGCAATATTCCACACCTTGTTTGCCACTGTTTCCTGATGATTCTCCCAATACCGATCATTGCACTTTCTAATCTCTGAATCTCCGATGGAGCCTTCGCAAGGCACAGAACCACCACTAAAGTGAGTGCTTCTTGAATCGCTGCACTCTTTGGGAGCCGTACTATCTTCAGATCCCACTGCAACCATCTGATTACTAAAAGGAACAGTATGCGCCATCGAAGAGTTTGATGAGGGAACAGAGGAAAACACACACTCTTTTCTGGTAACGCCAAGCTCATTCTCAGGGAACTTAGAAATGGGACTTGAAGGAAGTAATGAGCCTTCCTTATTTCGGCCCATCCAATTACTTGGACCGGGCCCAGATGGAGCTACACAAGCAGCTGCTTTTTTACCCTTCTTTTTGGACTTTCTATTTGCAACTTTGGGCCTACACCGTGGGCTACCACACAACACCTGCTCTTCAATTGGGCCCAAATCTTTATTTACCAGATTTTCAATCACCCCATCAAAATTAACTACTCCCTTTTTATTTTTTACCGCCTTTGACTCCTCACATTCAATAAATAACTCCTTATTTGTCTCCACACAATTCTCAAATTTCCTATATTTATTGCTATTCCCCTCGTTCTCATCATCTAGCCGCCAACCAGCCATGCGTCCCTCGATGTTCTCACCAAGTGCCTCAGTCACAATCATTTCGTTGGATTCTTCCACATTTTCACCCACCCCAATGTCTGCACCATTGATCTCAAACTGTGTCTCCTCAACTTCCTTCGATTCTGCCTCCTCCACCACTGTCTCAGGCGGAAATAACGGCGGTCCTGCATCTAATTCCTCCTCTGAGCTAACATCTTCCGATTCCGATTCTGAGTGCATCTCCTCCCAGGCTTGTGATCTTGACCTCAACCATTTTAATGGGAAAAACAATCCCATTAATAGTGATGTGAAACATTTCACTGATAGTTCCAAGTGATCGTGTAGGATCAAAATTCTAGCGATATCGTAGGATGATCTCTTCCTTGTGTCTTCATCAACATCTACAAAGGTCCCAACTGTATTTGCCATTAGCTTGCATATACCTTCCCCCCAAGCATGAGGAGGTATGCCTTGGCACCTAACCCATACTAAACGTTCATTATCGACTACATACGGCTCCCATGGGTATATTTCTTTAAACCATTTGTATAACCATCCTTTCTCTTCACAAACAAGCTCTTCAAGTGTTCCTTCTTCAACATCTTCAAGAAGAACCGAGTTTGCACCCAGCGGGGTAGCTTTAACGGAAAACACACCCTGCATGCTGAACCAATCTTGAATTCTGTAGGATGTACCAGGCTGTACAACATAGCCCACATACATTTTGCTGAATCTTTCTACCTCCTCCTTGCTTACATCAAAACATAGGAGACCCTGTTGAGCTTTCCACCATGGCTTGCTCGCATAACCAGACCTTCGTCTTCAATCCACATGCTCAGTAGCTGCCTTGCCTCTGTTCCACACGTGATACTTTCTTTGTATTGCTACACCTTGATCTTCTTGGCGAATCTTCTTATCTTTCACAGCCTTACCTCCATTGTCTCCAGACCACGGCTGGTTCCTCACTTGACAATCGTATGTACCACTTCTACTTCCTCATTCTCTATCCTCCCCATCAACCTTATCCACCACTCTCTTGCCCTTTCTGTCTTCTGCTACTTCCTTTGACGCCACCCACCCAAAACATTGCTCACGCACAGTAGTCCTCCCATTTGGCTCCCTAGAGAACCGAGGCTGGTTGACATGAATTTTTGTAGAGCCTATGATGATGTTGCCGAGTTTCGTTGCAAACAAGCTTGGATCACGAACATCTACAAACCGAACAAAGCCAAACCTCCTACCCACTTTGTCTCTCTTGTACGGGATCACCACTTCTGTTGCCTTACCATACAATGAGAAAATACGATACATCTCCTTTGCACCATGGTCATCAGGGAATCGAGTGAAGAAATAAGACACCTCCTCTTCAAAATCTCTGAACCTTCTGCCAGTCGCCGTGTCCATCCTAGCAATTCTGTTCTTCCTAGCTAATTCAGTCCTTCTACGTTTCCTTGAAACCACATTCCACCCTTCGTCTCCCATTCCACCCTTCGTCTGATTGATAAATTTCGTTGTCTATATGAAATTATTAATTGGTGTAAGTCGCTAAGTTTGACACCTGGTGTCAATATACCCTAACTCATGGGGTAACTATTGTAAGTTCAAATTACTGATGTCAATATATCTATAACTATTAATAAAAGGGATTCTAAAAAAAAACTGTCATTTTGGTGTCAGATTTTTCTGACCAAAATGCCCTTATTGTAAGTACAAATTTCTAATAAACACTAACCACCCACTAGCACACCAACATATTAACCACCCACTAACATAGTCCACTGGTATATATAATATTAACGGTTGTTCAGGAAGATGCATTTGATGAAAAGGATTTGTTATTTGCATCCTTGCGCATCACATAAACTTAACATCCATTCCTATTACCAATTAAAAAAATGCTTGCAAACAAAATATCAGTTCATATATTAAACCGTAAGAAAACATGCATGCATATATATATATATATTGTTGTAAATTTTATTAAACCACACAGAAAACCTCTTCTGTTTTGTCAGGTTTGATAACGAAAAATCTGCTAAGTTGGTTGTTAGTAGGATGAATGGAAGGCTTCTGGATGGTTTGGAGATGCTGGTAAATTCGGCAAAGTTTAACAGGAACAAGCTCGCTAATCACAACTTCAAGAAGGACAAGGCTGTAGCTTCAAACTCTTTTGTTCAAAAGAGGTGGAGGGAGAGTCTCAGGGACATTAGAACCTTCAAAGAATAGGTTGCTAGTGTTGGAAGCAAAAGAAAAAGAGGAGGCAGCAAAAAACAGAGATACATGATAACTTCACACAAAGTTATCCTTGGAGTTGTGTGCCATAACAGTATTCTTTGGCTAAGAAGAAGCTAGGTATTGGACTCTAAATGTCCGCTTGAGATGGAAGAGGTGAGGAAGTTAGTTGGTGCTTGGAGTGAGATGCTAGAAAACATTATGGACATTGAAAATTTCAAATTTATCCTCACTTTTAAAAACCAAGAGGGTATGGAACATGCATGGAAAATGGCCTCCTTCTGCTTCAAAAGAAACTGCATAAATTTCAAGTTATGGTCTGAAAATTAAGGAGAGTAGACTACGTCGGTGCAGTTGGATTCAGATGGAAGGGCTACCTCCTCAAGCTTGGAGTAGATACATTATAGAAAAAATTGTTAACACCTTTGGCAACCTTGAGTGGATTGACACCAATTAATATTGAAAAACCATCTTCCATGGAATCAATGAAAATGTTTATCCATACAGATATCATGAACCTTATTTCTGATGAACATGAACGATGCAGAAGTGGCGTTACTCGAAGTTGTAGGGGATGATGACGTGGTCCACGATGGAAAACCTAACGTGGATGCTGATGACGTGTACAAAGAGAAAAGTCTGGTTGGCAATGGATCTTCGAATGTTAATGATGATGCTATACATCTACCACCTAAGGAACTGGAGGAGCCCTCAATGAAGGCGGCTTGGGAAGATGTTGAAATTCAGAAATTAATGGAATTTGACCTGATGGAAGATCCAGAAATTAGAACCCCAACAGCTTGAGTTTGCTGATGGGCCTCCTGGATTCACTCTCAACGGGCCCAAACTAATTCAACGAGCCACACTAGTTGTGACAAAAGACTTCCTGGACCTCTTTAATGAAGTGCTAAATCCCGGGGAAAGAAAAGGTCATATTGAAGTTACATCTAGCATTGAGGAGTTCAGAAAATGGGCCAATGATATGGAATTAATTGACCTACCTCTTCTTGGAAGAAAATATACGTGGTATAGGAATAATCAGGCTAGCCACTTAGACCGTGTCTTCATTGAAGGAAGCTGGCCGGAAACTTTCCAAGATATGAAGTTGTGGGGACTTGATAAATCGGTCTCTGACCATTGTCCCATGTTAATTGAATGTGATACTGAAAATTGGGGTCCGAAACCCTTTAGGAACCTTGACGTATGGTTTTCCAATCCTAGCTTTTAAAAAGCTTGTCGAAAATGAATGGAAAAACCTCCTCAATATTCCCTTCCAGGAAAAGCTCAAAAGGTTGAAAGACCCAATCAAGAAGTGGAACAAAGAAGTTTTTGGTAACTTAGATTCCAAAATCCAAGGTTTTGAAAAGGAATTGTGTAAGTTGGATATTCTGAGTGAGGATCGTAACCTCAATGATGTTGAGGTTTCTAGGTGCAAAGCGTTAAAATTTCAATTGTGGACTTGGCTCCAATGCAAAGAGCAGTATTGGGGACAAATGGCATGAACCAATGCTTTGAAGAGTAAGGACAGAAACACCAAATATTTTCACACTATTGATGCCTTCAAGAAAAGTAGGAAATGCATCAAAACTTTGAAAGGGGAGAAGGGTCTTGCGACTAACCCAAGGGTTATCAAGAAGGAGGTCTCCAAGTTCTTCAAAAAGCTCTACTCAGAGGATAATTCAGTGTGTTTAAGAGTGGGAAATTACGATGGAAATCGTCTTACATCGGTTCAAGCCTAGGGTTTGGAGGTAATGCCAACTGCCGAGGAAATTAAGCAAGCAGTCTGGGCATGTGAGTCCTCAAAATCTCCTGGCCATGATGGGTTCAATTTTGGCTTCCTCAAGAATATGTGGAGTACTGTAGCAGAAGACCTTACCAAAGCGGTAATATCCTTCTTCGAAAGTGGCTCCCTACCTAAATCCATAAACACAACTTGGGTGGCCCTAATACCTAAGATTGAAGGTGCTTCTGAGCTCACGGAATACCGGCCTATAAGTATGGGTTGGAGCATATATAAGGTGACTTCAAAGATTATGGCATCAAAGCTGAAGGAGGTCTTGGCGTGCTTAATTGGAGAGACTCAATCGGCTTTTGTTGCAGGCAGACAAATCTTAGATGGAGCACTGATTGCGAATGAAGTCATTAACTGGGACAAGAAAAGAAAAATAGAAGCGAACCTCTTAAAACTTGACTTCCAGAAAGCCTATGATACTATCAACTGGGACTTCATTGATCATGTTCTTGATATCATGGGCTTTGGGAAGGCCTGGAGGCTCTGGGTTAGAAGCTATCTCTCAAGTGCTAATATCTCCTTCTTAGTGAATGGCTCCCCCACTTCCCCCCTTAAAATGGAAAGGGGTCTTAGACAAGGGGACTCAATTTCACCATTCCTTTTCAGCCTAGCTGCTGAGATGTTCAACATATTGATGAAGCGGGCTTTGAGAATGGGTATTGTTGAAGGTCTAAGTGTTGGAACTCAAGAAGTCTGCATATCCCATTTACAATTTGCGGATGATACACTAGTGTTCTGCCTTACAAAGTTAAAATGGTTGTTGAATGTGAGAAGGATCATGGATTGCTTCCAACTACTATCGGGTCTGAAATTAACTTAGCCAAGTCGGGTCTAATTGTCATGGGAAGATCAGAAGAGTGGTCAAACAACGCGGCAATCAGACTGGGATGCAAATTAGTGAATCTCCCGACCAAATACTCGGGTATTCCCCTTGGGGCTAACCCAAGAAAAGTAAAAATATGGGAGCCGATCCTCACAAGAATACAAAGCAAGTTGGCTTCCTGGAAGGAAAAACTTCTTTCTAGGGTTGGTAAACTGGTGCTGATCAAATCAATTTTAAACAATCTTCCTATTTATTACCTAAGCATCTATAAAGCCCCACAAGACGTGATAAAAAAGATCATACAGTTGCAGCGCCAATTTTTTGGCAAGGTAGCAGTACAGGAAAAGGTCTACCGCTTACAAAGTGGTCCATAATCTAGAAACCTAAAGTCTTCGAAGGCCTTAGCATTGACAACCTCATTATAAAAAATGCTGGGCTCTTGTTCAAATGGTGGTGGCGATTCTCGGATGAAGGGAACCCTCTTTGGAAACGTACCATGTGTTCTATACACATGCTTAATCCAAAAGAGGCAATCATCAATCAGCAGGATAAAGGGATCGATGGAAGTTTGTGGAGAAGTATTTCTAAGGTAGCAACATGGGATGCGAAGATTAACAAAGTGGTCACTGAAGGGTGGTGCAAGAGAATGGAAGAAGGAAAAAACACCAGATTCTGGACGGAGACCAGGATCGGATCTAGGCCCCTCAAATCCGTATATCCAAGACTTTACTCGGTCTCACTGCAGAAAAATGAAATGGTTGCGAATATGGGTGTCTGGGATGGGCTTCAATGGCACTAGAACCTAGTTTGGAGGAGGAGCTTGTTTCAGTGGGAGCTAGAACAATTTGAGGCCCTCTTGGCAAGCCTTCAAGAAGTGCAGTTGTCTAAACTTAATAGAGATAGGAAATGGTGGCAATTCAATAAAGGAGGTGAATTTACAGTGAATTCTTTTGTAAAGGCCTGGTGGGGCAGGGACAATGAAAAAAACAATTTGGTGGTCTGGAAAGGGTTGACCCCTCCTAGGACGGAGCAGTTAATGTGGTTTATCAACCAGGGTAAACTTAACACCAGACACAAATTGCACTTGCTAAACCTACTTAATGCAAGCGAAGACAAATGGCCCTTCTGTAACCTGGGGGAAGAGACAATCCAACACCTCTTCCTGCAGTGCAGGCCATCTTGGAGCCTGTGGGTGGGTGTAATGAACTGGTGGAAAATTGTAATTCCTACCACTAGCACTTGTGAAGAATGGTTGAAAGTGTGGTGCGGGGCGGTAGAAGGATCCTTTCGTAGAAAGCTCTGGACTTCCTTTCTCTATGTGGTGTTCTGGTCCATTTGGAATGTCAGAAATAGAATAGTGTTTGAGAAGGCAAAGATTGACTGCGACCAGGAGCTCTATCAAATCAAACTTAGACTGGGGTTCTGGATGAAAGGATGGGAACCAAATTGCCCGTACGGCCCGAATGAACTAGTGTTGAATGTGGATGGTGTAGCCTCGTGGATTAAAGCTCCCAAAGCTAAGAAAATTACACAATGGCAACCACCTCCATCAAGAACTTGGAAACAGAATGCAGATGGGTCTGCAAAAGGTAAGCCAGAGCCAGCGGGCATTGGAGGGGTTCTACGAAATGATAAAGGATGTGTTTTAGCTAAATTTGCAGCCTCAGCTGGTAATAGAGACTCTAATGAGGCGGAATTCTTAGCGATCGTAAAAGCCGTTGAAATGTCACTAGAGAAGGAATGGCTCAAGGAGGGTTCTATTATTGTGGAATCTGACTCTAAAGTGGCGCTTGCTTGGATTAAATCCTCTTGCTCTTGGCCCTTGAGATTCTTCGGTAACAAGCTGAAAAACATCCTTTGGACTATGAAGAATGTTTCTTTTGTTCATCAGAATAGGGAATCAAATTATATTGCTGATAGTCTTGCCAAAGCGGGGGCTTCACTACAGGGTTCATGGGACAAGTTGTTTGATCTAGAGTGACGATTTGTATAGGCTGGCAGGGTTCTTAGCATTTTCTGTTTTTCTAGTACTCTCTTATCCGTTGCTGACCCTTTGGGTGTCCTTCATTTTGATATCCTCCATGGCTCATTCCTCTCCTTGAGTCGCCTAGAAAGCCTCTCTAGGGATGTGGTTGCTGGTGCTATATGACTTCCTTGTTCCCTCATCTAAAATCTAAGCCATCCCTTAACTTGTTTGCTGAACCTATGTTTGTGGAGTCTTGCATGTCTCGCAGGTGCTATCTCTCCCACTCTTACCAATTATTACTTGTTTAAGATATTAGTACTTGTTATGTTTCACTGTCTAATTTTGTAGGTGTTGCAGAAAGCTCAGGCTCAATAACACTCCCATTGAAAACTGCAGTTGATCTAGCTACCATGTTGTTAGTGAGACCGAGTATGCAGGTGTCTTGGATTTCGTTGTCCATTGGCCAAGGCCTTTTCCTCTTGGATTACAAATCTATCACCTTGGTAGTTGGTGTCATGAATTTAGTGTTGGCTTGTATCAGTTTCGGCTGGAAGTGCTTGTAGTCTTCTCACACAGATCGAGTGTTGAGCCACTAGCATAATGTCTGATTTCCTGGTTACGTGCATTGTTCAGAGAGCTTGATGATGCTGCCCCTGTTTTTGCTACTACATTATCACAAAACAACATTCTTGGAGAATGAGGGCAGTGCAAGATACAGTTCTCTACAAACTGGTGCTTGACATAAGGAGTAGTTCTGGAAGGGCAATAATATCACTGAATTTGCTATGGAAGTGAGATCTCCTAGGTGATGATACAATTCCAAGGTCATAGAAGGTGGGTAGAGTGGTAGCACGGTGATGCTCGAGCTAGCATTACTTTAATGAAATAATTATTTATCGAAAAAAATGATGGGTCCTACCTTTTTTTATCAACGACAAGTAGTTTTTAAAGTAGTCTGGTGTCTCAAGTTCGACGCCTATTTTAAAGAATCGGATCGGTGACCGACTCAATGATGAGTCTGACCGAGGAGTTTTTTTTTTGACAAGGAAAAAAAATTCCCAATTTCTAGGACATATAAATGTCATACATGTAAAACTTAATTTACTAAAATTAAACTCATAAAAAAACTAATGAATTAAGTATTTCTTTATAAGAAAAAGAGTATATTTTTATATTTAAAAAATATATAATAGCCATGGAGAGTACAAAAATTGCTAAAATGATTTCCCTCAAAAAAAAAGTGTGACGGCGTGTTTTTATATTGAAATGAGAGGTAATATTTAAAACTATTTGCAACTAACTTTCAAAAGTGTTGGTGGCGTAATGGTAAAGGCGTTGCATGCTGAAAAGTTAAATCAGTTTTTTAATTTAAAATAGCTAATTAAAATATGAAAACTGGCGTTGAGCGAGTCACAAATAGTAAATATTACCGCTGCACAAGTCACGACTTGGTACTACTGCAGTTTTGAATATTAAATTAAATATATATACATACATAATTTTTCGGGGCCCTAAGAAGGTGATATTGGGCTTGGGCCCTGTGTGGTAGAACAAGCCGCACAAGCCAAAGGCAATTAGTTCAGTTTATGAATTCATCTTTCTCCCTTATTTTCTCGTTTAGTTCACACTCTTAATTAAGAATTCTTCATGCATGCATATTATGTATAACATCTCTAGAATTTACGAAAACTGTCTTTGTGAATCGTGATTGTAATTAACCCATGGTTTCTGTCATAAGTAATGGAAATTTTACATGAAAACCTTGATTGAAAGTACGTGACTTTAGGCATTTCTGCACTTGAATATTATTGCCACTTTAGATGACAATAATATTATTATTTATTAGTAAAATAAATTCTTCAACTAAATATTAGGATCATAATTAGCACAACTAAGTCCCATTTATTGTTGCATAAATGGATTGATGACAGTAAAACTTATAAGGTGCATGCTTCTCAGTAAAACTTAAATGTGAAGAAGAAAGTTTTTAGCACAGTCGATGATTTAGATATCATCAAAAGCTTCCAAGCTATCAGAAAGAGAAAAATGCTATTAGATTTGGAATAAAAGGTACTTTATTTTGGAGCATAACTTTGTCGTTTTGTCAAAAAAACTTTGTCGTTGATTTTTTTGGAACATTTGTTTTATCGTTGGTTTTTTGTAAAATCGTACAATTGTTAAATCATCGAAGAAAAAGAAACACTCTATTTTAAAATCCTGGAGTTGCCACTGCACGTTGTATAACGAGCAAGAGGCAAATTAGATAAGATGAGGGGGTAAAGAGATGAGATGGGTATATTGCCCCTTGCTCGTTATACCACGTGCAGTGGCGAATCCAGGATTTTGTAGATCCTATTTTGAAGTTGATCGCTTCCTCTTCTCAAAATATCCCTTCTCTTCAGAGTACTAGACATTCGTTGTACACCCTATTTTGTAGTTGATCGCTTCCGTAGAGCATGACTATAAAGAATGCACATAGAATCAAACTTGTGGCAACTGCAATTGATCATTGAAGTGGAAGAGTCCAATGTCACTAAGTACTTTTTATTAGGAACTTTGTGCAACGTGACCTCATGATATGACAAACATACCCCTAGTGTGTGACGTGACTAAAAATCTATATCTACATTCTATTCTATATTTAATATTCTATAGATCTACACAATTGTGTATAATCTTAAAGAGAAAAGTATTAAAATGTCATTACATAATTCATCCACCCTATCTATTTTTAACACAGTGTCGACTACATTCAGTATGAGAACTCAGAGTCTCCAATTCCAATATCTACGAAAAAGTTTCAATGTTTTTCTTAATCTCATCGGTTGCAAGCTTTATAACATCTGCATTTCTAAGTGCAAATTCAGCATTGAACTTATCCATATCCTTCAAGGAAACGTAGGTACCAACCTGCATTGAACTTACTACTTCTCTTATTCAATGTGTTTTCATTTTCTAGTTATTGTAATCAATTGGATTTAAAAAAAAATTAATAGATGAATCACAAGCATTTGCAAATCAATTGGAAGGATCCAATCCAATCCATTAATATCTTTTTTAACAGACGGATTGGATGGATTTTGTAATGGACGGATCGGATATCCGGTGGACAAATAGATCCTTTTTATACCCCCTACTTTTTAGCTTGCTTCTGATCTGAGGTGTAGTTTAAAGTAGTTTCTTCAGTTGCCTCTTTTTTGAATCAGAAGCTTAGCAATAATAATGAACCTATAAAAACACCAAATGTTACTTTATTCAAAGAAAGACGTCATTCCATTTTCTTTGGCATATTATATTCCTCACCCTCCTGCAACTAGTTGATTTCTCTAGGCCAATATTTATTAAGGGAAAAGCAACTCGTTTGTATTCAAATGGAAGAATGCAAACACAATATATATCTAGTTTCCAATTTAGAAGTAGCTAGCAACTTATATATGATGTGCATTAGAACTAAGAAGATTAAATAAGGCCCTCAAGACGACATCAATGAAAGTTCTTTGCTTTATAGTAGTTCATATTTTTAAACAACTAATCATTTGCAAGTTAAATAAAAATGATATATTGCCTCTAAAATGCTGCCATAAACATCCCTTTTAAAAAATGGATATTTTGTTACCGTGTTTGCAGTGGCAGATCTTGACAAATTTGTCCAACTATGGCAGCAGCACCACCACAATAATACATAGGTGCCAACTATCGTTCCTGTCCTTTTATGCCTCATATATCAAATTTCGCGGTGGCTTCATTCAAAGACAAACAATTGTTGATTCTTGCACAAATACATGAACTATAATCCACCGCGAATCAATGTTAATGCGAGGAGCCGTGCTATCTCCTGGCCATATATTAGCAGTTTAAAAATCCTTTGCAAATATATGGCCAAAACATAGCATGTTTCCTTTTATAAGGGAAATTGTGTTTAGTACTTCTAAAAGGCCAATACATAGCATGTTTCCTTTTATAAGGGAAATTGTGTTCAATACTTCTAAAAATAGGCTAAGCTCGTTCCAAAAGTCTTGTGAACGCTTCAAACATTTACGGATCATTCGAAGCAGATACGGCGTGAAAATTGGTATGTTGAAAGAATGGCATACCATTCATTTTTGAATCTAGAGTCAACAGAGATTGCAGTTTAATTTGTTGAGCCAAGAAACTGAAAATAATCAAACCATGAATTGTGTGCAGACTTTTCCATAAGAAATGCTCTCGGTGTGGACCACGACTGATCTAAAAGATTCTTGTATAGGTGTACACCAAACATTTAAAGTTTGAAAACAACCAATTATATTATGACAATTAGAAAATTTAAATTTTCTATTGTTTGCTCTCTCTCTCTCTAAATTCTTACGTAGGTGTGTACCTAATATTTAAGTCTTAATAACTATCATTCAATTTCTTACATAGGTTCACACCTAACATTAATTACTTAGAAACAACCAATTACATAATTACATAATTACAATCAACTACATTAAATTAAAATTGTTAGTATTTAGATGGGTGTCCTTCTTGTCTTTTCCATTTAAGCTATTATATTCGATCAAGAACTACATTTTAAGAATTAGATGCGTCCTACTTGTTTTTTTATATTTTTTTAAATCAGTAAGCTGCTTGTTTTTTATGTAAACATTTATGAACATATTGCAATATAGCTTATTAAAAAATATATTTATTATATAAAAACACAAGACCATAAAATGAACATGTTTATCGTCTAACTCTTTTTCCTCCATTCAATGATATCTAAAAAAAACTTAAGAGGCCGTCAATTGGAAGAACAAAGACGTCCTATTGAAAGTCTTCATATTTTCTTGATTTAGACCGGGTATCCTATGCAGCAACTCTAAAGATCAATCTCTCGAGTCGGGTAGGGTCATAATAGGCGACAAAGCTCTACTTCAAGAGTTCTTTTGTTCTAACGCCGCATTCCAAACGCTGGGTATCCTTTGCGCGCAACTATAGAGACTAATATCTCGAATCGAGGTAGAACCTAATGAGCGGTAAATCTCTCTACATTCCCAAGGCTAGTTTCGAACCTAAGGCATTGATTAAGCTGAAATAAATCTGAACCATCTCATTTAAACGCTCTTGGGTAGTCTTCACATTTCCTTTAAAATATGAATTAATTCTTTTATTGTTTTTCATATCTTAAAAATAAAAACTGAAGAGATACTGTCTTTACATAACAAGGCAGCACCTCTATTACTAAAGACCTTCATTTTATTGTAAAATTATGTTGTTCATTTTATGGCTTGTATATAACCCTTATCACATTGTGCTCTTCCTTTCCAATGTTGTAAAAGGTGTTTTGTTTGATGTGGTGCTCTAATAGAGCCTTATCATATTTGGACTTGGTGTACTTCTCTCCATTGAGTTATAGCAAATGATGATTACTGCTTCGATAATAGGTGACATATCTTACGATAGTATAAAATTGCATTCATTCAACAAAGCACCATTTTGATACAAATTCATATAAGTTGTATGTTTTCCACTAGAATATCACCAATAAGATAGAATTGCTAATTAATGTTATGGAGTCAACGTAGTCCTAACCACTACGACTAAATTATCACCGTCTATCTTGAGAGTTGCTACTTGGAGGAAACCAACTATAATTGCAAGATTCCCGCAACAAAAGAAAACAATAATACTTGTTCTCAATTGGGTCGATCGGTATTCTTAAAGGCTCGGCCGCAAGTAACTCGGGGGCAGCAGAAACTCTCCATCGGTTAGCTCCTATATCTGATCCTTCTGCTCATAGTCGACCAGAGCTGTACTCAACAGGAATGGAAGACAAGGCCTTAATTAGGATTCATGATATTGTTCCGATATACTACTTATATTGTTCACCATTGTTGTCCGTATAAGTAAGAATAATATATTCGTTCTAGAGAGAATTTGTATTTTAATTAATTTAATTACATACTAATAGTTGTTACATCTTGCCTGAATAAGCATAGTAAGTTTTCAACAATAAATTACGATAATGAATCCGCTACTTAGTGTAGATACCAAAGAATCTCAACACTAGATTACCAAACATCAAAACACTTGAATTCATGAGTTATACATTTTTCAATTTCTTTGGATCTCTTATTCAACCTTTAGAAATTGATTCTTAACCATCTTCTAGAGGTCAAGCTGCTTCCTTAAATAGGCTGCAATTAAACTTAGCATCAACAATCCTAGCTTTGCTTATGGAAGAAAAAGAAAGAAAAGAAAAACAATCCTAGCTTTGTTATCTAAGTTCTCATGATTTCATTATATACCTATAGATGATGTTCAATTTCATCAGCAATAGTGTAAACAAAAACATTCAAGCATGCACCAGCAAATATACTTACTATAACTATGTATAGTACAAATATCTACACGTAAAGAACTATTATCATACATATAAAAGTTGTGCACAAGTTCTAACTTCATTCTCTTTATAAAAGGCAACTTATTGAAGTTATAATCTTGGTGTTCAATCAGCAAACTTCCTAATTGCAGCTTTTTCAGCAACAGAAAGTAATCAACAAAACATTCCAAAGGGAGATCATCTTAATCAGGTTTTCTGATTATATTTTGAATAACCACGGTCCTTGCTTTCCTTATATGTCGACTGCATTTATCGGCATGAGCACTTAAAGTCTCCAACGTCTCCGAAAAAGTTTCTATGTTCTTCTTAATCTCGTCGATCGCAACCTTAATAACATCTTCATTTCTAAGTGCAAAATCAGCATTCTGCAACAATGATTCAAGTTGTGTTTCCAATTTATTGGTAAGCAACCGAATGTTATCCAAATCCTTCAAAGAAATATAAGTACCAACTTGCATTGAACTAACTATTTCTCTTTGTCCCTTAAGAGCTTTCTCATATCCCTTAAAAAGTGAATTGCACCATTTCCCAACTGATCCTATTGGAACAACCAAAGCAGCAGCTAAAGCTGTTACAACAGGTGGAGCAGCAATAGAAGCTGCAACAACTGAGAAAATCAACACAGAAACAAAAGCAGCTACAAAAATAGCATTTGATACCCTCTTCCATGTCTTAAGCCCTTTCAACTTCTTATCAAGCTTTCTCTTTCGAACTAGCAACTTCCTCAACATCGATGCTTGTTGCGTATAAACCGATTGAAACAACAAATAAAACTCTTCAGTAAACGGATCACCAGCATCTTTAAAATTCTTAAGCTCTT
This sequence comes from Astragalus glycyphyllos, assembly GCA_963573325.1. Taxonomy (NCBI): domain Eukaryota; kingdom Viridiplantae; phylum Streptophyta; class Magnoliopsida; order Fabales; family Fabaceae; genus Astragalus; species Astragalus glycyphyllos. The sequence continues at coordinate 46,301,050 of OY754308.1, read as the reverse complement.
GTAATGTCTTAACACAAGCTCCCCCTTCAAATCCATTCTGCACCTCTTCTTCAAAATAGGTAATTACCGACTTAACCATCACTTGATTTTCGCGTGCTTTCCTCAAGCATTTCTCAAGAGAATTACAGAATTCCAATGTCTGTAAACTATTATCAAAATAATCATTCACCAGGGAGAACAAATCCTTGTTACCCCAAATATCTTGCTTGCAATCCAAAATAACTTTAACTACTTCCTGATTCATCTCAAGCAAACTATCAGTAACTTCTCTCAATGACCCAAAAGATAAGGAACGAACCTCAACCCCATTAGCAAGAGAACTAATCACCCTATTGGTATGCTCTCTAAGGGTATCATCAAAAGCTTGCAAGTTTGGATCTTTAACACATGCAGCTTCATAGGAACTCAAATCAGCTGCATATAAAGAATGGGTACCCATTTTCATGGATATTGGAGAATCATTATCACCACCTGTCATTTTACTGGATTGCCCTCCCATTTAGATGATTCTGAAGCACAGAAAGATCAAATCCACCTTCTAAAAAAGTATAATCCAAATTGAAAAACAGATCAGGTAAACTTTCTATCTCCCTCCAATCAATCACAGATAGTTCTGGTCCTAAACCTTAGCAAATGTGTCCAAAAAAAAGTAAAGTTTCAAAATTTGATAAGATTGTGCTAATTTTTGTTAGACCCAGAACTAATTACCTTAAATTATAAACACCCAAATATCAAAAATGAAAATTTTAAGCATGTATACGATATGGGTCAACCAAGAATACCAAGAGAAATGGTTACCTGGGTTTCAGTGGAAGATTCAGATGATTCACTATGATTGATTCCTTTACATATGAGCAGAGGCTAAGACCAAGATGGAGATTGATGGCGGAATGGGTTGCAAGGTTGAAGAGTAGATAGAAAGTCAAGTCAAGGCGAGATCGTAGAGTGATCGGAAATTGTCTTTAGAGGGTTGAAGGAACTTGGAGTTGTCATAGTGTCACTTGTGGTAAATTAACAAGGACAACTTAGGCTTTGTTTGTTAGGGAAGTTTCGAAGAAAGCAGTTAGCAAAGAGACTGTGTTTGAAGTGGGAACACTTAGAAATGTTGATTGTTTTTGATAGATGATAATGACCCCTAACTTGAAAAATCTTCCATCAAAGTTAACTAAAGTTTTTTATTTTATTTTATTTTTTTACGGGAATTTAAATTTTAACTAATTTTTTTTGTTTATAGACGAAGTGACAATTACCACTAGAAACTCACGCACACAACTGTGATGACTCGGGTTCGAACCCGGGACATAATATTCAGCCTAACAATTTTGACATTTGCTAGTTGAACTAGGTCTTACGGATAATTTTAACTAATTTAACTTTGTCAAAAAAAAAACTTCTTAATTTAAATCTTATTAATTACATTTATTAATGAAATTCAATTAAGTTATTCAACACATGATTCAATTCTTTTGATCAAAAAACACATGATTCAATTCTTTTGATCAAAAAATACATGATTCAATTCTTATGTGAAAACAAAACAAAAAAAGTCAACTTACCAACAAGAGTTTGTTCGAGCAATAACTAGGCTTAGATCTCACCCCAAAGTCTCACCCGAGTTTGAATTTTGGGTTTTTTGTGTACCTCCACCATCTTCCCATATACCCCACAAGACTTTTTTGGACGAAAATACCCCTAAAGATTTGACCAAAAATCGTATATACCTCACCCTATATATATACGACTTTGAAAATTTCAAATTGTATATATGTGAAATTTTTTTAAAAAAATCGTATATACATAAGGGGGTGTGTATACGACTTTGTAAAATACAAGTCATATATACCCCCAAACATACATATATACGATTTGGTGAAATACAAGTCGTATATACGTAGGTGTGGGGGTACATACGACTTGTATTTTACAAAGTCGTATATACACCCCCCTTATGTATATACGACTTTTTATTAAAAAAATGTTTTAATTTTTAAAAAAAGGTTAAAAACGCTACTAAAAATCCGTTAAAGAGTCAAAACTAATCCAAAAATTATAAAAACACCACTAAAAATCTAATAAAACCAAAATAAGGCTATGCAAATTTTTTTAGATTTTTTGGAGACTATGAAAAATTAAAAAAATTCCTAAAAATTAGTAAACGATGGAATTTGGGATTTTGTCCTTGATTTTTTTCGGATTTAATGGTTGTGGTTTCATTACAATCGGAGTAGGTTGCCCGAAAACCGATTTTTTAGCCTAAATTATTCGCTCGACGTATAACATCGTCACGTGTTAACGAACTACATACTAAACAGAATCAAAAGACGGTCAATATTCATATCTATTTAATTTTCTAAAATAATTATAATTTTAATTTTTTAAATGATTTATTTATTTTTTATTTGGGTTACAAAATCGTATATACATAGGTGTGGGGGTGTATACGATTTGGTTTTTTTAAATTTTTAGGGAAAATCGTATATACCTATATACGATTTCCAATTTTTTAAAATTTTTAGTGGAAATTCTTATATAAGTATATACGATTTCCAATTTTTTTAATTTTTTTTTGAGCTGGGGACATGTTGGGGTTTTTTAATTTTGTGAAGGGTATTTTGGTCTTTTCGCATGGGGCATGGGGTATAAGGGAAGATGGTGGGGGTACAAAAAAAAACCCTTGAATTTTGGGTGTGGTAAAAACTCTGGGGATTTTTTTTTTGTACCCCCACACTCTTCCCTCATACCCCCCACGTCCCTTGCGAAAAGACTAAAATACAGTTAAAAAATTTTAAAATTCCAAAACACTTATCATTTTTCACTTACATACGATTTACCGGCAGATTTTACTGAGGAAATCGTATATACATCAGAGAGACATATATACGATTTTCATTTAGTTCGTCGCATCGTATTTACGTGAGACTTAGGTATATACGACTTTGGCAAAAAGTAAGTCGTATATACGTCCTTCCTACATATATACGATTATATTCGTATATACCTATATACGATTGGAATTCATATATAGGTATATACGACCCCTGTTTTTGGTTTATTTTTTTAAAATTTTGTTTTTTTTACAATGTCCCATAGGCATCGAGGGGAGTCTTCGGCTTCGGCGTCGGCAGCTCCGTCTACACGCACCCGACACAGGATTGCGGGACATGCGTCTACGAGGCGTAGGCGCACAGAGAGACAGCAGCCGGTGGAGGAGGTCCCGGCCCTTGAGTATGAGTATGAGGAGGGCCAGCAGCCGCACCCATACTATGATGACCAGGAGCAGTCTATGTCCTCAGACCATTCTATGTCTGAGGACCAGTCTACGTCTCAGCACCAGCAGTATCAGCAGCACCAACACCAACAGCCTCTACAGGAGCCTCTCTTTACTTGTGAGGGTCATGTCTGTTCTCGTGTACTATCAGACCCGGTAAGTTGAATTTATTTACATTGTGTTGTTAGTGTAATTATTCCTGTACGTAGTCTTATTTTGTTAATTTTTTTTTAAAATTTAGACATATAGACGTGTGGTGAAAGCGTGGAACCATAGCAACAAGGTTACTACCAGACTATTTCCTTATTGCCAGAACGAGCAGTTGTTCAGCCATGTCAGAGGTTCCAAGTTATCCCCCCTTAGCTCCACCGGACATTCCACGGTGGACCATGAGCTGCTGTCCGCCTTCGTTGAGAGATGGCACTCAGAGACGTCGTCATTTCACTTACCATTTGGTGAGATGACGATTACTCTTGACGATGTGTCCTGCCTGCTTCATCTTCCCATCCAGGGAAATTATTTCAGAGCTCCACCCACTTTTGTGACTACGGAGCAGGCCATCTAGCTGGCACACGCTTATCTAGGAGTGAGTATTGAGGAGGCTTGTATGGGGTGTGGTAGGACTACTGGTCCATACTTCCATTATGAGTGGCTGGGTGCGTTACTTCAAGAGAATTCCATTGCGGGTGGAACATGGATGCTGCTGTCAGGGCATATATACTTCTGCTTCTGAGCTACTCCATCTTCACATGCAAGACTGGAGACAGGGATGAGGCTAAGTGGCTGCTCCTTCTTGATGACTTGAGTGCAGAGGTTATTGGAGGGTATGCATGGGGGGCAGCAGCAGTAGCTTACAAGTATGATACACTGAACTACTCCTGTGTTGACTCTTCACAGCAGATAGGAGGGTACGCGAGCCTACTACAGGTACTTAGTTTAAATTAACCATTTTTTCTTTTTTTCCGAGTTTTGATAAATTGTTTTTAATTAACCATTTTGTTATTTATTATTGGATTTCAGGCCTGGATTTTATGGTATTTTCCTACCCTAGTTGAGAGGAGGCCAAGTGGTGTAACGGAGGGACCGCTGTGTGGACGCTGGAGGAAGAAGAAGTCTGATGCTGTGAAGCTTTTAGATTATAGGCAACTACTTGATGGGCTGACCTCCAATGATGTGTGTTGGCGACCCTTTGACGGGCTCTGGGGGGATAGAGAGTTTGAGATGATTTCACTGTACAGGGGCTTCATCAGCTGAGGAGACATCAGAGTTCCCTACATGCCTGATAGGTGCCTGCGACAGTTTGGGTTTGTGCAGGTCATCCCACGTACCCCTCTTACTAGTCGTCCGACCTATGCAGATTGCGCAGTACTTGCCGTTAGTGCATGCCGTTCTGGCCACTACCCGTGTTGCTGAGGAGTTGGGTGAAGTTGGTCCAGGCTACTTGCAGTGGTACGTGACTGCGTCGATTTCGAGGCTCTTACCTGCAGCAGCACCACCACCACCTGAGGAGTGGGCGCACAGTATGGCAGATTTGGTTAGGAATGGGCTTCGTCGTGGACATATCCGTATGGGCACCACCACGTACACGGAGCTTTATCATTTGTTGCAGAGGATAGGGCTTGATGACTAGGGCATTTTGTGTACTTTTATTTTATGTTTGCACTTTTATGTTTTCTACACAGTTGTTGGATTTTATGTGTCGGCTTTTCTGAATTCTATTTGTACTTTTATTTTATGTTTCTACGTTTCTTGCGAGTTTCCTTCAAATTGCGGTCAGTCGATTTCATTCATGCGATAAAACAACATTACATATCAGTCCATTTCATTCATGCGATAAAATAAAGTTACATAAAAGATAAAACATAACAAACTAAACCCTAATCCTAATACTCCGGTGCTCGCAGACGACGTAATATCTCATTCACGCTCCGTTGTGTTTCCACGTACAACTCCAATGGCTTATACCCCATAAGCCTGTCATGAATGTCGAACATGTTCGCCACGTCTTCGTCGGTCTTGATAGACATGGACGAGTAGGAAATGCAGTCATCATCTCCACCATCGGGTTTCCGATAAGTGATACTAGTGACGTCACGGTCGTCCCCAATCACTTGAACTTTTGACCACACTTTATCCTTCAACACATCAAACCCCATGGCGCGGTCGATTCGGCATAACTACGGCTTCGGACTCCAAAAGTAGACCCCATCTTCTCTCATCGTGATGTTGCCCCCATAATGTATACCGTAGAGCCTATTCTCAGCAGACCGTTGTGTTAGACAAATCTGCATTCTGGATGTGTGAGAAATGTAATTGAGAGTTAAATTTTGGTGTGAAAAGAATGAGGGTGGGGGTGGGTATTTATAGAATTCGTGAATGAATATCAACCGTTGATACTATCCATGCAATCTACACCGTTGATTAACATTGGAAGTCAAATCCTAACCGTTAGATCAACATTTTTTTTCTTCAAAAAAGTCGTATATACCTAATGTGGGCTACTTTAAGATCTGACCTGAGAAAAGCAACACCCGGATAGTCAAAGAAGTTAAATTACAAAAAGGAAAATATCCAAATTAAGCTAAAATTCAATCATTTGGGACCACAGTACAGATCCCAAATCAGGAAAACAAGCCTAGCCGCATTCTTCTCAAAGGCAACCAAAGAGCATCAATTGACCTCGAAATTTCCATGAAATTGCAGCGAACAAAAAGGAAGATCTTCAACTTCAACTTGAGCAAGCTGATTGATAATTCAGAGCTTCATTTCCACAGAGGTTGAGCATCCACTACAATCGCCCGACTAAGAAGAGTAGGAGGACGAATAGTCCAAGAACCTTGAAGAAGATCGTCTCGAGCGAGTAACGCAATTACATGAGCACACTGGTTTCCTTCCCTTTTAATCCAGGTAAAGCCACAGCTTTGAAGATTTGCTGTAAGAGAGTTTATATCATCCACTATACCTTGAATTTCCTTTCTAATTGAGTTTTTCCGACACACCTCAATGAGGGTTTGATTATCAGATTCAAAGATGACCTGACCCAAATTAAAGTTGACAGCTAAGGAAACGGCATCGCGAAGGCTAAGGGCTTCAGCTACAAGAGGAGAATCTGCATAAAAACGACTTGTTGAAGCTGTAAGTAACTTACCCTGAGCATCTCTACAAATAATCCCTGAAAAGCCTTTAACAAAAGTAGCAGGAGGTGGCCTCCATTGAATTGGAGGAACCTGCATAAGATTAGCACTATTAGGTTTAGTAACAATTGCTGAGAGGAACTTTGATATTGTGAAGGCAGCTCAGAGGGATAGGGTGCTTATTGTTAAATACCATGTCATTTCTTACTTTCCAAATATACCAAAGAGTGTAGAAAAGCCACGATGATAGGTGAGAAGTAGTTGCCATTGAGGAGTCCAAGCTATCCAAAATCCACTTCTGTATTGTTGAAAGCCCTATTGGGGAGGGGCAACTTAGAACTTAAAGAGATAGCAGTTGGGTATGGCAATTGGATCCAAGTCAGCTGGTCACCTGCAACAGGGCAGGGTAAATACTCGCAGTATGGGCCCGGGTTCGGGCACTTTATTGAACATGGTGGCTTTATGCCGAGGACATGAATAATTATTGAAACCAAGGGAAGAGGAATAATTAGGGTTCTCGGTGGATAAAAGAAGGGAATGAATGTTTTGAAATTTCCAATTTTTTTACCAGATGTAATTAAAATAAATTATTTTAAATTAGCAAGGCTACTGCTTAGGAACAAATTTCACACTGACTAACACCGAGTTTGTCCATTGCAGGAATCGAACTCGGGAGCACTGGGTCGACTCTTGTGCCCCAGGATAGCCTATGCCATTGTGTCAATGGTGTTAGTTTGTAAAATATGAAATCTAATAACTGTGAATAAAAATTAAATTATAACTATAAATTTAATATGAAGATTCTAAAATTAAAAAGGAACATTAGCAAAGACATTTGTTTTTGGTGAAAGACATTAGCAAAGACATTTAATTTGAACATCCTCCATAGATAATAAGAAGAAAAAGTCTAAAGAATTTTAATAACATAATCAACATTCATTAAATGTAGATAAAAACTTAACTCATATTAGAAAGAAAAGAAGACACCATATAATTAAAAAGTGAAACATGTGGGTATCATGCATGGTTGGATGAAAACCCATGATAACATAGGAGCAGTTATACAAAGTTGAGAAAGTTCTATTGTAAATGTGGCAGAAGTTCCCATTGAAAGAAGATGATGGAGGTTCTAATACCTGTTGAACAGTTAACATTTTTTCTGAACCACAAATATACTAAAACACACTCCTTAGCATCTCACTTTATGTACTTTGTCATGAAATTAAATATTTTTTCCCTAACCGGTTATTGAGGAACAAACTTTGCATATTTGAGACGTTTAAATTTTTTCTGAATGCCAAAATACCCCAAAATACATTGTTTAACATTTCACATTACATATTTTGCCACGAAGTTAACTATTATTTTCACATAATTTATTATTGAGCGATGAATTTCACGTATTTAAACATCTAAAATATTTTTTACACCATAAAATACTCCTTAAATATAAAATAAAAGAAAAAATAGAAAAAAAATGGAACCTTTATTCTGTGGAACCTTAAAATATTAAAAAAAGGGGGAAAAACTGGAGTTTTAAAAGAAAAAAAGGAGTGGCAATTGGTGTAAATTTTGTGGAAATTGGGGATGAATTTGTAACTAGAGTTTGGCGCCTTACATGCCAACTTGCATATAATTCTTAGATATATGAGCTCCAAAAGTTACTCTTGTAAGAGTTACTCCACTTAATATATCTTCGCACACTTCAAATTTCATAGATTCAACCATCAAATTAATAGTTCTAAATAAGTAGATCAAATATGCAAGCTTTATCAAATTTTAAAAATGTTTGATATTTGATCAAATAAGTTCAATTCAACGTATATTACGCTTTTAAAAATACAAATAAAATAGAGTCTATAAAATTCTATAGTTACAGATATTCAGTTTCAATAATTTTTGGTATGCATGATCATCAACATAATATGAAACTATTCAACGGTTGGATTGATAAAATTTAATATCTACAAAGAGATATTAATTGAATTAACTCTACAAAAGTTACTCTTAGAGTAACTTGATCCCCACTATATATATATATATATATATATATATATATATATATGGATGCGCACCCGGTTCAGGATGAGCACCATAGTGCCCATACTCGAGCCCGCAAATATTTGGATGGATAAATACTCGTCTGTCATGTCATCGGTATTTTTGCTGGTGCCCATTGCAACTAAGGCTTTGGAAAAGGTAATGCAATCCTAAACATATCTAAATTTTTTTCATATTAATTTAAATTGGGTTGGATTAAGATTTAGTCAAGTAAGAAAAAAAAGCAATTAGTCGAACACATTATAATTAGTTAGGGAATTTTTAGCAGGTCAGTGATTTGGGTAATTGTTGACCTTGTTTAGCTCAGCTTTTTTCTTTATTTAATTTTTAAATAGCGCATATGTTAAGATAAATTACATTTTGATGATGTCAAGCAAGCTAATGCTATAATTAGTTACGAAACTTCGAGCAACTAAACTGGGTACTCATTTACCTTGTTTAGCTTATCATTTTTTTTATGTAAAATTTTGAAATAGTCAAGTATGCTATAGTTAGAATATTATGGAACTTTTAGCAACCTAATAATCTGGCTATTCATTGTCCTTGCTTTTAGCTCCCCGTTTTTTGTGTGTTCAATTTTAAATTATTCAAAGCATTTTCATGTGTGTGTTAATTGTTTAAACTAGTATAAATAGGACATGTATGACAAACACTAGTGCAGAAAAGACATTTAGCATCGGTTGTTTTGGACATTTAGCATAGGTTATCAGAGGATGCTAAATCCCCAGATACTAAATGTGGGACATTTAGCATCGGTTATTTAACCGATGCTAAATGTCCCCTGCTGATACTTTTAGCATCGGTTGTACTGTACAACCGATGCTAAATGTGCCCCTACTGGTACTTTTAGCATCGGTTGTACTGTACAACCGATGCTAAATGTCCCCCTCTGGTACTTTTAGCATCGGTTGTACTGTACAACCGATGCTAAATGTCTCCTGCTGATACTTTTAGCATCGGCTGTACTGTACAACCGATGCTAAATGTCTCCAACTGGTACATTTAGCATCGGTTGTACTATACAACCGATACTAAAGGTCTACTGTTGGTACTTTTAGCATCGGTTATATTGAACAACCGATGCTAAATGTCTCATTTTTTTTATATTTTTTTTTTGGTTTTTGTCCATACCAGTCATCTAATATATAATAACCTGTTATATACAGAGAGATATTCCAGTCATCAACACATATAAAAGTACTTAAAATTCCATTAAAGTTAATAATGTCTTACATAGTGAGAACATAAGTTAAACTAATTAGAAAACAAAATACATAACAAAATGTGGTATCCACCATAACATATATAACACTATTGTGCACAAAATGTGGTGACCCTTTCCTAATTACACAAGTTAAGCTACGCACGAAATAGTGTATCCTTTTGCTCTGTACGTATCTTGAAAAAGAATTCCGCCCAAAGCTGACGAGTCTTCTCAAGTTCCTCATCGGTGTATGACTTTGCATTATCAAATACCTACAAGTTTAAAATTTACTCAAACAAATTAGATTTCAAACTTTTATACCTTCTCCTAATTATCAAATACCTACTAAAAAAGACTTTGCTTTGACAAAATTTAATACATTCTCCCAATTATCAACAATACCGGCGCTCACAATGGTCAGCATTATAGAAGCAGTAGCTCAAAGGTTTGTTCAGCTAGGAAACAAGTTGAGGGAAGTAGAACAGATTCCAACATGTTAGTTATTACATACACTTCAGAACAATCATCCATGGCCAACTCAAAGAAATGCCTTAGCTGGTTCAACAAGATCTCAACCATCTAAAAGCAATCCTTCTCAAAAGAATTCAGAAACCTCTCAAAAAGTAACTAAAAATTCAAAGAAAGAAGAAACAAATTGAGATGGATGATGGAGAATAAAACAGTTAATGATGTAAAGGAAGAGATGGAAGATATAAAACAACAAATTGAGAATCAATTCCTAGCTACAATTCCTGTTCAGATCAGATACCTTATTTTATCTATAATTTCAAATACAACCACTCTATCTATAACCACCTTTATCTTCTCCTTATTTATGATTATAATAATAATAATCCCATGCAACATTCCTTCAAGATGCTCCTACAAAAGCACATCTCACTTAGCTTACTAACTTAAGCACATCTCATTTAGCTTACTAACTCATAAGTCATAACACAATGTAATTCATCATCCTTGTAGGAAGCATAAAAGGTTCTCCAAAACACTCAAGAGTATATTCATGTATAGGAAGCATAAAAGGTTCTCCAAAAACACTCATTGGTACATTGCATACACATACATCAAAAGATCTACAAAACACTCATAATAGAAGGACACATCGGGATTTTCCCCTGTCAATAACCATCTCCAAGACAACACTCTAATCCTTTCCAATAGCTGGACTCTTTCCACCAGCCCAAGACATCATAATTAAATTTCTATTATGGACACTTTCAGTCATACCTTTTGATTGCTGCTATTCGATTCTCATAGGTCCTAATCACAAGAACAATAATACAAGCTTTCAGAGCACCAAAATTAGTTCAAGCAATGGCAATACAACATGGCATGTTTTCAAAAGTTGTTATGAATGATGCAATAGCAACAGTTAATGACAGTAGCTAGAGTTACATAGTTCATAAAAAAAAAGGTACATGTGAATCATACATATATTGAAGATATTAAAGTTTGGATACTCTCCCTACCTGATACTATTCCATCAAGGCCATATATGCTGCCTCACGCATTTTGGAGTTCTTTCTCTGTTTCAAGTTTTGCAATGAACTATGATGCAATGTAAAATTTCTGAATTACTCTCACCTTTGCCTGCAAACCGTATAAATAAATAAACAAAAATAGTAAAAAGCACAAGTAGTTTAAATTTTACAACTCCACCAGATTCATTGTTAGAGTATCATTCCAGTGAAGGATATAATTACCTGAGTTGGAGGCTTGAGTACAATGAAATTTCCAACAATAAGTGCAGGAGCAATTTTTGAGACAGCAAGATTGACAATATAGTTAAATGGTGGAATGGCTAAAATCACTCCAATAGAAAATCAGAAGCATAACTTTGTGTACCTTCAGTCACAATTTCAAGAAAAGCAGAAGTATAACTTTGTGTATCTCTCGCTAATCTCATAACTCTATGTACAAACATCCATGGCCAACTCAAAGAAATGCCTTAGCTGGTTCAACAAGATCTCAATCATCTAAAAGCAATCCTTCTCAAAAGAATTCAGAAACCTCTCAAAAAGGAACTAAAAATCCAAAGGAAGAAGAAACAAAATGAGATGGATGATGGAGAATAAAACAGTTAATGATGTGAAGGAAGAGATGGAAGATATAGAGAAAAGTCATACCTCTTGAAATAGGATCTCCAGAAACTAAAGCTGGTTCAGAGAGTTTTATTGCTCTGTGTAAATCCTTCAGATGACCCCACTTTGGTTGTCTCAGCAATCCTGCAGAAGAAGAAACAAAAGAAGTACTCTACATAGGTGTACCAATGTATACAAAATATGTGAAGTTCTCAATATTTAGTATGAATGAATTATGAGTGGAACAAAGGATGTTTCACAGATTATATTTTGAGATTTATTCCATGTAGGTCCTACATAAAAAGCGGGAAAAATATCATAGTTTCAGTGTTTATTAATCATATAAAGTATTGGAATCCTTTGTGTTTACCATATTCATCAAGAGGACTTGTAGAATGTCATAGTTTCAGTATTTATTAATCATATAAGGATTAATTTCAGTCATCCATTTCTGACTTCATTGTGCCAATGCAAAAATCAAAAGAAATTAGAAGGTACTCACATTCACATAACATCAATGAAAATGGAAGAGAGATTGAGATTTTTTTATCAATCCGCAAGGAATAAGGATGACTGAAATCTTACCTTAAATGGGCCATTGTCTGTTCTAAAGCTGATACCAGGAATATACTTCAGCCAAACAGGGAAACCCCTGAATAATAATCAGGAAAAGAACAATTTTTGTTAAGATATTTCTAGTTTGAGATGTGCATAGATTTTTGCCACAAAAAGGAAAAGAACAATTTCACTACCCAAAGTTCCACTCAGCACAGACATAGGGACCAATCCTTAGATTGACATAAAGACCTGCTTGCTGCACCAGCTTTATGAACTTCACCAGATCATAATTCCCCTCAAAATAATACTACATCAATCAAGAAAAAACAATAACATTGATTAATTATTCCTGCTAATAACTCATAACATTGATTTTTGCCACAATAACATTGTGTACTTTGCCAGGTGAAGGTTCATGCCCATTCTAAAAGTTCCGTTGAAACCAAAGAAGTTAATGAAGGTATCATTCACCTGTTGTTCAACCTCAAACGAATTTGAAAGGGAAAAGGGGGTTAGGGTTTCGGATACCTCAAAAATAGGGTTTCATGATTATATTCAAAAAAGAGTAAAATAGAAGTAGAACACTTACACTTGACTCATAGTTTGACCTTTATCCCCTATAGTTTGAGCAGTGTCACCCCATTGAACAATTGTTTTATCTGTTCCTGCTCCTTGTACAGTTATGAACTATTTAAACGGAGGAATGTTAAGTTACTCCCTGTACATTATAATAGAATATCTAATAACAAAGATCCGTTATCATATAAAAATTTAAAGCAGAGCAAACAAGTTACCTAAAGAAGTTCCAAATGCCACAGCAAATAAGATATGAATGTATTGATTGCCAATTTATGAAGGGGGCACCAATTCACTTTAACTAAGATAACTTAGAATCGTAGACAGCATACTCATTATATTCCAAGGGGGTTTCTTCATGTTTTGAAACAATAATTCTACCACAAGGAACTTTTATCTCATCTTTCCAAACAAAATGTTATGATTCATCTGTTTTCTTCTTTTCCTCCAAAGATTTTGTATCCTGTCTCAAATCATTTTATAAACCATATTAATAACGTTTTTGTGACTAAAAATCATACGGGTTACTTACTACCACTAGTGACTACCTCAGGTGAGCTTTTCAGCTAAGTAATCTCGTTTCCTAGAGAAGCAATTGCCAAAACCAAGAACCCTTCTGGTCTGTCCACTTCACTTTCTCTATGAATTCTAATAGAACTTCCACACCTGATAAGTGTTCTATTGTTAGATTTTCTAAATGGCATTAGATAAATATGAAAAATGAAGTTTGCATATACTTACATCTTTTCAAGTGAAGATTTGTAACCATTCCTATTGGAAGGTCCGGAGAATCATAACCCATCTCCATAAATGCATACCTGAAATCCAATTTATAGGTTAATGTAAAAGTTCAAGTAATTTTCATAATAGTTTTCAGTTATTGTATTTGTACTTACTTATAGATTATAGATTATAGATCTCTTGGCTGCACATAACTTTCATAAAATTTTTGGCTGCACATAACCTTCATAAAATTTGCAACCATAGACTCAAGTTTACAATGTGTTGATGCTATCCCTAGCTGCCTAAGACCCAGTGCTCCATGTCTAACTTCAACTCCATCATCCTATTCAATGCCATAAAGCTAAATCAGAAGAGGAATGGATAATTCATTAATCATCTGAGGGAGGTAATATATTTATGTACCATGTCAATTGGGTAAAACTTTAATGGCATTTTCTGGAACTTCTCTCTTTCCCATGATTCAAAATCATTTCCTGTTATTTCCTCAAAGAGCCTGACAAACTCTTTCATAGCATTGTCCATATTTTCATACTCTTCTAATCTCTCTTCTGCATTTGGATCATCCCCTACACTCCCTTTTTTGAAATATAGATGCAAACTAGTCTTTGGGACAACAATCAGTTGCATGACACAGTAGCTGCAACAAATTAACATCACTAGTTTAGATAAAGTTGGCTTATAAATAACTGTCAAGATGGACTAAAATTGCAATTCATCTTTGATAGTATTATTACTCATTAAGTTTTCTCCCTTGGTCACAAATAGAGAAGGCCCAGTTGTACAATATTCCATCTCTTTCAAATATCTCTCCCTCATGCATAACAAAGAAAGAATCTACACTTAATAATTGCCCATATATAGGGATAAATGAAGGTTCAAAAGCAATCCCAATATTTTAAGAAATGAAAATAACAGATTAAAAAAGTACTTATATGAATAATCGCATATATCTCCCGATCAATGTAGAACCAGGAGACAGATGAGAGAAAGATGCAACTATACCATCAAATACTCCAGTAAGATCTCTTGTCTCATAAAAATCCTGAATACTATCAATTCTTGTCGCATAAAAGTCCTCCAGAGAAGATCTCTTGCGAAGAGAGCTAGCATACCCGTAGTTGAACTTGCCATTGTAAATATAAATACAATTCACAACAAATTTTTTAGTAATTTTTTCAGATTACGACAATACTATCTCTCTCTCTTCTTTTCAAATTAGTCATGCATAAAAACCACAGATATAAAATGGAAAACAAACTCAGTGATGACCCAAAAGAAAAAAAAACAAATAATTAATTTTCTCTGTTAAACAAGAAAAACAAAAACAAAACACTGATTTTCAGATATGCTTACCTAAGATTTCTTTGGATTTTGAAGATGAAAACTTAGGGTTTCGAGCGAGCAAGGTGACGGAGAGCAAGGAGACGATGACAGCGAGCAAGGAGACGGTGACAGCGAGCAAGGCAACGGCGACGGCGAGCGAGCAACGACGACGGCGAGCAAACAACAGTGACTGCGACAGTGTTGATTTTCAGTGTTCTTCTCCTTTATTTCTCTTCAGCGTTTTTGATTTAAACTTAGGGTTTTGGTTTTTCTGGGTTTCTCTACAAAGACGGCAACATTGCGAGTAAGATTCAGAGAGTGAGAACGCGTTCAGAGAGTTGAGAACGAGAGTTTTGAGAACGAGAGAGTTCTGAGAATGAGAGAACGAGAGAATGTGAGAGGTTTGACTGATGGTGATGTTGAGAACGCGAGAGAAAGAAAATAAAAGAGAACTTTTAGCATCGGGTCTTTTAAACGACCGATGCTAAATGTGTTTGCCTCAGACATTTAACATAGGTTGTTGAAAAAACCGATGCTAAAAGTCTGAGGCAAACACATTTAGCATCGGTTGTTTAAACAACTGATGTTAAATGTAGGTGGTGAAACGCAAAACTTCCACTTAATTGCAAAATTGCCACCGCCTCTACATTTAGCATCGGGTGTTCAAACAACCGATGCTAAATGGTGCTTCTTAATGTAAATTTCCACTAGTGAAAGGGAAACTCACAACAATTATGTTTAATTAAGAGAGTATTTGTATTTAATTAAGAGATGAAAAAGTTCCCAGTTATGAAGTTGGAGAAGCTCAATGGTGGGATTCTCAGTTATTAAGACTATGATGTTGTTATAGGAGTAAGCATCATTGGAATTATGACTATCTCCATCTTCAGGTAACCTTCAAAATGTACCTCTATTTAGTTTCAAGTCATGGGTATGTAAAAGAGGAGAAGCAAGCTTACATTCTATTATATGATTTTGAGTGTTGTTCTCTATCACCTGATTCTGATCTCCCCTTTGAATACTGTTATGATATAATAAGGTGATAAAGGAATTTAGAGATGATTTGTACAGGGATTTTTTGTTTTCTCTTTCCATGTTGTTTATCCCATTCAACTTTTCCAACAACCAGGTTATGTATTTCTTAGATATCATGAAGTGTCTCACGGAAATTTCAAAGCACATAAACTTCAATATAATGATCAAAGAACCTTATCTATATAGATAAGGTTCTTTGATCATTATATTGAAGTTTATGTGCTTTGAAATTTCCGTGAGACACTTCATGATATCTAAGAAATACATAACAGGTTGTAGTTGTTGGAAAAGTTGAATGGGATAAGCAACTTAGTAAGAGAAAACGGAAAATTCCTCCTTCTATAACTTGATCGGTCCAAACAATCTTAAAGGAAAGAATGTTGACAAGGTTAGTGTTTTATTTAATTCAATTTCTTTATTAAAAAAATTTCTTCTGTATAAATTTTTGTTACTAAAAGGATATTCATTCTGATTATGAGAATAATACATTGAAAATGATACAAATTATGAGAAAGGGAAAAGGAATTGGCAGCAAAATCTGAGAAAATTCCTCAGCAAGTTGAAATTGAAGAAGAAGAAGAAGAAGAATAAATGAAATAAATGAAAGCCTTGACACCGAGGTTGCATCTTTGATGGCAAGGCAACTACTGATTCAGTGACTGCAGTGGTTGCTGCAAAGGAGGATGTTAAGCACGCTGTTGCAGATGAGCTAAACCCAACTCGTTCATCACCTTGTAACCTCTATGCCAATTTTTTTAAAATTCTGTTTATTCCCTTTTGATTTTTTCCCCGTTAAAACATTTCTTTGTCTCTGTTGTAAAATACTTGCATTTAATATACTATTTCGCGTACTAAATATACGAATTTGCCCATATATCATATATAATAATAAGAACAATATTGTCACTAATATTAGCTGTGATTTTTATAAACAAAATTTTTTGGGCTTTCCTGCTGAATTTCTTTCAGAAGTATGGTTGAGATAAGTTTTTAGTTTTTTCTTTCAATTTGACTAATGCTCAAGCGGTTTTCATGGACTACATGAACCGAACCTTTAAGATTGTTGAGGAACACGCTGAGAGTCTGAGAATGATTATGAATATACTAAGAGATAAACAACTTTATCCCAAACTAGCGAAACGTGAATTCTTAGAGCATGTGAATTCACTAATTGGTGTGCCTGAAGACCTGAGTAAGATAAATGCTACATTGTATTGGAAAAGACCAATCACGGTCATTGAAGTTAATTAAGAGTTTCTTAGAACTTGCAGATTTACTACCACAGATGAATTCATTAAGAATTTTTCTCAGTTAGTTTAATCGTTAATCAGGCTCGAAAGGAGCAAACTTTTCTGGGCTGGGCCAGTTGTCAGGCCCAATCCACTAAGTGATCATCCAACCCAGCAAGGGGAGGATCCGCTCGACTGATACTTGGGCCACCAGCGCAACTGGGCTATCCAACGTCAACGATCCGAACTTATCACTATAAATAACATCAGTCAGCAGGTGTCAGGTACGCAATTCATTCGAATATTCACTAGATTGTACTATAGCTCGATATAGCTGACTTGGGCGTCGAAGTGTCCTTGCAGGTACACGCCCCCGCGCGCTCAGGTCATCCTCAGTCTACAGTAGCAGACGACCCGTCCCTTGATCATCCACGCGGAAGACCCGAAGGTACGATTCATTGGCGACCACAGTGGGAGAACACTATCCCACCAACATTCCCAATGCCTCCAAAGACAACTCGAGTCAGACCGCGGTCGACCCGCCTACAAAGCATGGTCGAGATACCAGTTCAACCACCTCCAGCACTGGGAGGAATGACGACCAACACTGAGGTCGTTGACGTCACCCTTCCAGGGATCAGCAGATCGCTCGCCGAGATGACCGCCTCACCCAAATGTAGGAACTAATAGCTTCCAGACGAGGGAACACAGCGCCCAAGCCGCGCCGTCGCAACAATGGCTCGGCCATCCCTCGGGCCAACCCACCGAGGAGGCATCGTTCGCTCCCCGCAGACAGCTCATCCATAGATCTTCGCCTTGTCGAAGGGGAAGAGGAGGAAGAATAGCCCCAACGAGACGGGCCACGACCCCAGGAGCGGGCGTCGATCATGACTCAGTGAAAAATACTTAGTCAAAAATAAGATAATAACAGATGAATCCCCCGTAGCAGGTCGCCCCACACGGGAGATGATCGCCCCCGAGTGGAATTTTTAACGCAAGACAGAGAATCCCCACTGAGGGGGAGAGCAGATAGTTCGTAAGTAGTAAGGGTGGTCGTCCGCGGAAAAGAGGAGCAGATCGCCCGCAGAGAAGAGCCCCAGATCGTCCGTGAAAGAGAAGTGCAGGTCGTCCTCCGTGAGGGGGAGAGCAGATCGCTCGTAAGTAGTAAGGGTGGTCGTCCGCCGAGAAGAGGAGCAGATCGCCCGCAAAGAAGAGCACTAGAACGTCCGGGAAAAAGAAGTGCAGGTCGTCCTCCGTGAGGGGGAGAGCAGATCGCTCGTAAGTAGCAAGTCACGCAGGTCGTCCGCCGTGAGGGGAAGAACTGATCGCCCTCGGCGGGGCTACGAATGGAGAGCAGATTGACCCAAGGGGGGGGGGGGGTCGCTGCAGAGAATAATATTGGCACAAATATTGTTGAAAATATTAGAAATTCACAAATAATACGTAAGGAATAACCAAGCTGATGGGCGAGACGACAACCGAATACGTCGATCGCCGAGGAAAGGTAAGACACCGGCCACCAAGTGGCCAAAGTCAGAGAAGAAGAGGAGGATGAAGACGATGATGTCCCAGATACAATAAGATCAAGGGGGAAGGCAAGTTGCCATGATGATCACTGGAGGCATCCCCACTGACGCCTCAACTAACAAGTCAATAAAGGGAAGGTTCGACCAGATCATGAGCGTCGCGTCGACATCCGCCCCAAGGGTCCTCTCGAAGAGGCCGCTCATTCTGTTCAGAGATGAAGACCTTATTGATAGGACGCCTAACAATGAAGTGCCACTCGTGGTGGTTGCCGTGACGGCCAACATGGAGGTCAGACGAATACTAATCGACCAAGGAAGCTCCACGGACATCATTTTCGAAGATCTTCTAGATGTGCTGAAGATATCAAAAGAAGACCTAAGGCCGTATAGGGGAATAGTCCTGACCAGATTTAATGGAGCATCCACCACACTAATCGGACGAATCAAGTTGATCGTCACTATGGAGAAGGAACCTCAAAAGTTCAACCTGCCGCGCGAGTGAAGTTCGAGCCATGTTCAATAAACTGCGCGGTCAGGATACAACACTTAAACGAATTTAAGCACACACGAAGCGGTCTAAGATTGGTCGCACCTCCGAGGGCGAGTTCAATCTGAGTCGAACTTGGTAAACTGCCCAAGGGCGCTTAAACGAATTTAAGCACAAACGAAGCGGCCTAAGATTGGTCGCACCCCGGAGGGCGAGCTCAATCCGAGTCGAACTTGGTAAACTGCCCAAGGGCGCTTAAACGAATTCAAGCACAATCGAAGCGACCTGAGATTGGTCGCACCCCTGAGGACGAGTTAAATCCGAGTCGAAACTTGGTAAACTGTCCAAAGGCACTTAAACGAACATGCACTTAAACGAATATGTCAAGGGGTAGGGCCGAGACCCGACCAGTCAAGAATAAAGACGACCTCACTCAAGCACGAAGGGCGAAAGAGGAATCTCGCCCTCACATTAGTCTGCAAGCCACAATGTTGGCTGTGGTTGTCCGATCCAGGCGTGTGAGCATGAGTTGGAAAGCTAAGAAGCATGCCTACAACTTTCATGTTGGACTCAAAATCTAATTCGTACGTTTTCGACTCCTGCTGGTCGCCCAAGATTGGGGCGACCACTTCTTGGTCGCCCGCACGCAACCTTGGAGGGCTGTCTCGTCTGGAGACTATAACTTCATCCATGTTTATCCTATGGGGGCGTGTGAGCATTAGTTGGAAAGCTAATAAGCATTCCTACAACTTTCATGTTGAACTCAAAATCTAATTCGGACGTGGTCGATCCCTTCTGGTCGCCCAAGATTGGGATGACCACTTCTTAGTCGCCCGCGCGCAACCTTGGAGGACGGTCTGGTCTGAAGAGCATAACCTTGTCCTTGTTTATCCGATAGGGGCGTGTGGGCATGCGTTGGAAAGGTTAGAAGCAGAGCTACAGTTCTTATGTTGAGCGCAAAATCTAATTCGGACGTATTCAACCCCTTCTGGTCGTCTAAATTTTGGGCTCCCACAGCACAAAAAATGGGCAATCGGCACCATGGAGGGCTGTCTAGTCTGACAACCTTGGAGGCATGGGCAACCCAAAGATACTGAGCATCGATCGTGCAAGGATAAAAGAGCACATGCACTTAAAGAAAAAGAAAATCAAGCGTGCAACAAAGTATCAAAAGCACAAACGATCAAAGTCTGGATTACTACAAAAGTCAGACCAAATGCAAATTTGGATCCTTCGAAGTAGCGTGGGAGCTGTCGTTTGGATTACGTGGGGTAGAAGGAGGAGCAGAGGTCGAACCCTCCGTAGGTCCTTTCCAAGCCCGTGAAAGCATCCGAGCGAAGGACGAACCTTTACCCACCATCTTATCTGCAAAAGAAGAAGAGAAAAACATTAGTCACAAAGAAAATATGTTAAGCAAAATAATGATCATGGGCAACCCGAGGAGTATGGGCGACCATGCTCGCGAGGCGACCGAAAGAATGGGCAAGGGACTTAGACTGTCTAGAACCTCCCGAGGCTGGGGACTCAGCAGGAGGACCAGACTCGACCTCCTCATGAGAGCTCACCTCCTCTTCGTGCGGAGAATGCACCTCCTCCTCATGAGAGCTCATCTCCTCCTCACCATCCGACATCTCAAGAGATAGTCCCTTTTTCAGGGTAGCAGCCCGAGCAACGTGAGGATCAGATGTCAGAGGTTTGCGTAGAGTTTGCTTGGTCCTCGCCACGATATAGACCTGCAGGAATGAGCGACCGCTCATCAGACGAGTTCGTAGGCTTGCGGGTGAGAAACACAAGTAAAAGAATAAGCAAAGAGGAAAGAAAGGAAGTATACCTGAGAAATAAGGTTGGCTGACAAAGAAGACCAAGTCACCGCTATGAAGATTAAGGTCACCCACGATCAAGACCACTCACTGAATACAGAAATAAAGGGAAGATCAGGCCCGCACTATAAGACAATAAAATGAAGAGTTATCATTTATAACGCACATACGACAATTTTCGCAAGTTACTAACAACGAAGTTCAAGGTAGCATACCGTGAAAGAAAGATCAAGCCGCCCAGAAGATCGAACTACCAAATCGGGAAGAGGCAAGATCACGATGCGACCTGGAAGATTGAAAAATCAAATAATCAGGTTATTACGATCCTACCTGAAATCACTACATCGATACTTGAATAGGGGAAGAGGTAAATACCCAAAAGTACGTCTTACACCAAGAAGGAAAATACTAATGAAGGGTTGCTCGAGTCACACAATGGATGGTCTCTCCCTAGAGCTGCCGATCATCCACCAACAAAACATCATAATTTAGAACACACGAGATAATAATCATGACAAAACCTCTAGCAAGGAAAATCAAGGTAGCAGTCCATGGGAACTAGTTCAAATCGAATTAAAGATCAAACAATCAGATCGTAGAGAGAACAAATTACCAAGGTATTCAGGTCCTACCAAATTACTAAGAGTTGAAGGAAAAATTACCAAGGTACTCAGATTTAATACACAAAAGAAAGTAGAAAAAGAGGAGAGTACTTGAAAATTTTGTCAAAAAGTTAGATGAACGCTCGCGCCACAGAGGAGAAGGAGCTCGGTCGCCCGCGAAGAAGAGGGATGCGTCGCCTGTTGAGCAGATCGCCCATACAAGGGGTCACCTTGAGCTTTGCTCCTGTCGATCGGAGAAGACGTGCGCAAGACGAGCTGATCGTCGCGTGAGCTGGCCGCCTGCAAAGAAGACTCCCACGATGGGCAACCGAGCAGATCAGGTCGCCTCCTTTTCTGGTCGCATGCGGGTCACTTCCAGGAACTTCGGTCGGGTCGTCTGAGGAACAATCGGGTCGCCTCCTTTTCTGGCCACACGCGAGTCGCTCCCAAGAATTTCGATCGGGTCGTCGGAGGAACGATCAGGTTGCCCCCTCCCCAGTTGCTCGCGTACACGCAGGTTGCTCCCAAGAGCTTTGGTCGGGTCGTCCGGGGTAGTGACCGTCCTCCTCACACCCGATGGACAGATCGCCCGTAGAAACGAAGACGTAATCGCACTAGGGGAGGACTTTGAGGTGCTGGTCGTCCTAGAGGGGTTATGGTCGCTCCAAAAGAAGGATCCTCCCAATAGTTTCAAAGTGATCCTCTCAGAGAGAATTTTTAGAAGAAAAAGAAAATGTGTTTGTGAGAAATGAGTGGTGAGAGTGAAAGACCCCTCTCATCCACCTTATATATGGGCCCAAGAAAATAGCCCAATAAAACATTAAAAATGTTCAAGATTCAGTGAAGTCAAGACGGCGCGAAAAATACCCATCACTGATCAAACGATCCGTTACGATCTAGATCACCGAAAAACATCAGAAGTAACGACTGGGGGCACGACCATCCCGATTACACGTCAAGCCTACGCCCGCTCAACGATCGACCTTGGCGTTGGGGGCAACTGTTCTGGACTGGGCCAGTTGTCAGGCCCAATCCACTAAGTGATCATCCAACCCAACAAGGGGAGGATCCGCTCGACTGATACTTGGGCCACCAGCGCAACTGGGCTATCCAACGTCAACGATCCGAACTTATCACTATAAATAACATCAGTCACCAGGTGTTAGGTACGCAATTCATTCGAATATTCACTAGATTGTACTGTAGCTCGATATAGCTGACTTGGGCGTCGGAGTGTCCTTGCAGGTACACCCCCCGCGCGTTCAGGTCATCCTCAGTCTACAGTAGCAGACGACCCGTCTCTTGATCATCCACGCGGAAGACCTGAAGGTACGGTTCATATTTTATATAGTTTGGAAACAAAATTTATCAAACTGTTAAACATTTTATAAATTTGTCTCATCTTTGTGCACAAACAATGACGTATTGTGGTGGTTACAGTTCTCCATATGTTTTTGAGTGATGAAGACACAGATGAGCAATTGAGCATACTATGGAAAATTCATGCACAAAGATGAATACATGAATCGAGCCTTGCTTCTCAACTCTATACGAACAAATGTGTCAAACATAGATTAGTAACTTATTAATGGACAATTGGCACCATCAAAATTATGTGGATTATAATTCTATATGAAAATTATAAAGAATGGCAATAGCTAATGGTACTAAGGAATTCCTAGTAATATTTATCTAATTTTTTCGGTGACGATTATACAACAATCCAATGGTTAGTACATATTAGTCACAATTTAGCTTTTGTGTGGTGAGTGAGCGGGTAAATAAAAACACTGGTTAGTACATGTTTGTAACAATATAACTTTGGTGTTGTCGCCGAATATTTTTATGGATGGAGAAATTACTCTTATACTCATTTAGTACAATTATTAAAGTATCAGAAGAAGTCGGACTCTTCCATTTGCTAGCAATCTTGCTTGGTAAGACTAACGAACTATATGCACCTCTTTAATAAATGTAATCCTCATCTTCAATATAGAGGCGATATAGCAAAACCAAACCATGAAGGCATTATCTAGAAATTGGTTGAACTTAATAACGAATATTCCCAAATTAAACAAACCCAAAAATTGTAGCAATCAAACATCCATAAGCAAATTTTACACAAGGAAAAATGATTTGAAGTGTAACATAAAACTCCCAAAAATTGTGAACAAGGTAAGAGCCCACTAAGGCGTTAGTCCGTAGAGGACAACCCACATCCAGGGATCCAAAAAGAAGCTGAGGTAATGTGTTGAACACTTCGCACCGATAACTGGACCGAAGAAGTCGCATCGTGTTTCGGCAACCAATTTGCCGCTATGGGAGAGGTGATAATTGGCTTTATTTTTTTATGAGAGGAGACTTTGTCTTCCGTTATTTTCTCCGATGAAAATAGGAGACTGAGAGAAATGGAATGAGAGATAGATGAATGAAAATAGACAATTAAATAGTAATGGGTTTGACTTTGTAAAATGCTATTTTTGGATGTTTTTGCATATATTTCTATTTTTACATGAGCTTATTTAATTGAAAGTCTACTAATCTAGAATATGCCATTGGTATGGAATATTTGTTGTTCTCTTTGATACACGGACACGACTGAGAATGAAATTGTGGTTAGAGCCAACCTTGTGGTTCGAGGGTTCGATTGTCCTAGCATGTGCTCAGGGTGACTTGACAGAAGATGTTATAAAAAGAGTCATGTGAATTGCAGAGAGGCTGATAATTCTACACATCAAATTTCATTTAGAGATTCAAACAAAAGTACTAAAACTGCCCTCTTTCACAACCACTGCCAATAGCATGGCTGATGATTTTAGTAGTAGCTGCAGACTGCAGCTACTACTAAAATCATCTTCCATGCTGTTGGAAGTGGTTGTGAAGAAGAGTGGTTTTTGGCACCAAATGATCGAGTGTGTCGGTGTAATCACGCATTGTAGGAGTCGCGGTAGCCATAGGAGTAGCTAGTACTCTTTCTTTGTGTTTTCCAAGTTTGTGTTGGTTTACGGATTGAAGGAAGTATTATGGTTGGGCTACAAGCCAAACAGAAAAACTGTTTATATTGAACAAGAACATTCAGGGCTTGGAAATCAGTTTTGTTTATCCTTTGTTTAATTGAACAATTTCATGATCATCTATTTAGTTTGTTTCATGATCGTCTATTTTGTATGCTTGCTTATTTCTGTTCAACAACATCATGCAGTATCATATCTTAATGATGCTTTAAAAGAAGGAACTCACATTTCCTCTTTTCATGATCGTTTATGTCCAGTGGATTTGAATGAAGGAATTGCTAGCTTAATATTTGCATCCCCTAGGTGCTCAGAGATTCCAGAACATGTGGCAATTAAGAATTTATTTGTGTTTTGCCTACATGCCCTTAATTTGGTTTATCCTTTTCAAGTTCAGCTTCCACTCTCTTTTTTTTTTTGTTCTGAATCAACTGATATTGCCCTTAATTTGGTTTATCCTTTTCAAGTTAGAACTTACTTACAGGTCTATTAATAAGTTGCTTCAGTGTTTTGCTTGATGCACAAATTCTTTCAAGCAGTCATTTTTTTTCCATTGGACTAAAGGTGCCTCTCTATCGGTTCAAGTGGCTTTTTTAAAGTCTTTTAGAGCTAATATTGCTATTGGTGTTCATTTCTTCTTCTTGACTAAATTCAGATATGTATTTTTATACATACATCTTGATCTGTTTTGGTCTTATATGCTTTATTCATCTCTATGTGGCTGTATTTTTATAAATTATAAATATGTATGTTCATCAACAGACTTGGCATGAATATGTCTGGTATGAAGGTTATGCTTTCTGATGCTTAAATAAATTATCTTTTGTAGTTTCTTGAGATAGTGATTTCCATTCACAATATGATATGATAATGGGGGTTAATGTGTGTCGGTAATCGTCCCAACTGAAGAATCACCATCCGAAACAATGACGGAAACCAAATTCGAAACAAAATCTGAATCTGAAGATTGAAAGGATGATCCACGCGTCACAAATCCAGAGTCATCTAAATCGAGATCATACCAAAGCTGCGTCGGTGACAGAATCTGACCCCACACACAGTGCAAGATCGGCGTTGAACTTAGAGTCATCTACAATAGAATCGCCATTGAGGGAAGAAGCTTCTGTAGATTTCAATGGGGCTAGCTCTTCTTCTTCATCTAATACAGAATCGGTAATGTCACCACTAAGCGATTCTGAATCTAGATTTTCTTCCTCATCTAACACGGGTAAGATTGGCCGCCAATCAGATTTGAAGTGCCAAAGAAATGGAGGAATGAACGATTCCCAACTTGCCATTGGATGATGGTGAGACCATTGAAGCCATCATTGTAGAGGAGGACCTTGCAACGCAGAGACAGCTATTAGCAGTTTTGACGTTGATGATATTCCCGTTTCAGCAAAGAATTTATCTGTGTTAAGCACCCACCCATAAGCATCGTCCTCGCCGCTAAACACCGGAAGCTCCATTGGCGCGGGAAGGAGCGCTCTCAATGAAAGCACCATTGTTACGTTCTCGAAATTCGAGGACCGAGAGACCTCCTAAAGAATGGTTAAAGAGAGGAAATTGACTTTGATTATATTTCATTTGATACCAATTATGAAGTCAATACAATGCTTATATAAGCTAGTGGATACACACCATAAAGGAGGATATATCACTCACACAATAACTTTGCTACCTAATAAACTAATAAGACTAAAAAGCCCCTTCTAGAATATACTAAAAGAGTCATTTCATTAACCCCCATGATCATATCATATTGTTACGTTCTTGGAATTCGAGGACAGAGATACCTCCTAAATAATGGTTAAAGGGAGGAAATTGACTTTGATTATATTTCATTTGATACCAATTATGAAGTCAATACAATGCTTATATAAGCTAATGGATACACACCATAAAGGAGGATACATCATCCACACAATAACATTGCTACCTAATAAACTAATAAGAGAATATCCTAAAAAGCCCCTTCTAGAATATACTAAAAGAGTCATTATTTCATTAACCCTATGATCATATCACAATAAAATAGAGAAGTTAAAAATGAATAACCCAACCATCCCATTACAAGAATTGTTAACCATTATACACCTTAAATTGGGTCATTTCATAATTCATTATTCTTTATTTCAGATATGTAGATTTCATGCAACCTAGATTTTTATCTGCTTTCTTCGGCCCCTAAGTTGCTAAATCAAGTGAAAAAGAGCATGAACTCTCATCAGCTGGGGAATGCATGGGAAGAACAGAAAAATATTTAAACTACAACTAAATTTTTGTTTACATGTTACCTTTTGGATAATGCATGTTTTAATTTCCAAGTTATTTTGTCAACATTCTGATATTCAAATATATAATCATAGCTCAATTCTATTTTGGCCATTCAGTGTTGAGATTCAAATATCAAATGTGTAATCTCAAAGCCATAATTGTGATATCACAATCCTTGACTTAATCTCAAATGACTTAAATTAACTGACACAGTAAGAAGATTGACTTGTAAGATGAATTCACTAATCAGATGGGTCCTTCTCTATAATTATAGTTCTACATATCTTTGATGGAATCTTTGTTTAATTTTTTTCCATTTTGCATGTCTTCTTAAAACAAGAAGGCGGCACTTATTTTTTATTCTGGCCAAAATAAATATCATGGGAATCAAATCGATGACAAAGCAATTACTCACTCCTCATATTACCACCATGACACCAGTTGTAATTGACACTAAATGTACAAATTTATTATATAGGGTAAATTATATCAGAGGTCCTTTAAATTATTTAATTGTAACAAGTTGGTCTTTTAAGTTTTTTTCGTACCACCTAGGTCCTTTAAGTGTTTTAATTGTAACAAATTGGTCCTTTAAGTTTTTTTTTACCACTTAGGTCCTCAAAGTTATTTAATTGTAACAATTTGGTGCTGAAAAATGTAATTTTTTTAGCCTATAAAAATTATAATTAAATAACTTAGATGACCAACTTGTTACAATTGAATAATTTAAAGGATTTAAGTGGTACAAAAAAAACTTAAAGGATAAACTTGTTACAATTAAGTAACTTAAACAACCTAAGTCGTATGAAAAAAACTTAAAGGACCAACTTGTTACAATTAAATAACTTAAAGGACCTTTGTTGTAATTTAGCCTATTATATATAATATATAATACATAAGTGTTTACCGTGGTTTTTGGTAAACACCGCTAGTTTGAAATTGCTTCTGTTTGCAGGATCAACTAGTAAATTCTAAAACCATTTGTGTTAAAGTTTTTTCCAGAATTATGCATGTTATTGCGGTTTTCAAAGAAAAGAATGAAGATAACTGTCAATTTCACGCGAAACCTTCGAATTTCTTCAGATAGGGACGAAGTGAAAAACAAAGAAAAAATTGCAGAAAAGCAATAAAGAAAGCAAATTAAAATGCATTAATTGAAAAGAGAGTTGGTTCACATATCATACATCCTTCTCTGACTCGTTTTCTCTGTAATGTGTTGGAAGTTAGAGCGTGAGAATTCTGTAATGAGTTTGTGACCTGTTTTTCCTATGAAAAACTACTATTTATACAAAGAGGGAAAAAAACATAACCAACTAACTGTACAGAGAATTTTTAAAAAAATAAAACTGCTTCAGCCTTCGACTAGGATAACTGCCAGAACTTCGACGGCGAGCACTTGATTTTGACCTGCTATTGAATCTCAGCCTTCTTGTCGAAATATCACCGTTCAACTCTTGTTAAGTCTAAGGCTTTGTCGAATTTGCTTTCTGATACAACTCTTCTGTGTCGAAACCAACACCTTCTTTTGAGAAAACCAAAGTCAAACCCCGTTGATTACATTTAATTTAGTCTGCCGAAATTACAGACTAACAAATTGCCCCCCAAAAATGTCTTTTTCGACTGAAGCTTTATGTAAGGCAGAAAAAGTGACATTTTTGAAGATTCCTTTTTAACTGCTCTGATGACGTCATTAACATCACGTTGCAGCATTGATGAGACGTTTCAGTGAAAAGTGCCTTTTGGCGCCACCGTTTTAGAGTTAGTTCTGAATCTCCTTTGATTTTGACATGTTTTGCCCCCAATTCTAACAAGATCTGAAGTCCTGCTATTAAGGCTTCGTATTCTGCATCGTTGTTGGAGCATGTCCCTTCAATTTTAAACTTATATTTTGTTGGTACCTTTGTTGGTGAAATTATTAATACACCAATTCCAACACCATTTTTGTGGCTTGAACCGTCGAAGTATAACTTCCAAGTTTGGGTTTCCACTAAGTTTATTGTATTTTCGACCACTGAATGGTCAACTATGAAGTCAGCCACTATTTGACCTTTTATTGTTTTTAATGGCTGATAAGTCAAAGAGAATTCAGAAAGAATTAAAGCCCATTTACCTATTCTACTATGTAAAATTGGTTTCGACAACATATGTTTAATAATATCATAATGCGAATAAACATACACATCAACAGGCTTTATGTATTGCTTCAATTTTGTACAAGAGAAATACAAGCATAAACACAATTTTTCCATAGGATGATACCTAGTTTCTGCATCATTTAGAATTCTACTGAGGTAATAAATGGCTCTTTCGACACCATTTTCATCTTCTTGAGCTAACATGCTTCCTATAGAAAATTCTGAAGCTGCAATATCAATTTCATTACTTTATTCCTAATAGGTGGTAACAAAATTGGTGGCCTCATCAGATATGCTTTAATCTCATCGAAAGCTTGTTGGTGTTCTGCATCCCACCTGAACACATCTTCCTTCTTCAGTCGAAGTAATGGCGAAAACGCTTGAGTCTTGCCACTTAGATTTGAAATAAATCTTCTAAGGAAATTGATTTTTCCTAATAATGACTGCAATTCTTTTTTGGTCGAAGGAGCTTTCGTTTCCAAGATTGCTTTTGTCTTGTTTTGATTGATTTCAATGCCTTTTTTGTGTACAACGAAGCCCAAAAAGTCACTTGCACGAACACAGAAGGCACATTTGACCGGATTCATTTTCAATCCATATTTTCTCATTCTTTCAAATGATTGTCGAAGATGGTCTATATGACCAATTCCTGAAGAAGACTTAATTACAATATCATCTATGTACACTTGCATAAATTTTTCAATAAAATCATGGAACATAGAATTCATTGCCCTTTGGTACGTTGCACCAGCATTTTTTAGGCCAAATGGCATTACAACCCATTCATTGACACCTAATGCCCCTGGGCATCGGAATGCTATTTTCGACGTATCTTCTTCAGCAATATATATTTGGTTATATCCAGAATAACCATCAAGCATACTTAGGTATTCATAACCTGCTGCTGAATCCACTAGCATTTCTGCCACTGGCATGGCATATTCATCCTTAGGTGTAGCATTATTTAAATCTCTAAAATCTATACACACTCTAAGCGTGCCATTTTTCTTAATTACAGGAACTATATTAGCAAGCCATTCAACATACCTGGCAGTTCTGATGAACTTGCTCTTTAGTAACCTTTCTATCTCTGCTTTGATCTTCAACAGGATTTCTGGTGCAAATCTTCTTGGTGTCTGCTTCACTGGCTTCTTTCCTGGTCGAATTGGTAGTCTTATCTCAACAACGTCACGACTCAACCCCGGCATTTCATTGTAATCCTATGCAAAGCAGTCTTTGTACTCTTTTAGCAATTCGACAATCTGCACCTTCAATGCTTAATCAATCTTAGCACTTATATATGTTGGCCTTTTCAAAGAGCCATCTTCCAAATCGATTTCTTCTAAGGGATCTTGTGCTTGGATCCTTTTGGTCGAACCCATTGGATCTTTTTCGAAACCTAAAGGCTCGTCATCATAGACACAATCAAGCCTCTGGTTTTCGACAACATTGTCTCTATTTTTGTCCTCAACGGCTTCAGCAACTAATTGTTGTTGTAATTCAGCTTCTAAAATCTCTTTTTGCTTATTCTCGGCTACGTAGGCCGTAACTCTATCCCACCCTGTAGGCTTAACAGAGCCTTGTGGGTAGTTGTCTTCATCTATAACCTCTCTATCCCAAAAGAATCCATAATTGGGATGAAGTATCACTGAAGATCTAACATTGATTTGGCTTTCATAACCATGTTCAGAAGAAATACATGGCGCAATGTTCGCCAATTGTTTATCAAAGGTTTTCTTGGTAATAGTGTTTACCTCTGCCTTGAAGTAACTCTTATCACCTTCAATATTTTCGACTAGACCATCTTCTCTACAAATGATGAGCCTCTGGTGAACTGTCGAAGGTATTGCTCCCACACCATGGATCCATTCTCCAGCAGCATGTTGTAATTTGCCTTTGTTGAAATTACCATGAACATCGTTGGTCTCCTGATGCTTCCAACAGCAAAATCAACTTCAATGGCTCCAAGTGAGTGGCCACTTTTGCCTTCATAGTTGGTAAGAATTACATTGTGTGTTTTCAAGTCAGTCTCACACTTTCCAATTCTTTTCAACATATGTTGTGGCATCAGGTTTACAGCAGCACCACCGTCAACCAGAATTTTATTGACGCCAATATTGTTCACCTTTGCTTGAATATACAAATGTTTGAGATGGTTCATCATTCCACAGTCTGGTTTTTCAAACACAGCGCGTTGCTCTTCAACGCAACCATTTTTCAGCACATAGTAACAAATTGGTTTGTAAGTGGTTTCTTCGTCGAAATCTTCTTCGACATCATTCACTTCAGAAATCACATCATACTCAATTGGGGGAATTGAGACTACACCACACAAGACGTCGAATTCTGACCCAGAATCAGCGAAATCCAAGCCCATTTCTTCGTCTAAGTTGAGACCCTCTTTGATCACTAAAAGTGGTGGAAATATCCTCTCAGTAGCTGGCTTTCTAGCCATTTCAAGATATTTTGATGGTATTTGTTTACCTTTCTCTTTGTTGGAATTTTCCACCTTGCCTGCAGCAGCAACCTTTTTCTGGCGTTGATATCTACGCCACTGAGTTCTTGTCATAGGGTTCTTCCCTTTGTAGTTATTATTATAGGCATATTTATTAGACTCCAATGCCTTGTTTTGGCTAGTAGCACTAGTGTTGCCCTTAACCAATTTTGCTGGTTTCTGTCGATTTCCAACATAATATACTGGATAATATCCAGTACTTTTTCCACCAGAGTGCACCCATTTCTCGATAGGAGACTTTGCTGGAGGAACATAAGTTTTGATCTGTTCCTTTTGAGGATTGCTTGTCGAAGTGACTTTATATTGAATACCTCTATTGTTGTAGCTGAACTTCGGTCTTTTGTCGACCCACTTTCCTTTACGTTTCAGTTAAGGCTTAAATCCCTCCAGATTTTTGAAAGCCTCTTTGTCGAAGACAGAACTACACCTTGGACAAAGCATAACTTCAGAATTGTTGATTTTGCAGCGATTGAGAAAATCAATCAATTCTTCTTCAGCCCTTGGATACACTATCTTCATTTTTTCAGCGTGCTGGTCTTCAGTGACCATTTCGACATCAACCTTGTCGACAGCTTTCTCTACCTTAGCATTTTCAGCAACAACCTCTGTGACCTCAACCACATTGAGATCGACTTCAACAAGCAATGCATCAGCTGTTGGCAAAGGATCCGCATCAATCTTCATTGGTGGCTTAGATTTGTCACCAAATTTCAGCCTTCCCTCATTGATGGCGTTCTGCACCAAATCCCTGAAAATAACACAACGAGAAGTGTTATGGCCCAAGAAACCATGAAATTTAGAAAAACCTCTTTTCTGTCGCTGTTCCAATGGTGGAATTTTCAGGCTTTTAGGCACTAAAATTTGACCATCAGCCACTAACAGATCAAATATTTCATCACATTTAGAAACATCATAAGTATAAGTTTTTGCAACAAATTTATCATTCTTAGGCTCAACAGGATTTTTCCCATTAGAAGGTTTCAACAATTTGCAAGTATAAGGAGGTCCTGGTTTTAGTTCTGCAATGTTATCCTCTTCTCCGACATCTTCATAAGATATGTCGTATTCTTGGTCACTGTCATTAGCTTCGACATAAGTAACCTTTTCTTTCTTACTTTGGAATCTACCTGTTCTGGCTTTTTCGGCTTTGAGTCTTTCGACTTGTCTAACTCTATCAGCCAATTGTGCCATATCTCTTAAATGCAGTGCATCTAGTTTCTTTCTTATAGTGTAATCTAGACCACCAGCAGCCATTTCGACTAACTCGTGTTTAGGCACTTGAGTAAAACACCTTGCTTTGAGAAGTCTAAATCTATTGAGATAATCATCAATAGATTCTGCTCCCTTGCGTCAAACGCTAGCCAATTCCTTAAGACTAATTTTACATTGGCCCATATAGAATTGTTCGTGAAAGGCCTTCTCTAACTGACTCCAATTAAATATGGAATTAGGAGGCAGGGTGGTGAACCATGTAAACGCATTCTTAGTTAAAGAATTTGGAAAGTATTTCACTCTTAAATTCTCGTTATGCGCAATATCACCAGCCTCAGTCAAATAGCGAGCCACGTGTTCGACAGTAGATTCACTAGTTTCTCCAGCAAATTTTGTGAACTTAGGGATTTTCCATCCCCTAGGCAACTCTGTTTGTAAGGTGTATTCCGAAAAAGGCGACACAAAATTACGCCTATGTAAACCTAAGTTAAGGCCATTCTGGGCTAGAATAGTTTCGATCATATTAGCCAGATTATTTTGTGCTCCAAAATTGTTTTGTTGCACTTGTCTGACCACTTCATCTGCATTTTGGTTTCTATTTACTAACACAACTTCAGGGATTGCCTCTACCCTCATAGGCTCTTCGACAACCTGTTGTTGTCCTTGGTTTCCCTGATTTATAGGTATTGGATTGTTAGGCCTTTCAACAGGTACTTCGACAGGCCTAACATTCTGAATTTGGGGAGTTTGCTGGTTATGGACTGGTGGAGTACCAAAGAAATCAACAATTCTGCCCATTTGCGCTGCTAACATTTGGTAACTGCTATTACTGTTCTGTATCAAAGGATTAAACACTATACCAATTTGTTGTGTTAACATATTGACCATATCATGATTGCTATCATCCATTTGTTGCCTCAATGCCAACAAAGATGTTGTAGTCAAATTGGGTTGGGCATTTCGACTAAAAATGCCTTCTGATGAACTATGAGTAGGGGAATAGCTTGCGATTGCATTTTCTGCAAAAGTAGACGAATTTGTCTGAAGGCTCGCCATCAAAGCCGTTGGCATGCCATATGGGTAAGGTCTACCACTCATAGTAAATGGCAAGTTTCCAACCATTGGATTTTCCATCAAAGGACTCGTTGGTCCCACTATTGGTGGCACAGAAGCCATTGTATTAACATTCGTTAATGTTGCAGTGGTCATCATTGACACAGGAGTAATTATGGGAGAAGTTATAGCAGTTACTCCCATTGTTGTCGAAGAAGGCATAGCAACGGTTATTCCTACGACATTTGCAGCGTTAACGTCACTAACTGTAGTTTGTTCTTGTGTACATTGTGCATTTGATGCAGAAACATTACTTGTACTAGAGCATGCAATCTCTATAAGATGTTTACCACTCCTTAATTGCATGCACAAATAAACACAAAGTTTAAGAATTCAACGAAAAAAACTTTCAAATTAGCACAAAAGTCCCACCGGGCGTGCCAATTTGTTTACCGTGGTTTTTGGTAAACACCGCTAGTTTGAAATTGCTTCTGTTTGCAGGATCAACTAGTAAATCTTAAGACCATTTGTGTTAAAGTTTTTCCAGAATTATGCGTGTTCTTGCGGTTTTCAAAGAAAAGAATGAAGATAACTGCCAGTTTCACGCGAAACCGTCGAATTTCTTCAGATAGGGACGAAGTGAAAAACAAAGAAAAAATTGCAGAAAAGCAATAAAAAAAGCAAATTAAAATGCATTAATTGAAAAGAGAGTTGGTTCACATATCATACATCCTTCTCTGACTCGTTTTCTCTGTAATGTGTTGGAAGTTAGAGCGTGAGAATTCTGTAATGAGTTTGTGACCTGTTTTTCCTTTGAAAAACTACTATTTATACAAAGAGGGAAAAACATAACCAACTAACTGTACAGAGAATTTTAAAAAAAATAAAACTGCTTCAGCCTTCGACTAGGGTAACTGCCAAAACTTCGACGGCGAGCACTTGATTTTGACGTGCTATTGAATCCCAGCCTTCTTCTTGTCGAAATATCACCGTTCAACTCTTGTTAAGACTAAGGCTTTGTCGAATTTGCCTTCTGATACAACTCTTCTGTGTCGAAACCAACACCTTCTTCTGAGAAAACCAAAGTCAAACCCCGTTGACTGCATTTAATTTAGCCTGTCGAAATTACAGGCTAACAATAAGCAAAATGTGTTTTTTATGCATTAATAATATTTTTTTAATCAATGTATAGGTAATATGTAACTATGTAGATATATATATATATATATATATATATATATATATAAATGTATGGTATTTCTTATATTTTTTGGAGTATAAATTTTTGGGTTAAATATATTTTTGGTCCCAATATACATAGTTAACCCTAAATTTTATTCATAGGTTTAATATCATCACGTCTCTTATATTAGAATTAGAAACTATATAAAGTTGGTTGATAATTTTCGAAAAAATATCTTCAACCATTTTAAAGTTAGAGTTAAATAAACTTTAAAATTGTCTTTTAACAAACAATTTCAATTGAATAGGTGAAATCAAAATTATATTTTTAGTCATATAATTTTGCTTATAAATAATTTTAATTTATCTATTTTATTTTTATTTGCATTTCTGCGTCTTTGTTCATGCGTTTTTGAGTTTGCATGGCTCTTTCATGAGTGACTCACCAAAAATTTTGGTCGAACTCCGCCACTGATGAGAGGAGACTTTGTCTTTCGTTATTTTATGGAATAAAAACAGGAGATGGAGATAAATTGAAGGAGAGACATATGGATGAGTATAGACTATTTAATAAACATTTAATTTACCAAAAAAAAAATTATACACTTATATTGGGTTTGAATCTATAAAATGTTATTTTTGGATGTTTTTGTATACATTCCTATTTTTACCTAATGTTTAATTTACAGTATATCGGATAACATACAACTTATACTAATTTTTTTGTTCAAGAGGCTAGCACAATAGCCACATATAGAGAAAATGGAAATTGGAAGTGCAACACACCATTAGGACAAACTTATACTATTTTAGGCTTCATTATCCCGTATACTTTAAATTAAACCAGCTTAACTAAAAATAGAAATGTATGCAAAAACATCCAAAAATAGCATTTTACAAAGTCAAACCCATTAAAGTTGTACTATTTAATTGTCAATACCCATCCATCTATCTCTCCTTCAATTTCTCTCAATCTCCCATTTTCATCCAAGAAAAAAAGGGAAGACAAAGTCTCATCCCATCAAGAACTACAATTGCGTTCACCTTTCCCAATGGAAACACAACTAATATCTAACCAAATCAAATTCTATATATATAATGTCTTCATGGCTTGAATTGGAGAGATGCTGATAATCATTCTTTTTACAGAGATACTGATAATTCTACAGATCAAATTTCACTTAGAGATTAACACAAAAATACTACAAGTTCACTCTTTCACAACCACTTCCAACAGCATGGGTGGTTGTTTTGGTAGTAGTTGCTATCATAGCGGGGCTCTGCATCTCCGTTACAATTTGCGGCATTCTTTGGATACAAAAAGTGTGAAGATGTAAAGTCACATTTAAGTTATGGAAATGGTCAACACCATAAAAGCTTTTTACTAAATAAAGGTGGTAAAATTTTTACCGTAGGAATTCTAAGGAAGAGAATAAGTTTCTCTTGAACCTATAAATAGAATAGTAATAATTGCTATATAAATAGAAGCTATTATGTATTCACGATGTAATTTGCAATAGAGAGAAATATACAGGAAGAATACATTACATTTCTCAACCTTTGCTTTAGTTGCGTTATTGTTTATGTTATTCTGATACCTAACAGTGGTATCAGAGCATCAGGTTCGTTATCACTAATCCGCTGCGATTATTGTTCACGGTTACTATTCTTACGTGTCGTTATATACTTTTGTAATGATTGTTAACGTATACTAGATTTGTTCAAGTAAACGATAAAACACACAACATTGCCTACGTATACTGTTCACGGTGAAATAGTGTAATCCGGTTCAAATCATGGCAACAAAATTCAAGATTGAGAAGTTTAATGGGAGTAATTTATCACTGTGGAAATTAAAGATAAGGGCGGTTCTAAGAAAAGACAATTGCCTAGACGCAATTGATGGTAGACCTGCAGATATCACTGATCAACAGTGGAAAGAGATGGATGACAACGCTGTTGCCAATTTGCACTTAGCAATGGCAGACTCGGTATTGTCAAGTATTGCAGAGAAAAAGACTGCAAGGGAAATCTGGGATGCTCTTATTAAATTGTACGAGGTCAAGTCACTTCACACAAGAATTTTCTTAAAAAGGAGGCTCTACACTCTCCGGATGAATGAATCCATATCAATAACAAATCACATAAATACCATGAATACACTATTTGCTCAGCTCACGGCGTCAGATTTCAAGATAGCTGAAAATGAACGTGCAGAACTTCTACTTCAGAGTTTACCTGATTCATATGATCAACTCATCATCAACATTACAAACAACAATATTGCTGACTCTCTTCATTTTGATGATGTTGCTGGTGCAATTATTGAAGAAGAATCTAGACGCAAGAATAAGGAAGAAAGGTTAGAAAAGCAAGCAGAGGCTTTAGTGATGGTGAGAGGCAGATCAACGGAACGAGGATCTAGTGGGAGTCAAGATCGTGGTAGATCGAAATCTCAAAGAAGGAAGAATCTCAAATGCTACAATTGTGGTATGAGAGGACATTTGAAGAGGGAGTGTTGGAATAACAAGGGGAGTGGAGAGAAGACATCAGAAGCGTCAACCTCTCAAAGGTGCAAGTACCGTAGATGATGGAGAAATCTTGTATAGCGGAGCAACAATCAGTTCTAAAGGTGGAAATGCCCTCAATGATGTTTGGATAGTGGACTCAGGTGCCACATGGCATATGACTCCACGCAAGGATTGGTTTTGCACCTATGAACCTATCTCGGAAGGATCTGTATTCATGGGTAATAATTACACTTTAGAAGTTGTTGGGATTGGTACTGTCAAAATAAAGACACATGATGGTACTATTCGCAAAATACAAGGGGTACGTCATGTAAAGGACTTGAAGAAGAATTTATTGTCTATTGGGCAATTTGATGACATCGGGTGCAAGATCCAAACTGAAGGTGGAAACTTAAAAGTAGTAAAGGGAAACCTTGTGGTGATGAAAGCAGAAAAGCTCACAAATAATCTATACATGCTTGTGGGAGATACATTGCAAGATGCTAATGCATTGATTGCTGTAGCAAGCCAAGAAGAAACAACAATGGTGTGGCATCACAAACTAGGCCATATGTCGGAACGTGGTTTGAAAGCTCTTGCGGAACAAAATCTTTTACCCGGGCTCAAGACAGTGAATTTGTCCTTCTGTGAGCACTGTGTGACAAGCAAGCAACATAGATTGAAGTTTTCCAGAGTAACTACTAGAAGCAAATACATACTTGACTTGATACATTCTGATGTGTGGGAGTCACCACAAATATCCATGGGAGGAGCAAAATATTTTGTGTCATTTATTGATGACCACTCCAGGAGATTATGGGTGTACCCAATCAAGAAGAAGTCAAATGTGTTTTCAGTATTCAAAGAATTCAAAGCACAAGTGGAACTTGAAACTAGTAAAAGAACAAAGTGCTTAAGAACAGACAACGGAGGAGAATATGTAGATGGTGACTTTCTGACATTCGGCAAACATGAGGGTATTACAAGACAATTCACAGTTCCACATACGCCTCAACAGAATGGTGTAGCAGAGCAAATGAATAGAACTCTCCTAGATAGAACAAGAGCCATGCTGAGAACAGCAAGAGTGGCCAAGGCTTTCTGGGCAGAGGCCGTGAAAACTGCCTGTTACGTGATCAATCGATCACCGTCAACTGCAATTGGTTTGAAAACACCAATGGAGATTTGGAACGGAAAGCCACCTGATTATTCTTCCTTACATGTGTTTGGATGCACTGTGTATGCGATGTACAACTCCCAAGAAAGAACAAAGCTAGATCCAAAGTCTAGAAAATGTATATTCTTGGGTTATGCTGACAACGTGAAGGGGTATCGCTTGTGGGATCCCACTGCTCGCAAGCTTGTTGTTAGCAAAGATGTAGTCTTTGCAGAAAATGAACTGCAAAGTGAGCAGAAACATGACAGCACTGCCAAAGAAACTACTATAGTTGAGATAGAAATGAAGTCTAAAGAAGATGATTCTTCTGAAGTAGAACCAGAGGAACCAGCACCAGATGAGTCCAATAATACAAACGTTCGGCGATCATCACGTCAGATCATAAAACCAGCCTGGCATTCAGACTATGCAATGACAACTCATGATGCATATTGTCTTTTAACAGAAGAAGGGGAGCCAACAACCTTTCAGGAGGCTGGAAGAAGCTCAGATGCTTCTCTGTGGATGGCAGCAATGCATGAAGAAATGGAAGCCTTGCATAGAAATAAAACATGGGAACTCGTTCAACTCCCAAAGGGTCGGAAAGCCATTGGGAACAAATGGGTATACAAAATCAAACGAGATGGTAACGATCAAGTAGAACGATATCGTGCAAGACTGGTGGTTAAAGGGTATGCTCAGAAAAAAGGTATTGATTTCAATGAAATATTCTCCCCAGTTGTTAGACTCACTACTATCAGAATAGTTTTGGCTATGTGTGCTGCATTTGATTTACATCTTGAACAATTAGATGTTAAAACTGCTTTTCTTCATGGAGAGCTTGAAGAAGAAATATATATGCTCCAACCAGAAGGTTTTGAAGAACAAGGAAAGGAAAACTTGGTTTGCAGGTTGACCAAATCTCTGTACGGTTTAAAACAGGCGCCCAGATGTTGGTACATGAGATTTGATTCCTTCATGGTTAGCCTTGGATACAATAGACTTAATTCAGACCATTGTACATACTACAATAGGTTTGGTAATAATGATTTTATCATTTTGTTGTTGTATGTGGATGACATGTTGGTGGTAGGCCCCAACAAAGATCAAGTCCAAGAATTGAAGGCACAATTGGCTAGGGAGTTCGATATGAAGGACTTGGGACCAGCAAACAAGATTTTAGGGATGCAAATTCACCGAGATAGAAAAGATAGGAAGATTTGGCTTTCTCAAAGAAATTATCTACGAAAAGTTTTGCGACGCTTCAACATGCAAGACTGTAAGCCAATATCTACCCCACTTCCTATCAATTATAAA
This sequence comes from Astragalus glycyphyllos, assembly GCA_963573325.1. Taxonomy (NCBI): domain Eukaryota; kingdom Viridiplantae; phylum Streptophyta; class Magnoliopsida; order Fabales; family Fabaceae; genus Astragalus; species Astragalus glycyphyllos. Next base: position 46,261,016 of record OY754308.1, on the reverse strand, counting down.
TTATCCTCAAGTATGAATCCTAGCAATGAAGCGGAGAGGATGGAAATGTCTCAAGTACCCTATGCATCAGCGGTGGGAAGCCTTATGTATGCCATGATATGTACAAGGCCAGACATTGCACAAGCAGTGGGAGCAGTTAGTCGATTTATGGCGGATCCTGGTAAAGAGCATTGGGATGCGGTTAAGAGAATCCTGAGATATATAAAAGGAACCTCAGATGTTTCATTATGTTTCAGAGGATTGGACATTATTGTCAAGGGTTATGTTGATTCTGATTTTGCAGGTGATCTTGATAAAAGAAGATCTACTACTGGTTATGTGTTCACACTTGCAGGAGGAGCAATAAGTTGGCTGTCAAAATTACAAACTGTCGTAGCTCTATCTACTACAGAAGCTGAATATATGGCAGCTACGCAAGCTTGCAAGGAAGCTATTTGGATACAAAGGCTAATGGAAGAACTCGGGCACAGTCAACAACAAATTGTTGTGTATTGTGACAGTCAGAGTGCCTTGCACATTGCAAGGAATCCGGCTTTTCATTCGAGAACAAAGCACATAGGTGTTCAATACCATTTTGTTCGAGAAGTGGTAGAGCAAGGGAGTGTTGATATGCAGAAAATTCACACCAAAGACAATCTAGCAGATGTTATGACAAAGTCAATCCATGCTGACAAATTTACATGGTGTCGATCCTCCTACGGCATGATGGAAAGTTCACAAAAGTGACTTTAAGTGGGAGATTGTGAAGATGTAAAGTCACATTTAAGTTATGGAAATGGTCAACACCATAAAAGCTTTTTACTAAATAAAGGTGGTAAAATTTTTACCGTAGGAATTCTAAGGAAGAGAATAAGTTTCTCTTGAACCTATAAATAGAATAGTAATAATTGCTATATAAATAGAAGCTATTATGTATTCACGATGTAATTTGCAATAGAGAGAAATATACAGGAAGAATACATTACATTTCTCAACCTTTGCTTTAGTTGCGTTATTATTTATGTTATTCTAATACCTAAAAAAAGAAAGACGAAAACGGAAATACCACTCGTTTAAAACAGGTAAAATAATTGCCTCGAGTATTGTAATTCATAGAGCACGCTATTTCTCAATGCGACTATGAATTACAAAAGTTGAGGAAATTATTACACCTTTTATAAACATATGGTATTTTCAATTTTGTCTTTCTTTTCGTACCCAATCAATGCAGCATATTGTAACGGCAATGCAGAGCCCCACTATGATAGCGCCTACTATCAAAACCACCGGCCATGCTATTGGAAATGGTTGTCAAGAAGAGTGGTTTTGGCACTAATGATCCAGTGTGCTGGTGTAATCAAGCACCGTATGAAAAAGCTTATAAGGTCGGTTTAGTTTTTTGTTTGAAGGAGCAAATGACATGTTGAGCTTTTATATTGTTGGAGAGTGAGCCCTCAAATCAGTGCTAAATGCCACTTACCGACCATCCACTCTCTTTTGGTTTGGTTTTTGTTGCCATCCCATGTTATTATATATGTCTTAGTCTTGTTAATTGTTTGTCTTTCGATGGTGAATTTGTTGTAGTGAACATTGAACAAGCATCTTCTTTATGACTTGACTGAAATGTGGCAGTCGTATCCTGGATACATTAATCATGAGTATGATTATGTATGATGATGGTTCAGTTCAAATGAAGGGTAATACAAGTACGAGATTTGTGATTTTCTTCTAGCTAACCCAAACTTGTCTCTTATATATTTATGTTGACTCTATTTAAAATCATCAGAACTGTTTGGGAGATCAACCATTTCAAAGCAGAGGTGATACTGATATCTTATAGGGAGCTCGCTTTTTTCCATTATGAAAGTAACAAACTTGTTGAAAATCATCAAAACTGCAACAAGGCTAAAGTGTCTGTAGAAAAGGCTAAAAGATATAAAGAGGTGTTGCAGAAGGTGAATCATGTGCCTTCTCAGCCTGTTGTTCACTATGTTCCTAAGAGGGATATAAAGGGAAGTCAGTTATCGTGAAACAAAATGTTGAACACGCAAGCAATGCCCAACAAGATTCACCTATTAAGTTCAATGAAGAATCAGACTCTGTCCAATTCATTCAAGACTATTTCGCTTCAGATGACGGTAAGTAGGTGTCGTCTGCAGTTATTTCCCTTGTGATTAGAGAAGCGGCCATGCAAGTTAACCTTGTTCAATCTAACGCCAACATAGGCCATCGTTGTTGGAGTGACTCTATAAATTCATCTTCCACTTAATCTTCCACTACCAGGCTTGATTCGCTAAAAGTGGTAGCATTTAACATAGTGTTTGATGATATTGCTGATTCTATGGCTGCTGTTACCCAAAGAACATTTGCGCATGAAGATAACTTCGAACAGGTTATGTCCAAGATCCAAAAGAAAAATTTTCGGCAAAATAGAATTTGGTTTAGGGTTTCATAGGATATATATATATATATATATATATATATATATATATATATATATATATATATATATACTCATTCTAGAGCAAATTTTTTGTATGTCTCTTTCTGATTTGGCTATTGTTAGTTTGTCTTTTTGTCTCTAGGCTGGATGGTCTTAAGGGGGTCTTTTGTCGTAACCAGGCAAGAAATCCCTTTTATTGGTTAGATACTTTTATTTTTATTTTCTTACCAAGTGTTTTGATCTAGTCCCCCTTGTGCTTTCTTTTGTGCACTTTTTTTCTTTTTAAAATAAATTTTGTTTCGCTTTAAAAAAAGTTTTTATAGACATCTCTTCTAGTTCTCACTTTTTTTGGATTGAAAGTTTCATTATGCAGACCACACCCTTAAAGATTCATGTATTTGAAAACCAAATTGTACTTTATTAGTTTATCCTACGAAAACTAACATAGAATACACTTTTAAACCCTCGTTGGTTTAAAAGTACAAATCCATTTGCCTAATAATTTGGTTCAATTTTTTTAGGACTTTAATTTCGGTGTTATGGCATAAATTGGTGAAATCATTGCTAATCAATGGTGGTACAAACCCTGCAACACTGACGTGTGTGAACATTCCATTTATATTTCATGTGAATAAATCAATATTCTATAAACAACTAATTATTTTTACTTTACATAGTGACCACATTCAACTAAAAGTCTTGTAAAATATATTTAACATTTTTAAGGTATCGTCTTCAAGTAATGTCGTGAATATTTTCATGATGGATTATCTACTATTTTTTTACTTGAAGATTCATGTCGTCATCATTCAACAGCCCACCTTTTAATCCAACCACCCATCCTATTAGTGTGACAACTATTGATGTGGGAGCTATTAGGCGAAGTTATAATAGCCAACTAATTTCTGCTATATATAATCTATGCTATGGAAAGATTTCATGGTCAAACTCAAACACCCAATTGTTAGGAAACTAGAATAATTGATCTGTCACATGTAGGGGTGGGAATAGGCCAGACCGTCCGACAGGGGCCTTCGGCCAGATCAGACTTTTTTTAAATAGATCATGCTAAGGCTTTTTAAAAAGTCTATTTAGCTAAAAAGGTCAAGCCACGGGCCATCCAAAAAGCCTTTTAGGCCTACAAGAGTCTATTTGAGTAAATATAAAAAATACTTTTATTAATATTATTGTTATTATATTAAATTTAGTATATTGTGTTAAATCATAAATTTTCTAATATTTTCTATTTATTTAAACATGTCAACATACATCAATTTTTTGAAATATTTAAAGGTATAATACAAAATAAATTTTAAATTGGATGTCATATAAAATAGAACTTAATTTCACTGACGTATTAGCTTCTTAGTCTACTTACAAAAACATACATCAGTCAAAGATCGTAGGATTTCATAAAAAAAAATAGTGAAATAGGCTTTTCGGTCTTAGCAGGCTTTCAAAAAGGTCAGGTCAAGCCTAAAAAATGAGCCTACGACAGGCCACAGGCCAAGCTCATATATTTCAAGTTAGTAGCACAGGGGTGTATCAAGTGAGAAGAGTTTTAATATGAGAGGGTGAGAGGATTAAATCTGGGTCGCGTAGGCTCACTTGAGATTAAAACAAAAAGTCAAAGTAGTAACTACCCACCATTTAATCTCAACAAACTCATGTATTATTACGCAACCCAGATTTAATCCTCTCACCCTCTCATATTAAAACTCTTCTCACTTGATACACCCTATGCTACTAACTTAAAATATATGAATTATTTTACAATAATCTTCCATAGGATACTTATACGGTTATACCCGTCCATGACACAAATCAATTATTATAGTTTCCTAACAATTGGGTGTTTGAGTTTGACCATCAAATCTTTCCATAGCATAGATTATATATAGCAGAAATTAGTTGGCTATTATAACTTCGCCTACTAGCTCCCACATCAATAGTTGTCACACAATAGTTTAAACATCGGAGAGATTAAATTCTTTATATTTGAATAAGAAAAAAGATGTTAAAAAAGATAAATCCAAGCTACTTCTAGATACATATAAATATTGTTTGTAACCTTACAAATCAAATAGAAAGGGTGATGTCAAAGGAGAAAATAAAAAATATACCTTAAATCTAATAAAGGTTCCATGCTACATTAAATACTCTATTTGGTGGTTTTCATTAAATAGTTAAATAAGAGTGCATTTAATTTGGACCTCTCATTGAGTCTGGATCCTCTCAATTTCCCACCAAGACACGTTGTCGTACCGCTTTTCACCCACACCATCGCTTTGAACGCCGCTCCACTGTGTCCCATTGTCGAGCCGCTTCTCATCGCCCTATGTGCCATCATCGAATTATTTGATTTAGTTTTGTGTTTGGGATAAAAGACAATGTGGCATCACAAAATGGTGGTGGGCGGTAGCAACACAACAGTCGATGGGGGACCCGTCGATGGGACAGAAGAGGAAAAGGGAACTAAGAGATTATTTTAATTTTTTAATAGGAAATAAATCGGAGCCGTTAGATCACTCGTTAGCCACGTGTCACTCAAATATTAAATTAACTGGAGAAATGGAGAGGTTGGGAAAATGAGAGGATCCAGACTCCTCAAAAAAGGTCCAAAGATGGACCTTTACTAAATGGCGGATTTTTCCATATAGTGACTGACAAATCGGTCACTAAATGACGTTTTTTTTTGCAATATGCTTTTAATAAAAAATGAATTTTATAATAATAAAAAATAAGAAATTAAAATAATATTTTATTAAAAAAATTTCTAAAAATAGGAGGATCCACCGTTAGACCAGATCCATATTAGACATCCCCTTGTGATTTTTATTCATTTCAGTGGAACCAAGAGAGGGAGGATGGAGAAGTCCATCTCAACCTCTTGCATAAGAGTCCGAGGAAGCTAGCTCGGTTGATGACTTAAGAAACATCGAACAAGTACATGCAAGAGGTCCAACGTTCAAACCTTAAAAACTAACATTTTCCTCTTTCCCTAACTAATTAATAACTAACATTTGCTTATAAAAATATCCCTCCATAAGAACAAAAATCTCTAGTGTCGGCGGACAGCGCGGTGCACTGGTACTACTTAGTATTTAGAGAAATTCCCAGTCTTGTTCAGAAAACAATGATTCGTCTTTATCCTCTAGTAAAGTTGGAGATGAAATCTCTACATTGTCACCTTTTCCATTTTCATTGTATATTGCAAGCTCCTCATACTCTTGCTTCCTTGCAGACTTCTTCAACATACCATGTAAAAATAAATGAAAAACCACTTCAAGTTTAACAACATTTATTTACCAAAAAACTGAAAGGGGAAGGAGTGTTTAATTACCTCGCTAGTCTTCATATTAATTGTTTCTTTAGAAACTAATTGGAGTTCATCTCTGGTCACCATCACACAAGTTTCCTCAACCTTGTTGAGCTCATCATCATCATCATCATCATCATCATCATCTTGTTGCATGGTTTTATTATCGCCTTGCTCTACAACAGTATTTTTTTTTGACAATACAACGGTATTAATTAATATTACATGTTTCTAGAATTTATCAAGTAATCCAAAGTGTCAATTCATGAGATACAAATAATATGCTATGAAGTAGACACGGACACTGGACACGATACAGACAAGGATACACAGACACCGCTAATGTGAAATACACAAGACATCGACACTGAAACATATATAATTATTTGTTTATTTATTATAATTAAGTAAAATATAATATAACATTACCTATAAAAGATCTAAAATAAAGAATTTATTTCATATTAAAAAGTTCTTACTATAAAAGATCAAAATATGATAGTTTTCACACTTGTCTGAGTTGTCTGACACGCGTCATATTAGTATCGGACGCCGATGCGTGTCGCACACTGAGACACACCTAATATTAGAAGTGTTTTCCATGCTTCCTATTGACTAATTAACTATATGCTTATCTGACAAAAGAAAAAAATGAGACACTTGAGGAAGAAATCACAATCAAATACTAACCAGCAGATGGATCTTCAAACATACTAGATGAAGAAACCTTTTTCATCACTTTCTCTTCTTCAGCTGATTCAACAACTTCCACAACAGTGGAGGTTTGTTCAACACTTGCATTTACAATTTCATTGCAACAGTCAGTTACAGAGGCAAGGGTTGCTACTTCAGCAGAAGATGGTGTTGAATGAGTATCCTCATCTTGATTTTGATTTACATTGGAGATTTCATGTTGATCATCTACTGGCAATTTACCAGCCATAGTTTCATATCGGTAAGGTAGTAACTCTTCCATGACATCTGAATAGAACCTTTTAATACTTTTCCCAACAATCCGCATCTGGTTCACTAGGTATACAGCAACCTACCCCCAAGAAAACAAAAAAGAACGAATATAAAGGACACTTAATGTAGATCAATTAATGCAGGTCAGAAAGAGTGAAGGTTACCATACGAATGAAGTGCGATTAAAATGTTATATGATTATCTATCTATCGTGTTATTCTTTCAATCTTTTTTAAAATCTCAAATATATATATATATATATATATATATATATATATATAAATAAGTGTAACCATTGTATCGGGGTTGGTGCACTCTTTGTGTCCACATAGCCCTAGAAAACTCTTCAAAACCCTAAATTCCAAACTACCCTAAAGAAGCATAGATAGGATAAAGATAAATGAATAAATGATGACGAAGGAATACCTCGAATATCTCCAAAAGCATATTCTTAAACTTCTTGGGTATATTTCCAACCCAAGTTATGCCTTCTTTCTCCATTTCCATCATAACACGCGCTTGCTAGACTATTAATTAGAACTGTCCCTTGAATATCCAACTTGAAGGTGGTTCTAGATGATCTGGCAAGAAATCATGGGATAAATGCAAAGGGCAGTGATAAGAAAACAAAACATATTTAGAATATGACTCAGATAAACAAAGGGCAGTAGTGACAAAATCAACAAACAAGTACAACACATCACTGAACAGAGTTTAGTAAGGTGAAGAGAATAATACACTCAGCAACTCCAAAGTGAAGGGGTTATCAAGCTAAGGAAGTAAAGTGAAGAGAATTTGTGAGGGAGGAAGAAGAGTTTAGTTAGAGCTTCACCGAGTCTTACGTTTGACCCGTGGACTCGAATTACTAGGTTACCTTTGATCATTTTTGTTCATTTTTTCGGTTTGTAGCCCCCATATTCCATGCCATTATTTTATCACTTGCCATGGATATTACCTTTTTGTACTCTTATTTTTTACATGTTTTACTGAGTTCTTTCCTTTTATTTTTCAAAAAAAAGGTTCCTTCCTTTTATTTATTTACTCATATTTATCATTTTGATTTGATTTGGGTCGTTTTCCAATTTTTGATTAAATTGTTTAGAATAATAACTCGATTCAATACAATTTTATTGGTCAATTATTTTATATAAATATGAAATATGAAACAACCAAAAAAAAGCCTAATTCGAAAAAAATAAAAAAACCAAATCACCTAAATTTTCTGTTAGTATTGCAAAAAACAAATTTGGTGAAACAATGTTAGTATTACAAAATTATTTAATGACATATATCGAGATTAAAATATAAAGTGAAAAAATTGCTCACTTGAGTAATTTAAATTTTTTTTTTTATAAATTGGGTAATTTAATTTAAAAATGAATGCAAAAAATAAATATTTTTTCAGGAAAAAATAAAGTAATTATTTGGAATCTCCCAATTATTTTAAATTCAACTCTATAATTATTTCTAAACTAAATGTCTAGCATCTTCTTAATATTTCAATTAATTGTTTAGAACTTTTGAATTAAATTAAGAGTCATTTAATTCCATTTTCATTTTCCAAACTATGTGTACCCCACCCTCTTTCCAAAACTAACTTGTTTCACCTACCTATTTTTTCAGCTTAACTAAAAATAAAAATAAAATTAAATAAACTTACCTATTTTTTCATGAAACTCTCTCATCTCCCAAAGGCTCTTGCGCTCTCAAGTTGTTCTCACTGCCCCACCACCATAAAGTGTGACAGCAATGCACCTGTTCCTTGTGTATATACGACAAAAGCAACTACTACAAAGTGACACACATCAGATCCGACCATTCAAAAAGTAACTTCACGATGTTGATCTCCCTCGCGCTTATTTTTCTGCTTCCCTAATCCTCTCTCACCTAGTTCTCCCTATCTCACTCCTCTCCTTCATATCTCGATCTTCTTTCACCACCAACAGAACAACCGTAACAGTTTGTCACTGAGTAACATGTCCACTCCAGATCTAAACACGAAACCTCTCAAGCGCCGACTACCTTGTTATACAGCTCAAGCCCCCCTCCTTTTCTGTATGATGCTTCAAATTTCTTATGTTATCTGGATTGTTAAATTCATTTGTTTTTTTTCTAATATGATACTTTAGATGCTTAACATTTTACTTTAATGTAGGCGACAATGTTTTAACTACTTTTCTGTTGGTGAAAATGTAGGCGTACGGGGTTCGAACCCCGCTCCCCTTCCCTCTAACTACTAACACACTAATTTCTAACTACTTTACCTATAAAAAAACTACTTTTCTGTTGAGAGTTTTTTGTGGTCTTTTGAAGCACGTGGGGGTTTGCTGAAGAAGAAGAAGAAGAAGAAGAAGAAGAAGAAGAAGAAGAAGAAGAAGAAGAAGAAGAAGAAGAAGAAGAAGAAGAAGAAGAAGAAGAAGCAAGAGGAGGAGGAGGAGTTTGAGATGGGTAGTTAAAACTTTTTTAACACCCTAAAGTACCCCGAAGCACGTTGATAAACGTCATGCTTTAAATACTTTGTTAGTACTTTAATTTTTTTGCGAAAACTAATTATCACTACCAGAAATGCGGCTTTTAGCCACGGTGTATTTGCCACGGTTAATTTGACCGTGGCCTACACAATAATTTAGCTACCCTTTAACCGTGGCAAAGAAACTGGAAAAATTCCCAAATAAGAATTTCACTGTTTGCTACCCTTCCACCGTGGCAACGCAACCGGGAAATTTCCTAAATAAAAATTTTCACTGTTAGCTACCGTTTGACCGTGGCAAAGAAACCGGGAAATTCCAAGTAAAAAATTTCGCTCTCCCTCGAAAATTCTATTTGTTCACCTCTAACCTAGGGTTCCAACGTTTTCCCAATTTCTCTGTGCTTTCCTCTTCCCAGTCTCTCAATCGATTCATCATCATCGTTTAATCGTTAAGGTAAACTCTAATCTCTCTCTCGCTTCATCATCATCGTGTAACTCTAATCTCTTTTTGCCCTTTCCTCTTCCCAATCTCTCTCTCGATTCCAGAAAATTTTTCTTTGGTGGTTTCAGTTTTGAATAATTTCAGTCTTGATTAATTCAAGTCCTGATTAATTCCTATGGTGCAGACTAAATTGGAGAAGATGGAGAAGAGCTTCCTCTATTCTCGTTTCTGACTCTTCTTCACCGTGAGTCCTTTTTGATCGTTTGGTGCGAAGAGCTTCCTCTGTTCTCGTTTCTGACTATTCTTCACTATTCTTCACCGTGAGTCATTTTTTTCTCATCTTCTTTCATTTTCTCATCTGTAAATGTTAGGGTTTTATCTGGTTCTGATTTTCATGGTTCTTATATTCATTCCTTTCTCCCTTTTAGTTTGATTTCTTGTTTTTCTGGAATTGATTTCTTGATTGATTTCTTCCAATGTTCATTTCTTGTTTTTCTGCTATTGATTTCTTTGCTTCTATGAAACAAAATCAATAGGAATGCATGTGCATGGTAAACAAAATCATTGGGAATACCAATGAGAAGAATGGCGTTGAAACAAGAACAAAAAAGAACAATGGTTTTTGTTTTGGTTTTATGAGTTTTTATTTCTTGTTCTAACTTAATTGGAATGCTTAGATTTGGAATGGCTTTGTATTTCTCTAATTGGGTAATCAGAGCTGCCTGATTTTGTGATTCCGTGATGGTTTTGGTCAATGAAATTGTAGGAGTAGAGGGATGTATTTCATGAAATTGATGAAGTTCTAAAATGCAATTGATATTCTAAGAAAATTAGGAGAAAAAGATCTTGCGAACCAGCTGACTGGTATACATAAGGAACTTTGATGTTAGGGTTGCGAAAGATGTCACATTTATTATATATCAACTGCTTCTGTTCATCAAGTTTACATTGTATAACTACATATATAAGAATTTGTTTCTCTGACTTGGGCTGATAACCTAAGTTCATTTCATCTCCTTGTAAGCAACAAAGTAATTCTGTTTTGCAGCCTTACACAAGGTTTTTCTATTTATTTTAGTTGAGGCTGTAGTTTTGTAGTGGATCTGAATCAAAATGGACTGTTGTTACTTTGTCATTCATCATGTTAGTTATTAGGAATTTTACATCTTTCATATTTCTTCTTTATTGTTGGTGGTCATTACTTCAGTCATGCCAGTACTATTGGCGAGTGGTGACAAACTTATTGAGCTTCTACTTTTAAGAGACGGAATTCTAGATCTACTCAAGGTGGATATTACTAGTTAAAATGCTCATAGACTCATAGCTATTTTTTATGTGATGATTTTTCACTAATTACACTCTGCCACAGGTAGATGATTTGGTGATAGATCTTCTGGTTCCTAGAGGCAGTAATAAGCTCATAGGTTAATAATTTTAGGGACCATTTTGGTGATTCGCTCTATTAAATCCTATACATCAATATGTGATGCTAAATGAATGTCATTGCCAATCTTTCTTTCTTTGGTAACTCACTCTATTGGGAATTCTCGGATAATTTTAGGAGCTACATTGAGTTGACTCAAAATGACTAATTTGAATTTGATCATTGGTTTTCAATCTTAGGGACTATTTTGAAATATTCATAATTTCAGGAACTATGTTGATAATGTTCTACAATTTCAATGATTATTTGTCAGCCTTGCTTTCCTTGTGTGATTTTTATGTTTGGTACCTAGTGCTATACTTGAATCACATTGGCATTTGGTAGTATGTGGAAACCTACAAATTTCAACTTTGAAGGAGTGTATAGTATTCAAATTTCAACATATTGTGGCATTCATTGGATACCTTTCAGTGGATAAATTATGTTTTGTAAACAAAGATTTACTGCCTTTTGGATTTATGTTTTGGTTATTCTACTAAACCTTCTCATCATAGTTGATATTGTTTCAGAACAAGATAGTATTGTAATTTTATTTTACCTTTAAATGTTTATAGGCTTTCTTTCAAAAATTGCTCTTAGGACATTGACAAGTATACTCCTATTTATATTCCTATTTACATACTCTCTTAAGACATGAAGCCATGAACCGTATGATAGACATAGATCTTCACTTAGGAATTGCATTACTTTCCTTTTTCCATCTGGTCATTAGATGTTTACTTAATAATATATTGTTGTTTGGTTTTTTGAGTCAGCTCTCGAGACACCGTTGACCTCGCACCTATTGGTAGGTACGTCTTTCTTTGTCTCAGGTTATCTACTCATTCTTCAACTCTATACATTTTTTTATGAAATTTAAAGTAAATAGTTGTTCATCTTGTTTAATTATGTTTAATGAGCAAGACTATATATTACTTGCATGTGTGATTAGAGATGATTACTTAGTAACAATGTTGAAGTTTTATATTATGTCATTATCATTTGCTACCTTAAAAGCATGAATAGTTTCATTTAATTTTGAAACAGATTCATCCAAATATGATTGATAAGAGTTGGATTGACAAGCCAATAAAATCAAAGGAGTTCTTAGATGGGGTAGTCCAATTTTTGGACTTTGCCTTTTCAAATGCAGCAATCAATGGAAAAATATTATGTCCTTGTAATGTATGTGGATTTTATCCTTGTAGTAGAGTTGAAGTGTTCAGTCATCTCCTTGAAAAAGGCTTTCCAAGCAAGTACACATTTTGGAACATGCATGGGGAAAAGCATGATCAACCCAATGCTGAATCAGTGAGCAATGTAAAAGAAGCATCAGTTAGACAATATCCAATGCAAGATATGTTAAATGATGTCTTTGGTGATCAAGGAAATCAAGATTCTTGTCCATCTAGTCTTCCTAACGACGACCACCCCATGGGCACAAACGATGTCCGTAATAAGGAGTTGAAAACAATTAAAGAGTTAATGGAAGATGGAAATCAAGAGCTTTATCATGGTTGCACAAAATATAGCAAATTGTCATTCATTGTTCGTCTCTACCATATAAAAGTTTTGTGTGGCGCAACTGATAAAACATTTTCAATGATCATTGAGCTTCTAAGTGATGCTTTTCCCCATGCTAATCTACCATCATCTTTCTATCAAGCAAAAAAGATGATTAAGAGGTTAGGTCTAAGTTATGATAAGATTCATGCTTGTCCGCAACATTGCATGTTGTATTGGGGATCACCAGAGGATGAGAAGAGAGATAAATGCAAGATTTGTGATACATCCAGATGGAAATCAAGTGAAAATGATGGTGCTACAAATGATGTGATGGAAGATCAAAAGAAAAAGAAGCGCCAACCAAAAAAAGTGTTGCGATACTTCCCACTTATACCAAGGTTGCAAAGGTTGTACACGTCCTCTAAAACTGCAGAGCTATTGAAATGGCATGCTATGGATGAAAATCCAGATGGTTTGTTAAGGCATCCTAGAGACACTAAAGCGTGGAAGAATTTTGATTCACTTTATCCAGATTTTGCTTTAGATCCTCGTAATGTACGACTTACATTAGCTACAGATGGTTTCAATCCATTTGGAACTTTAAGTTCTTCTAATAGCCTTTGGCCAGTGATGTTGTATCTTTACAACTATCCTCCATGGTGTTGCATGAAGCAAACTTCTCTTATCATGTCAATGATAATTCCTGGTCCCAAGATGCCTGGCAATAATATTGATGTTTACTTGCAGCCTATAGTTGCAGAGTTAAAAAGCTTGTGGGTCGGTGTTGACGCTTATGATTCTTCTACTAAGGAAACATTTAAAATGAGAGCTGCATTGTTTTGTACGATTAGTGACTTTCCTGGGCTTGACAATTTATCTGGGTGGAATACACATACATTGTTTTCATGTCCAACCTGTAAGTTTGATACGGAATCTAAAAGGCTGAAATTTGGTAGGAAAAATTGTTTCATGGGGCACCGTCGATATTTACCCCTTGATCACAAGTATAGGCGCAACAAACAATCCTTTGATGGCTCCGTGGAGCTTAGACTTCCCCCTATTCCAATGACAGGCTCAGACATATTAAGACAAATTGAGGATAATCATAAAAGGCCACATGATGAGGGTACAAGTCAGGATGGCCCACAACAATGGAAGAAAAAAAGTATCTTTTGGGATTTACCTTATTGGGAGCATAATCTTATTCGACATTGCCTTGATATGATGCACATAGAGAAGAATGTTTGTGACAATGTATTGTTCACGGTGCTTGATGACAAAAAACCAACAAAAGACAACCTTCAAGCTCGCAAAGACTTGCAAGAAATGGGAATCAGAGAAAGACTTCACCCATATCCCAATTCTTCTAAGTTTCCTCAATCATGCTTTAAGATGAAAAATATGGAGAAAGATATGTTCCTAAAGATTCTGAAAAATGTGGTTTTCCCTGACAGTTACGCATCAAATATTTCTAGATGTGTTGATACTAAGAAACGCAAGGTCTTAGTTATTGTTTAAGAGTATGTATGAGAACATCTAGTTACTTCTTTGTTGGCTTTCATTGTTGTTGGTCTTTTTTGGTTTCATATTTCATGTTAGGCTATTATTACTTTTGAAATGGATGGTAGACTTAGACTTTTATCATTAGTAATCAATATATTTCGACTGTTTATCTTCTCAGTGTGTATGGGTGCCATGAAATTTGAGCTATTTACAAATGACAAATATTAGGTGACTATCTTTTAAAAATGAATTTTTTTTAAAAAAAATATTAACTTAGCTACGGTTACACCGTAGTTAAACATTGACTAAGATGGCGCGAACTTCTCGCGCCTAGATAGACACGGTTAGCAGCGTGGCTAAAATAGGCGTGTTACAAAACCATACGGATAATTTAGCCACTGGTTAACCGTAGCTAAGTATCCGTGTAACCGTGGCTAACGAAATGTCTCCATGGTTACTTTTCGCGTGGCTACCGAGCAAAAAGGCCGTGGCTAAAATTTCGCGACGCCACGTCCTTTCACGGCTACAATGACCGTAGCTAAGTCTTTTCGCCACGGTAAATGAGCCTGTTAGCTACGGTTTTAACCGTGGCTAATCACCGTGTTTTTTGTAGTGTATTGAGAAAGGAACTTCGCGTCTTTGAGCAGTTCAAAAAATTTTCTGAACTCTAAAGTACCTCAAAATACACTTCTAACCATCACACTTTACATATTTTGTCACAAAATTATTGTTTTTTCACCAATCTGGTTATTGAGGAACAAACTTCAATTCACTTATTTGAACAATACAAAAAAAAAATTAAACCCTAAAGTACCCCAAAACACATTGTTTAGCGTCACACTTTACATTTTTGTCACAAAATTAATTTTTTTCACCAAATCGAGGAACGAACTTCGCGTGATTTTTTCAGACTCTAAAGTACCCCAAAACACACTGTGCAGCGTCGCACTTTATGTATTTGGTCATATAATTAATATTTTGGAGAGTTGTAATGTTACCAAGATACCGTATGAAATATGATGAGACCATACTTACAATGATTGCATTTTTTGGACTACAAAGCAAAAAAAAATTTTAATTGATAAAAAAAACTTGGCACCTTATATTCTTCACATCCGATCTGTCGTTTCGATTTAAAGACTATCTTGATTTATATTTTAGGGAAAACATTTATCTTGATTGAATTATAATTTTTTTATTTCTTATTTAACATGTTTAAATGCAAAAGTATGGGTGCCCAATCTAATCCTAAGAATAAATAATACCCAATTTAGTCATTAACATTTACGAAGGGGCACAATATTTCTTTTAGCACATGTACAGCGGCGTCATATGTTTGGATATGGACAACGCTCTATCTCTTCTAGACTGTTCTCACTATCTTCTGCATACCACTGATCTCTCTCAGTCGTCGTTCCGTGTTTTGAGGCTCTCTGATCAGTTGCTTGGGATTCTAAACATGGTTTGGAAGAGTTTTGCTCCCTCCAAGGTTGTTGCATTCTCATGGCAGCTCCTCTTAGATAGACTAACTACTCGGTCGAACCTGTTTAGTAGAGGGGTGGTTACGGACATTATTGTGACCGCTTGCATTCTTTGTCGAGGCTCTCAGAAGTCAGCTCTCCATCTCTTCTATAGGTGTAGCTTTGATTCGGCGATCTGGTATGTTATTGTCAGTTGGCTGAGTTTTGATTCTGTGATGCAGTGGGACATTCCATCTTTGTTCCTTCAGTTCATACAAGTGGGGGCCAGTGAGATACTGTTAGCCTGTAATTTCGACAGGCTTCATTAAAGATGGTCAACATGGCTTGATTTATATTTATTTCACAAAGACCATATTATTTCGACAAAGAAAATGGTCGTGTGCAAGGTAAACTCGACAAGTTTCCAGGGAGGCAAAAGCAAGAGAGAGGAAAATCGACACAGGCTTTCGACAGACAGAAAACAGAGCAGTTATGCGTTGAAGACTAGCAGTTGGTCGAAGCGTGACAGAGCGGTTTCGGTCGAAAGTAGGAGCGGTTACTTGGTCGATAGTAGGAGCGGTTACTTGGCCGAAAGTAGGAGCAGTTACTTATTTTCAAATTGTTAGGCAGTTACTTAGTTCGAATTTCCCCCCTTTTCCTTTGTATAAATAACTGTTTCTGAGAAGAAACAGGGGTCGCAAATCACAATACACACCCGATTCCTGAAACTCTAACTTCCAAGCCAGAGCGAAAAACGAGTGGAAGAATCGCTGTACGTGATCGTGTACCATTTTTTATGATTCAATGCAATTTGTCTTTCTGTTCTTTACAATTCCTGCACCATTTACTGCTTCTTTTCTTTTCAATTCTGTTAATCATTTGCAAATCGTCCCCTTTTTCTCAATTTTCTGAAACGAAAACTTTTGCAATTCAAAGGCAATTGTTTTGAGATTTTTCTAGTTTGATCTCACAAACCTTCTAATAAAACTAGTGATTGTTTGCTAAAAACACCAGCAAACAAATTGGCACGCCCGGTGGGACTTTGCCTTTGATTTTGTTCATTCTCGTACTCTCTTATTTGTGTTCGCTGTTGTATGCACTTAAGAAGTGGTAAAATGGTTCGTTCTGGTACGAATAATGCATCTAGTTCCAACCCTGTGGTTTCACAAGGGCAAGGAACAACAATGGATTCTGCAAACATTAGCGCAGGACCATCATCGTCGATAACCGTTCCTTCATTATCAATGACTAATGTTGGTTCAACACAGTCAGAAATGGCATCTTTGCCTATGTCTTTGCCGTTAAGTGCAGGGCTTCATAGCCCTCACATGGCAATGGGAAACGGTTTAGACCCACGTTTGAATAACGTGCATCTACCCCCATTTCCTCTGGGAATATATGGCATGCCTACTGGGATGCCACATATTTCGACCTTTTCCCCTACACATGTCTCCTCTGAGAGTGTATTTGGTAGAAATCCCCCAGCATTAACCAATACGTCTTCGTTGGCCTTAAGACAGCAAGTAGACGAGAGTAATCACGATATGGTTAATATGCTTACCCAACAAATTGGTACAGTTTTCAATCCTTTGATTCAAAATACCAATAACAGTTACCAAATGTTGGCAAATCAGATGAGTAGGATTGCAGACTTTTTTGGGGTTCCAGCGGTTAATAATAGGCACGTTCCTATTATTGCGGGTAATGCGTCGCCAGTTAACCCCCAAGAAGCAGTTGCAGTCGAAGCGTCGACAGTTGTAGGCGAACTACAAGGGGCAATAAACCACGTCCCTGAAGTAGTTTTGGTAAATAGACACCAGAACGCTGATGAAGTCGTTCGACAAGTGCAACAACACAATGTTGGCGCAGAAAACAATATAGCTACTTTAGTCGAAACAATTTTGGCGCAAAATGGCCTTAACATAGGTTTACAAAGGCCTAACTTCGTATCACCATTATGTGAATACGTATTACAAACTGAGTTACCAAGGGGATGGAAAGTTCCCAAGTTTACTAAGTTTGGTGGTGATACAAATGAGTCCACAGTCGAACACATTGCTCGTTTCTTGACTGAGGCTGGGGACTTAGCACAAAATGAGAATTTGAAGATGAAATACTTTCCAAATTCTCTAACTAAAAATTCTTTCACTTGGTTCACGACCTTACCCCCTGGTTCTATGTTCACATGGGGGCAATTAGAAAAGGCATTCCATGCACAGTTTTACATGGGCCAGTCGAAAATTAGTCTTAAAGAATTGGCTAGTGTTCGGCGCAAAATGCCTGAAACTATTGATGATTACTTAAACAGATTTAGGCTGTTGAAATCTCGTTGCTTCACACAAGTCCCTGAACATGAGCTTGTCGAAATGGCTGCTGGTGGCCTTGATTACTCAATTAGAAAGAAATTAGACACATCTCATTTGCGAGATATGGCTCATTTGGCTGATAGAGTTCGACAAGTTGAAAGGCTTAGAGAGGAAAAATCTAGGTCGAATAGGTATTATAAAAAAGAAAAAGTGGCATATGTCGAAGAAGAATTTGACGTTACATATAGTAATGTCGAAGAAGAGGAGATAGACGTGGCTGAACTTAAGCCTGGTCCTCCTTATACCTGTAAATTATTAAGGCCTGCGAATGGGAATAACCCTGTAGAGCCTAAGAATGATAGATTTATGCCTAAGACCTATACTTTTGATGTTACTAAATGTGATGAAATTTTTGATCTTTTAGTAACTGATGGTCAAATATTAGTGCCTAAAGGCCTTAAAATACCAACTCTTGACCAAAGAAAGAAAAAGGGTTATTGTAAGTTCCATAATTTTTTGGGACATAACACTGACCGTTGTGTGCTCTTCAGGGATATTGTGCAAAAAGCAATTGACGAAGGAAGACTCAAATTTGCTGATAAGAAAATGAAAGCTCCTATGCAGATTGATGTTGATCCATTGCCTAAGGCTGAAGCTATGTACTCTGAACCTGTCGAAGCTGATGTAGGCATGGTGGATGCTCAAATGACGGACCCTCCTAAGTGTGTCAAGACTGCCACCGAGAAATTAAAAGGTTTTATGTATGCTGAAGGTAAGAAACAGGAGGTGACCCTAAAAGAATATGATGGGAAGATACACGCTGTGTATCCAAAGGCTGAGGAAGAATTGATAGATTTCCTTAATCGGTGTAAGTGGAATAACTCTGAAGTTATGCTTTGCCCAAGGTGCAGTGCTGTCTTCGATAAAGAAGCAGCTAAAGCTGTCGAAGGTTATCAGGATCAACAACAACGCAAAAGAAAATGGCTTGATAACAGGCCAAAATTTGACTTTGCAAAAGGAGATCTTCCTGGCTATGAGGCTAATGTGTCAGCAAAGCCTTCAACAAGTAAACAACAAATTTCTAAGGAGAAGTCCTCAGCAACAGGGTATTTGAAGCTGTCAACAGGTAAATCCTTTGTCCCAAGTGCTAGTGCTCCTGTCGAAGCGTGGGTGCCCAATAATCAACGTGTTAAAGCTGTCAAGCCAAGTACTGATGCTATTAAGTTTAATTATAAGAATAACTATAAGGGTAAGAACCCTATGACTAGAACACAGTGGCGTCGTTACCAAAGACAACAGAAGAAGAAGGCACACTTTGACATTAACCAGGTTCCAAGTCATTTGGCTAATAATCAAGTTCCACGCAGCATGATAGTGGCGAAGAGTGAGGTTCACAAAGCTGAAGTTGCCACAAAGAGGAATGCTGATGTTGCTAGTCATGTGTGTGCAGCGAATAAGGCCAAAGGCCAGGCTGTGGTAACAGAAAAGCCAAGAAGGCCTGCTCTTGAAAGAATATTTCCTCCATTGTCAACAGTGAAAGAAAGAAATGCTGATTTCGACATGGATGAAGACATGGAGTCTGATTTCAATGATTCTGAAGATGACCTCGACGTTGTTTGCAATGTGGTATCAATACTACCTCTTGAGTACGATGTTATCACGGTACCAAATGACTTTGAAGAAGATTTCACAGAGGACATGGCTCATCATAAGCCAATGTGTTACTATGTGATGAACGATGGTTGTGTCGAAGACCAAATGGCTACCTTCGAGAAGCCAGATATGAGTATGCAAAACCACTTGAAACCCCTGTATGTCCAAGCCAAGGTCAATGGTGTTGGAATTAACAAAGTGTTAGTGGATGGTGGAGCTGCAGTGAATTTGATGCCGCATGGTCTTTTGAAGAAGATTGGTAAGTTCGATACTGACCTCAGGCCACATAACATTGTCTTAAGCAACTATGAAGGCAAAACTGGCCATTCTTTGGGGGCCATTGAGGTGGACTTAATTGTTGGTTCCATAAAGAGGACTACATTGTTCTTAGTGATAGCCTCTAAAGCGAATTTTAATTTACTCCTTGGTAGAGAGTGGATCCATGGAGTTGGTGCTGTCCCTTCAACTTTGCATCAACGTTTAGTAATGTGGAAGGAAGATGGTTTGGTAGAGTATGTTGAAGCCGATCAGAGCTACTTCCGTGCTGATGTGAACCAAGTTACCAAGGAAAATTTTGAGAAACAAATGGCGAAGATTGCGCCATGTTCATCTTCTAATGAGGCATATGTTCCTGCGGATAATGTTTTTGCCTCAGTTCATCTTGACCCAAATTATGGTTTTGTTTGGGAAAGAGAAATAATGGGAGATGATAGTGTCTATCCTGATGGTGTTTTTCGACCAACGGGGTGGAACACTCGTTCTTGAAAGTGTTCTTATGTCAGTGCCCAATGCATGGGACAAAATTACGGCTTATATGGCCGAAAACAAGTTTAAAGCGGCTATGGAGGCCGAAATTATTCAACAAACAATGGCTGTCGAAGCCAGTGAGTTACATGAAGAAAATGGCATAGTCATAGATGAAAGACTTGACTGTATCTATGATAATGATCCATTAGGTTTTGAAAAGGATCCTAGAGATTTGACAAAGCATATGCAAGCTCAAGACCCGTTAGAAGAAGTTGATTTGGGAAATGGCTCAATAAAAAGGCCAACTTATATTAGTGCAAATATTGATGCTTCTCTAAAAACCCAAGTCATTACATTGCTAAGGGAGTTCAAAGACTGTTTTGCTTGGGATTACGACGAGATGCCTGGGTTAAGTCGAGAAGTAGTGGAAATGCAATTACCAATTCGACCAGGGAAGAAACCAGTGAAGCAAGTGCCAAGAAGATTTGCTCCTCAAGTGTTGGCTAAGATTAAAGAGGAAATCGAAAGGTTATTCAGAAACAAATTCATCAGAACTGCCAGGTATGTCGAATGGTTAGCCAATATAGTTCCTGTAATAAAGAAAAATGGGACTCTTAGAGTTTGCATAGATTTTAGGGATTTAAATAATGCATCCCCCAAGGATGAATACGCAATGCCTGTGGCAGAAATGCTAATAGATTCAGCAGCAGGATTTGATTATCTTAGTATGCTCGATGGTTATTCTGGGTATAATCAAATCTTCATTGCTGAAGAGGATGTGTCGAAAACTGCTTTTAGATGTCCAGGGGCATTGGGTGTTTATGAATGGGTAGTAATGCCCTTTGGCTTAAAGAATGCTGGTGCTACATATCAGAGGGCCATGAATTCTATGTTTCATGATTTTATTGATGATTTTATGCAAGTATACATAGATTATGTGGTGGTTAAATCTTCCTCAGAAAGTGGTCATTTAGACCATCTTCGCCGTTCTTTTGAAAGAATGAGGAAATATGGATTGAAATTAAATCCATTAAAATGTGCCTTTTGTGTACGTGCAGGTGATTTCTTGGGTTTTATAGTGCACAAAAAAGGCATTGAAATCAATCAAAATAAGACTAAGGCAATTATGGAAACGAAGGCCCCTTCGACCAAAAAGGAGCTTCAGTCGTTGCTGGGAAAAATTAATTTCCTACGAAGATTTATATCAAATCTAAGTGGCAAAACACAAGTTTTTTCGCCATTATTAAGACTGAAGAAGGAAGAAGAGTTCAAATGGGAACCAATGCATCAAGCAGCCTTCGACGAAATCAAGTCTTATTTGATGAAACCACCAATTTTGTTGCCTGTTATTAAACACAAAGTGCTCAAATTGTATATAGCAGCTTCTGATAGAACAATAGGTAGCATGTTAGCACAAGAGGATGATAGTGGTATCGAAAGAGCCATTTATTACCTCAGTAGGGTCCTAAATGATGCCGAAACGAGGTACACTCCTATAGAAAAGTTGTGCCTTTGTTTGTATTTCTCGTGTACAAAGTTAAAGAAATATATAAAACCAGCTGATGTTTCTGTTTATTCGCATTTTGATGTTATTAAACACATGCTGTCAAAACCAATAATGCATAGCCGAATTGGTAAATGGGCTTTGGCTTTGTCAGAATACAACTTGACTTATCAACCTCTAAAATCAATTAAAGGGCAAGTGGTTGCTGATTTTATAGTAGACCATTCTGTTGTCGAAGAAACATTAAGTTTTGTAGATGTATATCCTTGGAGGTTGTACTTTGATGGTTCAAGCCATAAACATGGAGTTGGGATTGGTATTTTAATAATATCTCCTACTAACATTCCAACGAAGTATAAGTTTAAAATTCGAGATGTTTGTTCCAATAATGAAGCTGAGTATGAGGCTTTAATAGTAGGCCTCGAAATTTTACTTGAGCTGGGGGCAAGTCATGTCGAAATAAAAGGTGACTCTGAGTTGGTTGTCAAACAATTGACAAGAGAGTACAAATGCATTAAAGAGCACCTTATCAGATACTTTGTTATTGCCAATGCTTTGTTAAAAAGATTTGAGTTTGTTCACTTAGAACATTTACCACGAATTGATAATCAAGTGGCAAATGAATTGGCACAAATCGCTTCAGGCTATAAAGTTTCAAAGCAAAGCCTGGAGGAGTTAATTGAAATAAAGGATAAAATCATTTCTAATGACTATTCTTCGTCACTATTGTCAACACCAACAACTGGGGGGGCAACAGATACAAACGCAAACGACGAACTAGTCGTTGTCGAAAAACGTCAATTTTTTGGTGACTTTGACTTAGCAGAAATTTTTGCTCTTGACAATATGACCAATAATGATTGGCGAAGGCCTATTGCGGAATATTTGCAAAATCCCACAAGAAATACCAATAAAAAGGTAAAATACAGAGCTTTGAGCTATGTGATAATTGGAAACGAATTGTTTAAAAAGACTCCTGAAGGAGTACTATTAAAATGTCTTAGTGAAAATGAGGCATATTTAGCAATTTCCGATACACATATTGGAGCGTGTGGTTCACACCAAGTAGGCCACAAAATGAAGTGGTTATTATTTCGACAAGGAATGTATTGGCCAACTATGCTGAAAGATTGCATAGAATTTGCTAAGGGATGCCAAGAGTGTCAAAAGCATGCTGGGATACAACATGTACCTGCAAATGAATTGCATGCCATAGTCAAACCTTGGCCATTTAGAGGTTGGGCTCTAGATGTGATTGGAGAGATAAAGCCAACTTCGTCGAAGGGCCATAGATATATCCTTGTGGGAATTGATTACTTCACCAAATGGGTTGAGGCTATACCTTTAGCCAATGTTGATCAGGAAGTAGTGATAAGGTTTATTCAAAATCATATCATTTATAGGTTTGGAATTCCAGAAACCATTACTACAGATCAGGGATCAGTTTTCACTGGTAGAAAAATGGTAGAGTTTGCTTCCGAAATTGGTTTTAAGTTATTAACTTCGACACCATATTATGCGCAAGCCAATGGCCAAGTAGAAGCTGCCAATAAAGTTATTATTAATTTAATTAAAAAACATGTTGGGCAGAAACCAAAAAATTGGCATAATACCCTTGATCAAGCATTATGGGCTTGTCGAAATTCACCCAAAGAATCTATCAACACTACTCCTTATAGGCTAACATTTGGACACGATGCAGTGTTGCCTGTTGAAATTTGTCTACAATCAACAAGAATTCAAAGACAGTGGGAGATTCCCTCTGATTATTATTGGAATATGATGCTTGATGAATTGGTTGATTTAGACGAAGAAAGGTTATTAGCTTTAGATACGCTTATTCGACAGAAAGAAAGAATAACAAAAACTTATAACAAAAAGGTTAAGTTTAAAGCTTTTAATTCAGGTGATCTAGTGTGGAAGGTCCTATTGCCTATAGATAAAAAAGATAGAGTCTTTGGTAAATGGTCCCCAAGTTGGGAAGGACCATTTAAAATTTTACAAGTTTATTCAAACGGCGCATATGAGGTCGAAGAGATCGGCGCTGATAAAAGAATTTTGCGTATAAATGGTAAATACTTGAAAAAGTATAAGCCAACGTTGCACGAAGTTAAAATAACGCTGGAATAAATATAAAGAAAGCGTAAAAACATGGCATTTAAGTTGCCAAAACATTGTCGAAAGCACGGAATAAGAAATTGCCCAAGAATAAAATGGAAGAAATTTCATTATAATGTTGCCAAGTTACATGTGCCAAGAGAGGCATTCGTGAGTTACATAGTGCCGAAAGGGTAAATAAACTAGGCATAAAATGAACGCTGAATTGCAGTTGGTCTTTTAAGACCAAGTAACTTCTCTTTTGGGTGGTCTTCTTCGACCACGTTGTCGCTTCCCGTCGTTCAGGGGGTCATTCTTTCGTCTGCGCGTTAGGCTTGTAAGCCTTTCAACAGGGCGTTTCCTTGCTTGGTAAACCTCAGGAAGCCCTTCAGAGAGAAGATATTGACGCCCCAAGGAAGACAGTCATCATCAAGGCAAAACACCTGATGAATCTTCCTGCTCCCACTTTGAGTCTCCCGCATAAACCCAGAAAGTTGCAAAATCAAGTGACATGAAGAAAAAAGGAGTAAAGCCATAATTCGCAGAGATCAAAAACCATCACTTTGAACCTCCAGGCAACCTCACCGCAATTATGAGGGATGAGGTTACGCGGAAGACTCAAAGCAAAGGGAATGATCTTGGAACGGGAAAGGAAAAAGAAGAAAATTATGGAGTGGTGAAGATGAGAAATAAAATTCTTCTATTTATAAGGAGAAGTATGAGAGAGCGTCAGTTGGTTACGAGTTTGGCGTTCCGAGAAGTGAGGCATCACTTTAATTACGGCTTTATTAACGTAACAGAAAATGGTGGAACTATTCAAAGGTAGAACAGAGAATTGGTAAACATAGTCAAAGGCCGAAACTACAGGCTGTTCAAGTTCAAGGTTTGAATATGGAAACAACACTTAACAGTGGTGACATCAGGTATACAGCTATTTCACTCAAGTGCAAAGTTATTTCGATGGTGAATTCAAAAAATGTCTTTCTCTTCTTCCTCCTCAAGTTCAGTCGAAAAAGACATTTTTGGGGGGCAATTTGTTAGCCTGTAATTTCGACAGGCTTCATTAAAGATGGTCAACATGGCTTGATTTATATTTATTTCACAAAGACCATATTATTTCGACAAAGAAAATGGTCGTGTGCAAGGTAAACTCGACAAGTTTCCAGGGAGGCAAAAGCAAGAGAGAGGAAAATCGACACAGGCTTTCGACAGACAGAAAACAGAGCAGTTATGCGTTGAAGACTAGCAGTTGGTCGAAGCGTGACAGAGCGGTTTCGGTCGAAAGTAGGAGCGGTTACTTGGTCGATAGTAGGAGCGGTTACTTGGCCGAAAGTAGGAGCAGTTACTTATTTTCAAATTGTTAGGCAGTTACTTAGTTCGAATTTCCCCCCTTTTCCTTTGTATAAATAACTGTTTCTGAGAAGAAACAGGGGTCGCAAATCACAATACACACCCGATTCCTGAAACTCTAACTTCCAAGCCAGAGCGAAAAACGAGTGGAAGAATCGCTGTACGTGAT
This sequence comes from Astragalus glycyphyllos, assembly GCA_963573325.1. Taxonomy (NCBI): domain Eukaryota; kingdom Viridiplantae; phylum Streptophyta; class Magnoliopsida; order Fabales; family Fabaceae; genus Astragalus; species Astragalus glycyphyllos. Next base: position 46,235,679 of record OY754308.1, on the reverse strand, counting down.
CGTGTACCATTTTTTATGATTCAATGCAATTTGTCTTTCTGTTCTTTACAATTCCTGCACCATTTACTGCTTCTTTTCTTTTCAATTCTGTTAATCATTTGCAAATCGTCCCCTTTTTCTCAATTTTCTGAAACGAAATCTTTTGCAATTCAAAGGCAATTGCTTTGAGATTTTTCTAGTTTGATCTCACAAACCTTCTAATAAAACTAGTGATTGTTTGCTAAAAACACCAGCAAACAGATACAGGCGTGGTTTGATGCTTATTTGGCCTATTGTTCTTTGGGTTATCTGGGATCTGAGGAAAAATTACATGTTTTCGGGAGGTGCTCCAGACCTTGGGAGATGTTTTGACCAAATTTTGTCTCTATCATGGAGATGGTTCTAGGCTAGGGGTATTTCTCCTACCTGCTTATTTTATGAATGGTTTGTAAACCCTTTGGAATGTATTTCTAGGAGGTTAGTTTTGTCCTTTGTTTCCTTTCTTTTTTGGAGGTGTTTTTTCCTTGTAAATGGGAGAGTACCCCTTGTGCTTAGCTATTATTTTATATATTATGCTTGCCTTAAAAAAATGGGGCACAGTCTTTCTGTTAAACTCCAATTATATTCTTTTGATAAATTTTAACAAGATCTCTTCAAAAATAAGTGTTTGGTTGCTAGTATGTGCCGCTACAATGTCGAGTTTTTAGTTACTTTTGCCCAGGTGTCATATCGGGTAATTTGGCATCCTAGTCATTTAAATATGACATGGCAAGTGCTAGTATGACAGAGATATAAGGAGGGATCAAAAGTGCAAACAGATAAATATGATGGGTTGGGTTGAATTTGACAAAACCCAATATTCGAACCAATCAATTGTTTTTGGTTTGGGTTAACTTCTCAACCCAAACTTTTAACACTATAGATCAGGTGGTATGAATTTGAATAAAGAAGATATCTCAAATTAGATTTAACATAAGTTCTTACAGTAATAAAAACTATTATCTCCATTCCAAAACTTTGGTACTTTTAGCCTTTTATTTTTGTCCCAGAATAATGGTACTTTTAAAAACCCAATTTACAATTTATTAGTTTTTTTTTTCCAAATATACCTTTTATATTTATTGAGTCTTTTATATACTCAAGATAACTATTATAGCTCTTTTATATTGACTTCAATTATCACAAGACAAATACAAAATGGGGTATTTTAGTTCTTAGTTAACACAAATTAATGATACCTCAATTTGTGTGTAATATGCCAAAAATACCATAGTTTTGGAACAGATGGAGTACAATTGTAATAAAAAAAATTAAATTTATGCTAAATTTTAAATATTTTTTAAAAAAATAATATGTATGCCACTCAGGGGGTTGGGTGATCAAACCTCTACCGAACCAAACACCTTTGGATTTGAATGGGTTGATTTGGGATGGACCCGAACTTGATTGGCCTTTTATTTAAAAGGCAAACATAATAATATATACAAATAGTTGAGCACAAGGGGTATTCAACCAATATACAACAGAAAAATCAACCCCCACAAAGGGAGCAAAACACCAAAAGAACAACTACCTCCTGACAATACAATCCATAGGATCCACAAACCACTTATAAAATAAACAAGATTGAGAATTACCCCTATCTTGAAACCAACACCAAGATAGAGATAATATCCTATCAAAACAACTCCGAAAATCAGGTATAATCCCAGAGAACATACAATGGTTCCTCAAATCGCAGATATCCCAAGGAACTATGGGTTTGTTCAGTAAACTCTAAACGTATAAGCTCTGACAATTCCAAGCCGGATGTTTATAATAACCGACGTTAAATGCATGGTAAATTGCATGGTTACACAACGTGGCCGGAGTTTCTTGAGTATCTCCAACATCAATTTTATTTATTTAACAAGTGTCTAAAGATAAATCCATTAATAATTAAAATTAGTGTAAATTTAGATATAATTATATATTGTGTTTTTCTTCGGAGTCAGGAATATTAGGTATTTATCTTTGTGAGAAAACTCATGCTCCACTGTTGAAGCTTAAATCTGCCCGATTTACCATGGTTTCAGCTTTGAGTCGGGGACATAGCTTACTCTGATTGCAAGCAAGCGCTTGACTTGCTCCATGACCTATGCTGGTCTCGCGTGAGTTAAAATCGTCGGTTCGTGGAACGCTTTTGCTTCTCTCTGAACAAGACACAAGTGGCCGACAACTATAATAATAGTATATAAATTCACAAGATTCCTAGTTCTTAGGTTTACTTTTAACCAGTTGTCTATTAAATCAAATAATAACTTCAAGGCATTTTCAATAGACTTCAGTCTCTTTGTGTGAATCATGCCATCTACCTTACCTAAAGGAGTAGTAATCTTCCATGGACCAGATAAGACAATACAAGCTTTGTTTAACTTAAAGTATATTTGATAATGAATCCTTAAATAATATATATATATATATATATATATATATATATATATATATATATTAACACAATAACACCCAACTGTAATTACTTTGACCGTTAAATGATTGATTATATTTGTGTAATTGCTTGTATTTTTGATTGTGGGACATGAAGATTTCCTACGATCATTAATGTGATTGAACTATTTAATTACTTTGCTTATTACATGATTTACTCTATGTGGCATGATTTATTTCCTATTTGAGTTGGTGAATTAAAATGATTGAATACCTAATTGTGGTATTTATTCTTGTGATTGTTTTGAGTTATGAGGTTTTATAAATTGTAAGTTAGTATAGGGAGTACTTTATGGGGATTTCATTTTCTTTATTTTTTTTATCAAGTACCCTTACCCCTTTTAAAATAACTTCAGCTGGTCATCCCCTCACTTCTCACCAAAAAATTAAAAACACACAAAAGAAGAAGAGTGTTAGAGAGAGGGAAAGTTTTGAAGGGTACGGAGAGCGAAGAAGAGAGATGGGTTTCATCTCACAATCAACTCTTAAAACATCACTTTTCAAGTACAAAAATCACACTCATTCCGTCTCCTCACTAGAAACCCTCACTTTCCTCATTTCTTCCTCACCACATTTTTGTATTGAGCTACCAAATTGAGCTCCAAAGTCTTAAAATTTAAGTTTCCTTCTCATCTTGAAACAAAATCGTGTTGCATGTTCCTTATGAAAGTTAGGATTGTTCCTTTGGTCTTTGCATGTGTGAGTTTAGCTACAAGGATTTCACTATTTGGAGCTCACATTGGGGTAGAGAACACTCAAGCTCAGATTTTGGGGCTAGCATTTCGAATGCTTAGGCAATTTGGAGACACCCATAGTTGAGAGTAACTATACTAGTAACAAAAACTTGAAGAAGGAGCTAGGAGAACTTCATTGAAGTTAGGAGCACCAAAGATAGGGTTTGAAGGTTGACATTGTGTTAGCCTGTAATTTCGACAGGCTAAATTAAATGCAGTCAACGAGGTTTGACTTATTTTTAAAGTTTGACCTTGTATTTCAAGAGACAAATATCAATTTCGACGCTGAAATGAATTAAGCTATCAAGTTGCATCGAGTAGATTTCGACCTCAGATTTGCAAAGTCGAAGAGGCTGAAGATAGATATTTCGACAAGAAGGAGTTGGAGGCTGATGACGAAGTAGTCGAAGAGGCTGAAGATAGATATTTCGACAAGAAGGAGTTGGAGGCTGATGACGAAGTAGGATCAAGTAACTGTTACCAAGAGCACGTAGCAGTTACATTTTTTAAACTTTGTACAGTTATTTTCTATTTGTATAAATAGTAGTTTCTCATAGGAAAAACGGGTCACAATCTCTCATACCAAGTTCCCACGCTCAAAGTACCGACACGCACTGAGAAACGAGTACAAGGAACGCATGTATGATCTTGTGCACCACCCCTTTAAATTAATGCAATTTTAATTTTCCTTTTCTTTACGTTCCCTGCAAATTTTTTCTTTGTTTTATCCTCCCTCATTTGGAGTAATTTGACGGTTTCGCGGAGAAATCGACGGTTATCTTCTTCTTTTTACTTTTAAACGCACAATTCTGGAAAACCTTTAAACACAAATGGTCTTAGGATTTACTAGTTGATCCTGCAAGCAGAAGCAATTTCAAACTAGCGGTGTTGACCAAAATCCACGGTAAACACATTGTTAATTCAAGTGCCAAAGTAGAGGGTTTGGTAGCCGGTGTGGTGGTGTTGGTAGACTAGAGGCTTGCTTTGTGGTTTTGGAACTTGTTCTGCACTGTACTTCCGACCTTGAAGTGTGGTCCGAGGTAGTTAGTGGTTGATGTCCTTAGTCAATGACCGTATCCGATCGTGCTGGTGTTGTACCTGCAAAGTCACTCCGATGCCAAAGTCAGTGGAGTAGTTTTAGCAAAGTAATAAATGAGAGAATGCTTACCATTAATGAGGCAATGAATGTTGTATTTATAGAGTGGGGTGGGGTTGATTCCAATGAATGAGGACCGTCCGGTCTGGTGGTTTGATCTGAGCCCTTGATGTTCGGACTGGGCCCTTTTGATATTGGGCTTACAAGGGGTGTGAATAGATGTCAAAAAAGGGGGTGTATATGGCAAAAAGCCATTCCATAACAGTTGCCCCCCAAGTCTGGTCGTCTTTAGAGGCGATCTTGACTTGATGAGATACGCAGTGTTCTTTCTTACCGATGTTGAGTTTGGTTTCTGATGGTGATGTGCATTTGCCGACGTCGAACTTGGTATCTGATAGTGATGAAGTGATTTCGATCGTTATAATAATTTTGAATTTTGAATTGGCGCCTTTGCATTTATTGCGCCTGTCAGAGTGTGTTTCCCAATGGCGGCTAATGATGGTGACGCTTTGGTAGGCGTGCGCGTGTGTTGAAAGCTATGGATGGGATGCGTCGATTCGATTTAGGCCCAATCCAGTTCTGCGAGGCCCACTATAAATAGGGGTTAGGTCCCCTCATTTATTCCTGATTTTCAATTTGCTTTGCATACCGATCTTCATATCCGAGTTTAAGTTCGTCGATCAGGAGGATAGTGGCTAGAGTTTCACCATTCCAGTGGGTTCAAGTGCTTGACTTCCGCAAAAGACTATCAGCGAGAGCTTCGTTTGAGTGAGGTTAGTTCTTTTCTCAATCTCTCTATTGTTTTTTCTTTAAACAGACAGATTTTCCCCCATTTCTTTAGTTGCCACAGGGTGGGGGTCGTCAGGTCGGGTTTCAAAATCGGTATGGACCCGTTAGGTCGTTATTCCTGACTTCCCTATGCCCCCATTCCTACAGGTTTTAAAACTGGCGGTTACTAAACAAACTCATAGGCAGATTTCACAGCAACCCCCACAACTCGCGAACGTGATGGCTTCTGGAGGAGAGAATGTCGAGGGTCGTCGTTCTGAAACTACCCCGGTTATTCCCGAAGTTCAAGATCACTCTGATTCAGCCCCGACCAGCGAACAAGTGGAGGACGATCCCGAGGTCGATCGCCATACTTCTGATCGTGGGGAGTAGTTTTCTGAGGATGTGGTTGTCGTTGGTGTAAAAAACACTAAGACCGACGTTGTCGTCGTGGAGACGGTGTCTTCTAAACAGACGCATTCCGATGATGAGCAAGGGTCTTCGCATACTCAGGAAGTGGGGGTTCTGAGTCGAAATCGGAGTCTCGAGACAGGGGAGAGAAGTCATACGAGATCCGAGGTTGATAAGGGCAAAAGACTTGTTGAGGACCTTGATGATGACGTGGCTGCCGAGGCTGATGATCGTACCTCTGCTTTGACTGATGGTTATTCTAGCACTGGTCCGGGGCGAATCAATATTCCTATGCCTTATGACGTGAATGTTCCTCGCATTCTTAATTGGGTCGCTTCTTCTGTTACTGAAACAAGTTCTCTGTACGAAGCAGGGGAAGATATGAGTGTTTTTGTAGATAAGTTATCCATTCGGGGCCGACTTTGGAATGTCGAGGGTATGAGATCCGATGAGCATGCAGCGACCTGGCCAGGAGCTTTGAAATTTGTCATGTATGATGTATTGGTATCGGATATGCATATCCGTCCCCCGTTTACTAATCTTCAACAGACTATTTTGGCGAGATTGGAATTGGCACCTTCGCAACTTCACCCCAATGGTTGGGCGTTTCTTCGAGCCTTTGAATTGATATGCCTCGAACTTAAACGTCCAGTGTCCGCCGATCTGTTTTTTCATTTGTTTGAGGTTAATAGGAATAGCGAAAAAGGCGAGGAAGGAAATGCTTGGGAGCATGTGAGCCTTCGGTCTCTGAAAGGTGCCAAGATTTTCCGGGCTTATTCAGATTCGCTGAAGGGGAGGTGGAAGGAGCATTTTTATTTTGTGGAGCCGGTGAATAGTGAGGCAATTGACTATGTGGGTAGATTTGATTCGGATGGGCAAACTTTGGTGTCCACTAAGTTTCCCATAGGATGGGGACTCGGTCATTCTAACCGATCTCCCGGATCCTATCACGTCGGCGAATCTCATCTTTGTCGTGCCGATATCCTGACCAGAGATATCCTGTTGTTTATTTCATCTCAAGTACCTTATACCAAGCATAAATACCGAGGCATTCCTGCCGATCGATTGGTTAAGTGTGCTACCAGAAGAAAGGTTATGGGGGTTCTAGGTAGGGTCGTATTTTTGGATTGTCAATTTATCTTTTGACTGAGAATTGTTAATTTATCATTTTGACCAATTCGTCCTGTTTTTTCTTTGTTTTCAGATACGATGGCAGGGAGTAGGATTGCTCAATTTAAAAGGATGGCGTTGCAGAACCTCGGGGCCGAGGAAGGTGAGCATGCAAACCAAGAGGTTCCAGAGAATTCTCCCGATCTTAGAGGTGCCGTTCTCGTTTCCCCAATCAGGACCGTCCATGAGGAACAGCTGGAGAATCCTGGGGATGATCTTCAACATCGGAAGAGAAAACCAGCGAATGAGGGAGCCTCTACAAAGCAGATGAAGATAGCCCGGAGAATTGAGGAGAAGAAGAAGGTGGTGATTCCAACAGATCCTAAGTCTTCTAAGGGGCATAGATCTTCTAAGAAAGCAACTCCTGTTCCCGTGGATGCGAGTTTTATGAAAAAGAATATGGAGGAATATCTTACCGATCCAGTTAGTGCGGCCGCAAAACTGTTTGTTCATTTGGCCGATATTACCAAATTGCAGAGGGAGGAGATGGAACGTCGTCATGAAGGTGAGGTATTCTTTCTGGAGTTCGTTTGTCGTTCTTTTTACCTACCTTATTGACTTTAAATTTTATTTGTTTTTCAGAGTTGGTAACCACTGAGAGGGCCAAGTTATTCAATGCTCTGAAAGAACTGGTCGAAAAGAATAAAGTCCCGGGTAACACTTTGAGCGACTTGAAGACTTTGAAGGCTTATGTGGACGATCTTGAAAAGTCCCATAATTCTGCTAAGTTACAAGTTGAGGATAGCACTGTTCGCATCGGTCAGCTGAACGATCGGATCAGAATGCTTGAAGGAGAAAGGAAGAGTGCTGAAGAGACAATTAAAAGGTTGGAGGGTCAGATTCAAGAGCTGATGGTGTCGCTGAAAAAATTTGAAGAGAACAAGGCTGAGACTAGTTCCACTCCTGAAGATCGATACGCCGTGCTTGAAAAAGAGCTCGCCCAAACCCGTGCTGAGCTGGTAAAATCTAAGAAGGAAGTGCGGACTGCTGCCAATCTTGCTCTGGAAATGGCAGGAGATGGCTTTGATCTTGCACTTGGTCAGATTGCTCTTGTCTACCCCTCTCTTAATCTTGACAAGGCCGTCCTGAATGTGGATCACGAGATTGAGGGAGATCAGATTTTGAAAGTCGACATCAAGACCAATGTGAAGACCGTGGTTCACCCCAAGTCTGCCTGATTTATGTCCAGATCCAATTTTGTAAAAGTTCCAGGTTTATACAGAGAATCATGCATAAGCTCGAAACTTCGTCAAGTCGTATTAGTTTTTAGTTTTTTTCTATAAAACTTGAGGCCTCGGCCGTATCCGAGATGGTTGTAATGAATTAAATTTTGTTTATGTAAATTGATTCCTTGAATGGCTTATCTTTTCGTCATCGTAATTGTCAATTTTCATAGTCTTGACCTTATAACTTTTGATAAGATCAAAAAGATAAGTCTGGAAGGTAGGCAATGCTTATATTTTTGATGGGATCAAAAAAGATAAGTGTGGAACGTAGGTACTTCCGAGATTTAGTTCGTACCTTATAGTTTTTGATAAGATCAAAAAAGATGAGCCTCGAATTTAGGTATTAAAAAGGTTTGAGAGGAGCTCTCGAACGATTAGAGAAGACCTGTTGAGAATTCTCGTAAGATCGGGCCTAAGGACAGTTTACTAGGACTCGGCCCAGATTTAACTCGTCCATTAGGGTTCTTGGCTACTAAGGCCAATGATCGATTTTAAGAAAAATCCTTAACGGACCTTTCGAACCTTTTGGGCAGTTTACCAAGACTCGGCCCGGATTGAACTGGGCCCTAAGGGTTGTGACTGCTTTGGCCACGTATGGAGATCTCGTAAGATCGGGCCTAAGGACAGTTTACCAGGACTCGACCCAGATTTAACTCGTCCATTAGGGTTCTTGGCTACTAAGGCCAATGATTGATTTAAGGAAAAATCCTTCACGAACCTTTCGAAACTTTTGGGCAGTTTACTAGGACTCGGCCTGGATTGAACTCGCCCCTAAGGGTTGTGACTGCTTTGGCCACGTATGGAGATCTCGTAAGATCAGTCCAAGAAGTTATTCTGAAGGATTTTGTAGATTTATAGTGGTAGGAACTACCGTTACACGAAACTGGCACACGCAAAACAGGCGTGTCCTTAAATGTAATAGCTCTTTAACTTTGTGGTGTTCCAAGTTCGGAGGATCTCCTTTCTGCCAAGTGTTTCCAATTTGAAATCCCCCGTACCGGTCTTACTTTTAACACGGTAAGGTCCTTCCCAATTGGGTGCTAATTTTCCTTGTGAAGCATTTTTGAAATCCACGTTGGCTCTTCGAAGGACTAAGTCGCCGGGTTCAAAATCTCTGGGGACGACCTTGGCATTGTATCGGGTCGCAACACTTTGTTTGATGATGGCTTCTCGAAGTGTGGCTTGTCCTCGAACTTCGTCGATGAGATCGAGGTTTTCTTTCAAAGCTTGGTAGTTTTCCGTAGGAGTTTTGGGATTCGCTACTCTCCAACTTAACTCGCCGACTTCCACTGGGATGACCGCCTCGCTGCCATAGGAGACCCGGAACGGCGTTTCTCCCGTAGAGCTTTGAGGGGTGGTCCTGTAAGCCCAGAGAACATATGGGAGTTCTTCTACCCAATTTCCTTTGGGGCCGTCCAGTCGTTTTCTCAAACCATTAAGGAGTATCTTCTTGGCTACTTCAACTTGCGGGTGTTCTATTGACGTGAAATGATGCTTGATTTTAAAGTCGGACATCATTTTCCTGAAACCTTTGTCGGCGAACTGAGTTCCATTATCAGTAATAACTATTTCGAGGATCCCGAATCTACTCATGATGTTCTTTTTAAAAAATCTCAGGCAGTTCTTTGCAGTGATGGTGGCTAAGGGCTCTGCTTCAATCCATTTGGTAAAATAATCAATTGCCACCATGAGAAATTTGTTTTGGCCTGGAGCAGTTGAGAATGGACCTAGGAGATCTATTCCCCATTGTGCAAAGGGCCATGTTGAGGATAGTCTTCGGAGTTCGATTGGTGGGGCGATGTAAACATTGGCGCCTGGCATTTTTTGCACTTTTTTACATAGTTCTTAGCATCGCCTTCCATGGTCGGCCAATAATATCCTGTGCGTAGGGCCTTTCGAGCTAGGGAACGGGCGCCAAGATGTTGTCCACATATTCCTTCATGAATTTCGGCTAGGACGGAATGCACTTGCTTCCCTTCAATGCATTTTAATAATGGTGAGGAGAGGCTCCTTCTGTCTAACGTATTATCTATGACTGAGAAGGCGGAGGCTTTTCTTCTGACGATTTTCGCTTCAACCGAGCCTAGAGGCTCGATTCCTGTTTTGATGTACTCCAATATTGGAGTGATCCAACTTTGGCTCTCCTCAATGGAACAAATTGTAGAAATACAAGTCGGATTAAGAGAGATACTAGGTCTTCTGAGTAATTCCTGGATGATTGTCCGTGATTACTGGGGACCTTGGTGCTGGCGAGTTTTGATAGGATATCCGCCCTCTGATTCTCGGATCTGGGGACGTGCTTTACCTTGGCTGTTCTGAATTGTGCGAGTAACTCTTGTATTTGAAGTTGGTATTTCTGCAGGGTCGGATCCTTGGTCTCAAATTGATTGTTTATTTGTGAAACGACCAAGAGTGAATCCGTGTAGAGATTGACCTGAGTGACTCGTAGGTCAATTGCCAATTGTAGACCTGCGGTGCAAGCCTCGTATTCTGCTTGATTATTAGTTGTTTGGAAAGCGAAGGTAAGGGAGACTTCAATGATCACTTTATCCAGGCTTTCCAACATTAAACCCGCGCTGCTTCCTTTGGGGTTGGAAGACCCATCAACCTGTAAAGTCCAGATGTCGTTAACAGGATCAGCGAGAATCATTTCTGCTACAAAATCTGCTAAAACTTGGGCCTTCATTGTCGTACGGGATTCGTACTTGATTCAAAATTCGGAGAGCTCTACTGCCCATTTAATCATTCTTCCGGCAAGGTCGGGTCGGTGTAGAATCTGCCTTATTGAATAGTTGGTGCGTACGACTATCTGGTGTGCCACAAAATATGGTCGGAGGCGTCGGGCTGCGACGACTAAGGCGAGGGCGATTTTTTCTATTTGCTGATACCTGCATTCGGGTCCCTGGAGTGCTTTGTTTACAAAGTCAATGGGACTTTGACCGGTCTGTGTTTCCCGGATGAGCACGGCGCCTAAAGCTTCCTCCGAGATTGATAGGTATAAGTATAGAGTTTCTCCCTCGTATGGGCGAGTTAGGATGGGTGGTTCTGAAAGCGCTTTTTTGTGTTGTTGCAAGGCTTCGTCTTGCTCGTTTGTCCAGTTGAATTTTCCTTCGCCATCCTCCTTTTCTTTTTTCAAAAGTTTGAATAATGGGAGAAATTTAAATGCCGCATTTGATAGGAATCGGGATAAAGCGGCGATCATACCGTTGAGTTTTTGGACCTCTTTTTTGGAAGTCCGAGTCCGCATTTCAGTCACTGATCGACATTTGTCAGGGTTTGCTTCAATTCCCCTCTCTGTTAAGTAGAAACCGAGGAACTTTCCAGCTCGGACACCAAAAGTGCATTTTCCGGATTTAGTCTCATGCTATTTTTCCTGATTTCTGCTAAAATTTCTCGAAGGTCTTTTACGTGGGTGTTTTCCTGTTCACTTTTTGCAATCATGTCATCAAGATAGACTTTAACGGTCTTGCCTATCTGTCTTTGGAATACTTTGTTCATCATTCTCTGATAAGTGGCTCCGGCGTTTTTTAAACCGAAGGGCATAACTCGGTAGGCGAAGTTACCTTGGTCCGTCATAAACGCAGTTTTTTCTTGATCGGGGGGAAACATGGCGATCTGATTGTAACCGGAATAAGCGTCCATAAAAGAAAGTAGGCGAAAACCCGAGGCATTGTCGACGAGGCGATCAATACTTGGGACAAGAAAGGCGTCTTTCGGACAGGCTTTGTTTAGGTCAGTATAATCGATGCACATACGCCATTTACCGTTGCTCTTTTTAACCAGTGCTGGGTTTGATAACCAAGTCGTGTATTTGACCTCTGTTATAAAGTTCGCTTTGATTAAATCTTCAACAGTTTTTGCGGCGGCCATGGCTTTCTCTCCACTCTGCGCTCGTCTTCTTTGGGAGACCTATTTTGCTTCTGGATTTACGGCGAGCTGGTGACATGCGACTTCTGGCGGGATTCCGGGCATGTCGTTTGCCGACCAAGAAAAAAGATCAGCATGATCTTTTAAACACTGAGTGAGTTTGATTTTTACCTCTTCGTATAGGTCAGCTCCAATTTTCACTGATCTAGTAGGGTCGTCTCCGGCTGTACTTCGATGGATTCCCCATCAGACTCGGGTCTTCTCATTTTCTTTTTGAGTTCTTTGGCCAACTCATCGTCATCTTCCTCTTCTGAGCTGTCAGGGTCGTATCTTGCATATAAATCAGTTAAGTTGACTTCGGCGGATCTTCCTGTAACTTCTTCTTTTTTGGTTATCTCAGGTGGAACCCCTTCCTTATCTTGAGCCTTTTTTTCTGCTTTTGTCCACAAGAAGAAACATCTTGAGGCGGATTCAAGATCCGAGTTTAACGTGATCACCTTGTTGTAGAGGGAGTGGAATTTCATTTTTAAGTGAGTGGTGGAGGTTACTGCTCCGAGCCTTCCCAAAGTAGGGGTTCCAATGATACAGTTGTAGATTGATTCACACGGTAGGATGAGGAACTTTGTTTTGATGATCCTTACCAAGGGTTCTTCACCGTAGGAAACCATCAGTTCCAGGTGTCTAAGAGGTTTAGTCCGAGATCCATTGAATCCTGATAGTGCGGATCCTCGGTGAGGAGCGAACTTCCCTGATCGACCAAAATCCTTCTAATCTCTTTATTAGCAATCACTGCCGTGACAACGAGTGGTACGTGTTTGTTGGGCTTCCCATCTAGAAGGTCTTCATCTCTAAAAGACAAAGGAGGTCGGTTTGAAGGTGTTTGTGCGATCGACGTGGAGGCTATATTGAGTAACTCTTTCCATTTTCGTTTCATTGTTTTCCCAGACTCTCCGTGGGCAAAACCTCCTACGATCATCATCATTACGGACCGTCCTTTTGATTTCCTCGAATCAAGTTCGTCGTCGTCGGATTCGGCTTTGTTTTTCCCCCTTGCTCTGGGTTCCTGTTCCCGTTCATCTTTAATCTCGCCAGCTTGACACCCTGGTTTGTTTACATAGCTGGCTAGTTTTCCCCTTTTAATCATATCCTCAATGTCATATTTCAAGGTGTTGCAATGGTTGGTGTCGTGACCGTTACTCCAATGATATCGGCAGTATTTATTAGAACGTTGGCCCGGTCTGTGGGTGAGTGGTTTTGGGAATTTTTCGTCTCTAAACTCCATGTTCCAGCATTCACCTAAAATTTGAGCCTGAGTGACATTGAGCTCGGTATAGAATTGATGACGATTCCGAGGTCGGGGGTCCCTGTTGCCTCGGCCGTCGTTTTTTTGATCTATTTCATTTTGGGGTTTGGACGGTTCGGTCATTGGTGGTTTTTTATCGATCATGGCGCTTTCTTCTTCATTGATAAAACATTGGGATAGCTGGAGGAAATCTTGGAGGTTCTCTGGCTCCCATGTGTTTATGTATTTTTTGAACGGGCTTCCGGGGCGCAGCCCCATCCCCATGAAGTAAACTCGGAAGGCATCATCGAGGTTCCGAACTTGAACTGCTTCCTTGTTAAATCTTTCTATATATTGTCTTAAAGATTCGGAGTTCTCTTGGATGATGGACACTAAGACATTTTTGTTTTTTGGTTTGCTTTTGGAATGGGAAAAGTTAGCTGAGAATAATTTGGCCAATTGGTCCCAAGAGGAGATTGTGTTTGATTTGACGGTCTCAAACCATTCTGAGGCTATTTTTTCCAATGTTGGGGGGGAAATTCAGCATTTCATTTCTACTGGAACATTCCGATACTGTATTACTGTGTCAAAATAACTTAAATGTCTGTCCGGGTCGCCTGTCCCGTCATAGGTCTTCAAGCCTTCTAGTGGTTTTTCGAGATATCTGGGCACCGGGTAACGGTCGATTTTTTCCGTAAAAGGGCCTTTGCGCTTGGTTGTTTGAGCCCATGGCGGAGATCGGTGCCGATGGTGCGGGTGCCTGCGGTCATGAGGGCGATATCCTCGAGGTGAATATTCTCTACTCCTCGATCGTTGCATATGAGAAGAGGATGCCAGAGAAGAATGAACTTGAGGTGAATAATCAGCGTCTTCCCTTCCGTCGTACACTCCGGTTGGAGGCGAAGGGGAAACATTCCTTCTGAGCCTATGAGGAGGAGAGCGATGGTAATGTCGTCTTCTGGGTGGAGATTGGTGGTGCTTTCGAGCCGGATTTCTTCTTTCAGGAGAATCCAGGTCGGGAGAGACCTGATCCGAAATATTCCGGGCCTGGAGCTCCGCCACCTGTCTTTCGAGATCCGTAAATCGGTAACTCCTCTCTTGGTTTGCCGCTTCATGTCGGTTCAGTAGTAGGACGAGCTGTTGGACAGCATCGGCCAGGACAGAAAGTGGATTTTGAGGAGGTATATGGTTCCTCGCGGAGCTTCCGGTGACCAAAACGAAGTTCGGAATTTGATTTTGAACTTGCGCTTGAGTGGAGTCTGGAAGGTCTTGTACGAATCCTTCCGGGGTTGGCTGGGGTTCGGCCAAATGAGGGATGACCGGTCTCAGGATCGGCTCGGGGGGGATACCCGCCGCGAGGCTGTTTGCCTTTGAACCAAGATTTCGAGTCGTCATTGATCAAGGTGAGGGGAGAAGATCTTGGTTTGAGACCTCCCACTGTGGTCGCCAATGTTCTGCACTGTACTTCCGACCTTGAAGTGTGGTCCGAGGTAGTTAGTGGTTGATGTCCTTAGTCAATGACCGTATCCGATCGTGCTGGTGTTGTACCTGCAAAGTCACTCCGATGCCAAAGTCAGTGGAGTAGTTTTAGCAAAGTAATAAATGAGAGAATGCTTACCATTAATGAGGCAATGAATGTTGTATTTATAGAATGGGGTGGGGTTGATTCCAATGAATCAGGACCGTCCGATCTGGTGGTTTGATCTGAGTCCTTGATGTTCGGACTGGGCCCTTTTGATATTGGGCTTACAAGGGGTGTGAATAGATGTCAAAAAGGGGGTGTATATGGCAAAAAGTCATTCCATAACAGAACTCAAGTTGCTTATCTACTTCTTGTATGCTCTTCAATCAAGTGAGTTTCCTCCTTCCCTTTGTCTTCATAATATAGGGTTTGGAACACATTAATGGGTTTCAACCTAAATGATCTGAAATTGATGTTTGATAGATTGTTGGTTGATGATGTTCAACCTCACCCTTAGTTTCAGTTTGGGTGTTTTGAGCTTTAAGCTCAAAAAGGGTAAATTATGTTTGATTGAATGTTTGATCTTATATCGTTGAATTGATTGTCTTGTGAACATGTTTTTGATTGCCCGTGCTTTTTTTGTGAATGATCTTGGATTGGTTATGGATTGGAGAAGGTTTTGGTACCTAAGGATTTCTCAAAAACTTGAAAAATTGCATTTTCTAAAAGTTGTCAAGGGAGCACGACTAATGTGCCCTGCTGTTCCTGAAACACACACACGTATATAGAGAGAGCTTATAAGAGGAGAATTAGTGTTTATCGTGAAAAATGAGAACATTTAATTATAACTGTCAGATTAAAATTAACGGTTTAAATTACATCATATGAGATCTCATATGATTGTTTCCTTATTAGTTAAAGATCACACAAGATCTTGTAATTAATGAAAGCCATTAATTTTCATCTGACGGTTATAATCAAGAGTTCTCATTTTTCACAGTAAACACTAGCTCTCACCTATTATATATATATATATATATATATATATATATATATATATATTATCTGTCTTCAAAATAAAGCAAAACGAAAAAACATTAATTAGTATCAAATAAATAATGGATATAACTTACACTATTTTAGGTTTCATTATCCAGTAATAGTTGAATTTAAAAAAGCTTAGGTAAAACTAGAAATGTATGGAAAAATATCCAAAAAATAGCATATTACAAAGTCAAACTCATTAAAGATATCTTGTCAAAAAAATCCATTAAAGATATACTATTTAACCGTCTATACTCATTCATTGGTCTCTCCTTCAATTTCTCTCCATCTCTTGTTTTCATATGAGAAGATCAAGGAAGACAAAGTCCCATCCCATCAAAAACTACAACCAACTCTTATGTTTCGCGACAAAAACGCAATTGATATCTAATCACCACTATGTACCCATTTTTTATGTTTCCAAATCACTATATAAGCAACTACAACATATGTATCTTATTGTTTATGTAACCCAACAGCATTTGTTGTTTCTCCTTTTATCTCATTTGTTGTTGATCGTAGATTTAAGGCTCGTTATCCTACGATTATCAGTGAATGAGACAAGAGGAGCAACAACATAACAATACAATATTATAGTGCATGAAACCAATTAAAGAAAATGTAGAAATGCTACTTCTGCCCACTAACATATTATGCCAAACTCTATTGCCCACTACAACGAAAATGTCATATACCGATGGTGACTTTTAGCATGGGGAAGTTGATGTAGACAAAACATATGATAGTAAGTTTTCCTGTAATTTTTTATTTAAATTTAAAATTTTACCCCACAATTTCTCTAAATCAAACAATAACCCCTATGTTTAATTCTTGTCTTCTTGTGGTGTTGTAGGTTTTTCATTATTTTATGGATCCTAACTTCAGGGTGGATCTAACTTTATTTCTTTTAAACTCTATTCATCTGTATTCATCAAAAAGAAACTTTGTTCATCCCCAACAGTTTCTTTGATCTTGTCTACAAGGTGGCTTTTAATGTGGAAAACTGGAAGATAAA
The DNA here is from genome assembly GCA_963573325.1 of Astragalus glycyphyllos. Lineage (NCBI taxonomy): Eukaryota > Viridiplantae > Streptophyta > Magnoliopsida > Fabales > Fabaceae > Astragalus > Astragalus glycyphyllos. The sequence goes on along the minus strand of OY754308.1, from coordinate 46,219,138 downwards.
AACAGATACTTTATTGGATATTTGCTGAAAATAAATTAAAACACCTTCTCTTTGCCTTTTGGACTGAAATGCTTCTGCTCATCGTCATTTTTTTGATGAGTTCTTCACCTTCTCTTTCCATGTGAAAATTATCATTTAATAGGATTTTTGGTAATGAAACTTTATCAAATTAAGTCAAGTTTTATTTACTGACATCGAAATAACAAAATAGACTATTTGTTTTAAACGGAACCGTTTGAGTTTGTGACGGAAAGTATAGATATTTTGTTGTGACGGGTTTCAGTGATTTGTTAAATCAGAAGCAAAACAATTTCGTGGAATCCCAGAGATAAAAAAAACAAAACAAATAACACCATTTTTGCAAATAGGGCATACATAGGTGTAAAGCCACAAAATAGGTGGACAGTTTCAATCTCAGGCATTAGTTTTTTTAGACCATGTCCATGGTGAGAGATGAACTTTCCCATAATGCACAAATAGGTTCACTTCCCCATTTTAAAATACGTAATACGAGCAGTCTTCTATAAGTTACAATGAGCAGCATGCAATTAGACTCGGAATGAATCCTCTCAAATAGAAAAAAAATTAAGAAATAAATATCACGTACGTGACATCTCCTCTTCTCAAATTTGCACCTTAATTTTTGCCTTCTCTAGTGCCCTATTGTTACGTAGTAATGCCCAACTATGTTCTATCTCTTTAGCGCCTCTCTTTCCCTCTCTGCATCACTGGGTAAATAGCCAATTTGGTCCTTGAAAGTGTAACACACTGTCAATTTGGTCCCTCATTCGAGTGAAAATGCAAAAAGGCCCCTCAATGTGTATTTCGTCCTACACGTTCGTCGCTCACGTTAATGGACATCGTTAACTTCGCCAATTTGGCTCATGTGGCACGTTTAGTGCAACATTGGTGGCTTTTTAATGTGGGCAAGTAGCCAATTTGGTCCCTCAACGTGTATCTCGTTGACCAATTGGTCCCTCATTCGATCAAAAATGCAAAAAAGTCCCTCAATGTGTATTATGTCCTTCACGTTCGTCCCTCTCGTTAATAACCTCGCTAACTCCATCAACAAATGAAGATGTGGCACGTTTAGAGCCACATTTTTTGCCACGTTTACTGCCACGTATGAGGGACCCAACTCACATTAAACTTATTTTTTTAAAATGTTTGTTTTTTAGTTAAAAAACAACATAAAAGATGAAAACACACCGGTACCACAAACAAAGCACTTCCCTATTCTCTCTCACTCTTAAAGCTCTCACGTTCTATCGTCTTCTTCCATCATCGTCGCTCTCTTCGTCCTTCTCCTCCATTTCGTCGCGCCGTGAAGAAGAAGAGGTGCAACAGCGTTCCTCTCAAAAACCATTCTAAGTATCAGCTTAGTTTACCCTAATTTCTGTTCTACTATTGGACATGGATAAGCCCAATAACTTGGATCCTCATCCATAATAAATCGGCCCATTTATAGCTATCCTCAACAGCTCAGATTCACCCGATCGATACAATGACTCAGAGCTGGCACAGATTTCTATAAATACTAACACACATTGTCGAAAATAAGTACATTCTCATTCTCTGCAATTCTCAATAATAACTTGAGCGTTGGAGTAGAATCGCAGGTACCCCACCCGGGCCCACCTAGGATTACTCTAATACGTTACTTGGACGACCGGAGTCCTACCAACTGCTGTTCCAGTCCTACCAAAAGCAGATTTCCCAATGTCGCCTAGTTAAAAAAGTAAAGAGGGGGAAGTTCCGATCAACATTGAGCAAAGAAATCAACATCATATAAACAAGAGGGACCCAGAGTTGTAATTGAACAAAAACAACGAAACTTGTGACTTGTGTCTGAATGCAGAAAGAACGACTGAATTAATAACATAGAAGCAACAGCCTGTGTGGACAGAGATCGTTACAATTAATACAACATCAAATCAAGCAATTAATGTTACCTATTCAAGACGGAGTTTGGATCTCTGAAGCAAAAAAAAAATTGTAGTTTGAATCTTCTGCGACGACTAAGACTATAGTGGTGCAGCCTCTGCATAGTAATTTGATCTATTGAACGTTGGCAAGACAAATATATGACCCCCATTTCATATATTTTGATAAATACCAAGTGTTATATTGGCCCATCTACAACCCCCAGCATAGTGCAAAAGGTTCCCATTATTACTCTGGAGTCAGATAAGGTTGGGTATCTGTTTCTTTCAGTTGAAAGGTTCCCATTACTACTATTTTGATAAATGACCAAACATTCTACATGGTTGTACACACATCAACTGAAAGGAACATTTCAAAGTCTACCATGAGGATCAAATTTTCTTTCTTTTTTTTTTGGTCAAAGACCATGAGGATCAAATTTGTAAAATACAATTCCGACTCAAGAAATTTCATATTTTCTTAGCTAAAAACACGCAACATGCCAATAGTAATCTGAGTTTATATTCCAAAATTGGAACATATTTTAGTCTCAAAGTGAGCATCAGATGCTGATGTTAGATTAAAACATGACAGTAAAGAACAAAGTTAGAATAATAAACAAACAAGAAGCAATCAGTTCGCTTGAAAGAATCTAAAGAGTCAATGGGATTGAAACTTTTCAATTGATGACACAAGATTATCAAATCTCTGATAATAGTTTATTAGTGAAGGCATCTTAAAGAAAATACCTAACCAGCTTTGAGTCAAATAATTACCTCAGCAGCTGATTTTTTTTCCAGCAGAAGGACGGAACCATGTTTTTATATAAGTAGGTAGAATCAAATAAACAATAAAAAAACATCTCTTCCTTACATAAAGGTGTTTGATTATCCCCCAACAACGATTCCACCTCAGCAATAACATGTAAACAAAAATTAAATAGCAGAAACTAATGAGAACATAAACTAGAAAAGAAAAAAAACTATTTTTAGCTCCTACAACACAACTAATTCTATTATACAACTATACATGATGATGATGCTGATGCTGATTGATTAATTAAAAAACTCACCAGCATAATTTGCATGACTAACTACTTAACAACCTTAAAATTTCAGAAACCTCTGCTGAACTAAGACAGAAGAATATGTCCTGTGCAGACATTCCAAAGGGAAAACACTTCCAACAGAGAATGTAATAATAAGTAATTACAATTTCAAGGGATTACACATGATACAAAAAATGAAGACAGTTATTTTATATAATCCCAGTTGCAAATGCTATGATTTTTTTTCATTGATAAATCTAAAACCTGTAAACTGTGAATGCTACAAAAACAAAACAGTCTAGTTTTAGTTTTGCCTATAAGCAATGTAATTGGCCAAAGCAACCAAAGGAGCAGCCTTAATAGGATCAAAACCAGAGAGTTGATCCTGTGCATCACGGTTCAATTTCTCAGCAAATTCCTTTGATTTCTCTATCCCTAATAGCTTAGGATAAGTAACCTTATCAGCAACCAAATCTTTTCCTGCAGTTTTACCTAATTCCTGTGAAGATTTTGTAACATCAAGAATATCATCAACTACCTGAAACAATAACCCAATACACCTTGCAAATTTTCTCAATTTTTCAACATCATCATCTGAACCACCACCTAGAATTGCTCCAAGAACAACAGCACCTTCCAATAACGCTGCTGTTTTATGTAAGTGAATGAATTCAAGTCTCTCTAATCCTACATCGGATAATCCCTCGGAGTTTATATCAACGACTTGGCCGGCGACTAGCCCTTCGGTGCCAATCGACTTCGCGAGCTCGCCGATTGCACGAACAATTCTTGCCGGAGACACACCGGAAGTTGAAACCGTGATGTGCTCAAAGGCAAAGGCAAGTAGTGCGTCACCGGCGAGAACGGCAACATCCTCGCCGAACACCTTATGGTTCGTCGGTTTCCCTCGCCGGAGATCGTCGTTATCCATGCAAGGAAGATCATCATGGATGAGCGACATGGTGTGAATCATCTCAATCGCGCAAGCGGCCGGCATCGCCATGGATTCGTTCCCGCCGACGAGTTCACAGGCGGCGACACAGAGAACAGGACGAACGCGCTTACCGCCGGCGAGGAGAGAGTAACGCATGGCTTCATGAACTTTTAACGGTTCTCTTAACGAAACGGCGTCGTCTAGAGCTTGATTAACACTATTAGCTTTATCAAACATGTAGGACTTGAAATTGAAAGTTGGTTTTTGCTCTTCAGCTTCCAGCGTGTCTTCTTTAGTAAGTACAGCAGAAACTGAATGAAATTTATGAGTTTGCGGTTTATTATTAGGAGTGTTAATTGAAAAGAGTGGTTTCGTGAGAGGTTTGAAGAGATAGAAATTTTGGGATCTGGATCTGGTTACTTGGTTGAACATGAAATTGGGGCGTGCCCATGTGTTTATACTCACGGAACTCATGTTGGGTTTTCGTGTGGTTTTGATTTGACTCAAGTCGATGTATTTGAGATTGAAGTTGAGGTATCTGTGTCACGAGGTTGTTGCTGTGTTTGATGTGTGAGTCATTAGTGGCTTCTTTTGCAGTGGTGGGAAGCAAAGGAGAGAGGAACTAAGGCACTGGGAATGGGTAAGATAGATAAGCAAATTGCACCAATGAGGTGATGGGAGGAGATAGGGTGGATCTATGGGATTTGGAGATTCAACCGAGGCAGTAAGCACTAGGAGTCTTGGAGTCTTCTTCTTTCTTTTTGCGTTGTTATACTTTGGCAAAATACTATCCGGGTTTCTTAACTTATTTTCTGTTTTCGTTTAGGTCCCTTAAGTTTTCGAAGTAACGAATAGGTTCCTTATCTTTAAAAATATTGCACCGTTTTCCTATTTAACGTTTTAAAGCTAACACCGTTAAATAGTCTCTTGTTTGACTATTTGACCGCTAATATATCCTAGTCATCATTTCATATTTTTATTTTATTATTTATTGAAAAGTGAAAAGAATGGGAAGAACAAACCTTCATCTGCTTCAAACCCCACATAATCAAACCCAACAAAACATCAAGGTTCATCACCCAAGGTTGTTTAACAGATTTTTAATATTACACCCAAAATAATATTAAAATCATTTGAGTTGACGTTTTCTGGGTTGCCCCATTTTCCATCACAGATCACGCTTCCGTTTTCTTCCTTTTATGTCATTCGCGATTTGACGATTGATCATTTGAGTCCCGTTTTGCAATCGTTTTGCTGCCGAAACCGAATAGAAACCCATTTTGCAATCGTTTTGCTGCTGAACAGAAACCCCTTCTGCAATCATCTTCATCAACAATCGTTTTCTGGATTCTTGGTGCTTGAAGAAACGATAACCCTTCAGTTTATTTTTATTTTTATTTTCATTAAAAATTAAATTTAAAATGACATGGTAGTTAAAAAATAATTAAAAACGTTAAATAGGAAACCTGCGCAACACTATTAAATTAAAAATGACATGGATTATGACACATAGGCATTGTAATAGTCACATCAGACACTGTTTAACGGTGTTAGCTTTAAAACGTTAAATAGGAAAACTGCGCAACATTTTTTAAAGTTAAGGAACCTATTTGTTACTTCGAAAACTTAAGGAACCTAAACGAAAATAGAAAATAAGTTAAGAGACCCCGGATGGTATTTTGCCTTAAACTTTGCTTGATTTGGTGCGGTTGTGTCATTTGTTTTGTGTGGCTCATGTCGGAGATTAAGATTGATTGGATAAATATTTTATACATGGTGATGTAGGAGTATTTGTTTAATTTCACGTAAAAAAAAGGAGTATTTGTTTAATTAAAACCTAACATTACACATGTTTTTTCCTCAAATGCTCCCCAACTAATAGTCCCACCAATTCAATTTAGCGGCATTCACATATTCCTTTTATTAATTACTAGCGTCGTGACCCGTGCGATACACGGGATCAAAGCTTTAGGGTCGACAGAAAAATTATAAGAGGAAGATTAGATTAATACTAATTGAAGTCAAATTTTAACGGCAAAGTTATGTTTAAAAGGTTCAAAATGATAAAATCGAAAGAAAAAGCGATAATAGTAGTAGAAATGCTAGTGATCATAATAATTGGGTTATCAAGGGTTGATCATCTTCAAATACAAAATACCATGCAATTGAACCGTATCCGAAAGAATGCTCCATTTTCAATACACAATACCATCCAATTGGAAGCCTAATCATTTTCATTAGCATTTACCTAACAAAACTGCATCCCATATATCTCAGCCTAACCTAGAAACTCAGAATATCATAGCCTCATAAAGGCTTTGAACCACCTTCTCTTCCATGGAGTGTAAGCAAGTGAATATAACCATTGGAGTGAATAGTACCACTGTAAGCACAACAATCAAAACTCAACAAATCAATAGTTAGATCAATTGCAATTTCTAAAATGCTCCCCAACTAATAGTCCCACCAATTCAAATATTTAAAGTTATAAATATACAGTATAGTTAACACGAACTGAAATACCATTCCATATAAAACCATATCCTCTGTACAAAATCAGAGTTTAAGCTCATCATATGAAATAAAATAGGATGAAAAGAAGAGCCTGTGTAATGTGAGCCAATTACTACTCAATTTTTATTAAGTTCTTTTCAATGTTGTCATGATATGCTGATATTGTTGAAAGCAACTAAAAGAATAGTTGAAATGTAGATAATCCTCCCTACAATAGCCGATAATCTAATAAATTTTAGTTTCTACATGAAAAGCACATTAAAGCATATACTACCCCAAACACTGTTATGACTATCAATTTTTCTGGTGCCACATCATTTAGCCTTTGCTGAAAATCTACTGGGTTAACATCATTGCTCTGAGAATGCTGGTGTAGTGAACACTACAATAGGGCCAAAAAGGTCTACCCTTCATCTAGATTTTTTTTTTTACAATTTCTCTCACGAAAATAAACAATAATCAAGTTCAGGTACTTATACATTTCAATAAAATATAAGCATATTCTAGAAAGTCAAATTAAAGCCTTGTAATTACTTTAGAACTGTAAAAAAAATTGAAAATTAACTTCACCCACCATAGATCACAATCAAATCAATTCACAACACCACTCATATCCCCTTAAAAACAAATCCACACTGAACAACATATAACATGAAGCTTATATAGATCAAAACATAGTTAGACAGAAAACTAAATAAATAAAAGCCAATCAATAAAAACATAGATCAATACCCAAATGCACCATGCTTACCATAGTCCACATCCTTTTTCATCATGTCGTCGTTGTCGTTGTCGCTCTCGTCCCTTTTTCCTTGCGTTGTGCTTCCTGTACATAACCAATACTTTTTGTGGGTTACATGCATACTCTTCCTAGCATTGTAGATAACCAATACTGAAACTGAAACAGAAGCACTATTGATATAATATAATACACAGTAATATCAAACCACACAAACAACAAACACCCTGAGTTTCAAGTTGAAAAGAGATTTTATTGTACTTTTTCACATGAACTATATCCTTGATCATTGCATATAAAACACAAAGAGCAAGTGAGCATAAAACTTACTGGAAAAGCCACATACATAGCTAAAACCAATGTGACCCAAGTTTTATCTTATTCCTTCTTAGATAAGATACTAATATTTATCCTAGCTGCAAATTAGTAGCATAGCAAGAGAATTAAAATGGAGATAGCCAAAATTCAAGTCTCTAACAATTATTATGTGAATTGAGAAAGAATTAATGGGTCCATAAAGAGGAGGCAAAAGAAAAGCAGCATAGCACTATCAGTATAAGAGAAAGCAAGAGGGATAATTCATTAGCAAACTAATAATAAAGCAAATCTTACTTACATGGCTAGAATAAATGGTTCATTAGATCAGGTTCTGCTGATCTTGGTTTAGGGATCGACTTATGCTTCTTCCTTCCATATCTTTTAACTGAACTTGCTCTCAGAACATCTTCTTCCTTTGTTCTTCTGATAGGTATTGTGTCAGCAGGACATTTACCATTGAGAATGCATAGTTGAGTGATTGGAGTAGGCGTTTTTTCTTTATTTTCAGCTAACTTATTCTCATCAAAAAGCCCTTCAGGATGGAAATCTGGTCTCATCTAATTAATCAAAAGCATAACAATAGAGTTTAAAAAAAACTCATCAAAAATGGGAAGATAGAGAGGAACAGAAATATTAGATCTTGAATGAAGAAAACGGACCTGGATTATATGATCTTTGAGAAAAGGATGGTCAAAAGCTGGCTGCTTAGAAACAGGAATCCAATCTATTATATCCCCATCTGGACTTTGCAACATTCACAAATCATTTCATATCATTATCATCTGAAAAATACTATATAAACAAAATTGAAAGTAAAAACCAATTTTTTTTAGTAACTTTCTACTTTATAAAAAAATCAGTAACTGATTAAAAATAAGGAAAATGAAAGCAAATCATTACTCAATTCTTTCTTTCAGTACTTTCTCATCACAGCTTGAAAATGCTAATCAATAATCGCATCAATAAGGCTATGTAGGTAAGAAAAATAAAGAAAAAATGACATAGGCATCGTTACCACCATTAGCATCTTGATTAGGATCAGAGAAGAATGAATTCACTGGCCAAGCAAAATAATTTTACTTCTTTGCAGGATTGTGTTGCAAGTAGCCAATGATTACATTTGTAAAGACACTGAAAAAATGAATTTATAACAAAAAGTTAAGATTTTTTTCAAATCAGAACTGGTATATTTCTTGAATAAAAAATTGAATCGACTAAATAACAAAAAATGGGGTCTACACATTTTTAAGCTTATTTTGTTATGCATTTTGTATTAGCATAACCTTTTCTCTCCGTAAGTGTGTGTACTAAAATAGGGATGTTCCACTAAGGCCAAATTCATTTCTTGCTTCAACCCAAGCAATATATAACATTTTTCTTTGCAGTACCTTGTTAGAGAACCAGTTGAATTCATGAATTTTTTTGTTTTTATCTGAAGTCACAACATTTACTTCCTCCAACAACCTCTAATCATCTAAAGTTAATCGCAAAAATAAGTTCAAAAAAATGAAGAAAAATAGCATCATGTCAGCAATTTGAAGAAATAGCCCACAAAACTAAAGAAAAAACCACAACATAAGAATATAAAATGGAAAAGCAGACGAAGGCAAGGCATAGTAATTATTAATTCAATCCTTTATATTTAGTTGATGTCCCTCTCTATATTGGAAAATCTTGCATGAAACGAAACAATATTAACTACTATACTACATTTATCCATACCAAACATGAAGGTTCGAAAGTGATAGCCTAAATGTCTAAGCATCCCATTCTTAGATTAGCAATACAGTAAAACCGGGCATCAATAGAAAATGGTCATCAAAGGTCGTATTATTAAATCAAAAATGAGTTTATGTATGAGAATCACTACCCTATTGCCCTAAAATGCCAAGAAACATGACTTACCTTTGTTGCACTGGTCTTGAAAGAAATCCATGAAAACAGTTAATTTTGCTTTTGTTCCAAAAATTGTTAAACTTGACAGTAAATGATCCAAAAAATTTGTGCGTAACTATGTATGCATAAATACTATATAAGAGATTGAGCCTCTCGAAATTCCTAAAAATTATATATAGTCGTTGGCTAAAGGTAATGTGGTAGCTGTTAACTCAACTCATACAATATAAATCGATGTATGCTTTTAATAGTTAGATAGATAGGTGTTAATTGATGCACTAAATTATCAACCCTCCACTTCAGCCAATGAACGACATAATGAAGCAACTGTAAACAACAAAAGAACACTTACATGATATGCATCTCATTCCAATTATGTATGAGAATACCAAGCTGAAATTTTCCCATCCTTCAACCATCCTTCTAACCCCTCAAAGCAGCTGCTAATGGCGTGAACGTAAAAGCATTAACAGGAAATGCCACTAAATCATATGGAAGAAGGAAAGTAGTAGAAAAATACTGCAAAAGTAAACCCCACTGTCATGGAAAGTTAGAAACAAAAAAGTAAATTTTACCGACTTTCTTAGACATGAATATTAAAGCACCAATGGTTAAAGGCACTATGAATGCGACCAATGTAAAACCTTCTTAGATTTCTGAGCAACAAAAACAAATTTATTAATGTCATAAAAGAATGCATTCTTATCAGCATTATTCTTTCAAAAACAATAGGAAATTGATGTTTACAAAAGAAATAAGGAAGTGGGTAACCGAGCATCTGAAATCAGAGTGTGAAAAGTGAAAACTCACAAAATTTACTTGATCTAAACATGACACTTCATTATACCACCAAAAATCTTAACTAAAATTGCCTTCACTGTGTCATTGCATGACAATATCTGAAATGCCTCAACCACTTGAAAGGCAATATCTTACCATAAAATACCTCATATCAAAGCATTAGAGTGTAGACAATCTCTCCCGCATATAAAAGTATTAGAGTGCAGCAAGCTTATTAAAAACCAAGCTTGAGTCCAAATCAATCAAAACTTAGCACAACTAATACAAAAATTATAAAATTACCAATATTAATCTCCACAAACAAAATGGTTGAGTAATTTCCATAACAGGTAACACCCTTTCATCAAAAAAGTTTAAGAAAATTCTGAAAACGCAGAAGAAAGCCCACCATTTCATTGTTTCTTCATCATATTCTTCATGTTTTCTCTGCTTGTTTCACCTCCTCAATGCATAAGTATCTGTTTTGCTTTCCTTCTTCTTTCCTACATCAGCACAAATACTACCATTACTTTAATCATTTTTCCAGGTTTTAGGATTTGGAGCCATTTGCCAAAATGCTCACAACTCAAACGATTTTGCAAAGAAAGGTAGACATGAACTAAAAGAGAACATTATGGTTATGGTGAACTATAACCTTTGACCCGGTGAATAAAAGTTAGTAATATCCTACCTCATGTATTAGCAAGAGAACATTTTGGTGATAAACAAATAGAAATTTCATCTTTGTATCCAACAACTTAAATAAAAGAGACTTATTAAATTTCTTCCTCTCCATCAGAATATTTCCCTAGCCTTACATCTCTTCCTCTCCATCCAATATTTCAACCCAACACTAATTTTGTTTATTAAATATCCCAACACCAAAAAATTAAATTTTGATTCATAAAGGGGAACACATATATGAGCTTGAATACTCACGGTTAGACTATGAAAAGAAAATAATTTTGTTTTTCTGTAGATGGTTTGATCCATCAGTTAGAGGAACAAAATTGAATCCAAAATGTAATACCGTGGACATTCGAATGAATGGAAGGTATAAACTTTATGATCCGTTTATCATGGCAGAGAATGTGAGGCAGGTGTATTATGTTCCATATCCATCAACTCGGAGAGGATGGTGTGTTGCAATTAAGACAAAACCTCGGGGTCGCATTGAAGCTAATGATGCGGAGGATGACGTTCCTTATCAGGTGGATGAAATTTCGGGAGTAAATGAGGTAATTGAAGTTGAACGGATTGACTCCTTACGTGATGATCGATTCCTAGTTGAAGAAGTTGAAGCAGTTGAAGCAGAAGTTGATGAAGATGAAGAATATAATGAAGATGAAGAAGAGAATGAATATGACGAATATGACGAATATGAAGAACATGAAGATGAGCAAGATGAAGATGAACAAGATGAAGAAGACAATGAAGATGAATAATTTTATTAATCTTATGTTGTATTTAAATTTATTAGAGTTATTGTTCTTGTGTTTTCTTATGTTGACTCATTATGTTGTCTTTAAATTTATTAGAATCATTAATATATCAAGATTGTTCTTGTTAATTTACTTTCTTTAATTTATTTATAATATACATCATTAATGTTGTTAGTATCACATTTGGTTTCTCTTTTTTCATAGATATGGATCCAGGAGGTTCTGACCCACCGAGACGTGTAGGGAAGCAGATTGCCGATGAAACTCCCAAGAGGAAGCGTAATCGTCGTAATCGTGAGGTGGTTATCAATATTGGCAACATGAGGCAGGGTCATACATCATATATGGGCCCACCAGGTACCGAGCCGATTGCCCCACGACCTCCGTCTCCATCTGGTCCCGGATTTTTTCATTTACCTTCGCATGGGCATTATATGGGCCCATCATATATTATTCAGCAGGGCATATGGGTGCACCACCTGGATATATAAGCTCATCATCTGGGCATATGGGCACACCAGTTGGGCATATGGGTGCACCACATGGACATATAGGCTCATCATCTGGGCATGGCAGACCAGCAGGGCATATGGGCGCACCATCTGGACATACGGGCAGACCAACTGGGTTATCTATGCCTACCCCATCGCCCCCGGATGATATTGATCCTGATATTGAGCCCGAGCAGGATGATATTGACATCGATGAAGAGACGGTGGAGGTGGTTGTTATTGATGGTGTTAAACTAAAAGTCATTTATCCTAGTGGTGACACGTAAGTATTTTGTTTGTTTTTTTTTAAGTTAATTTATGGAACGACTTATATTTGATTGTTTGTTATCTTTCATTATGCAGGCTTCTTCCTGCAAATGTAGCTTCATCGAACATTACCCGTGTCATCCGAAAAATGTACTTTCAAAAGTTCCGTTCAAAGTGGACTAAGGTCACTGACGAGGAAAAGAAGGAACTACTGGAATTCTTTAGGGTAAGTGTCAATTATGTCATTACTTATATTGTTAGTTTAAATTTAATGTTTAATATAATTACTAATACATATTTTTGTTTTACTTAGGGTAAAGTGACATGGCGCGAAGAAGATGATGAAGAAGTGAGAAGAGTTTTTAATAAAAGGATGAGCGCTCAGTTATTAGATTTGCTTTATAAGTTGCAGGCTAAAAATCAGCGGCCAAACTACATGAGTGATGAAGTTTGGAATGCCTTCCAGGCTCATTGGGCTACAACAAAGTTCAAAGCAAAATCTGAAGCAGCCAAGAAGAATAGAAACTCAGAGAATGGTGGCTCGCTTCACACCTGCGGGTCAGTCAACCAGGCTCAGCATGCTCTTAGATTGGTATATTATTTTAAAAATCTTTGTGTTATTTTTACATTGGTTAATTAGTTTGCAATATTTGAAAATGTATTTCATTTTACAGAGTTTGAAGGCAGGACGCCCTATCACTGCTCCTGAGCTGCATAGAGTCACCCATTTGAGGAAAGGGACTAACGAGTATGTTGATGACCGCGCCAGGATTACTCAGGTAAATATACAACTTGTTTTGTATTAATAAAGTTGCTTTGTTAAAATGGAGCGCTAATTATGCTATGTTCAGTGGTTATGCAAAACAGGAGCAAATTAATGAGATCATGTCTCAGCTGACTCAGGGGAGCTGGGACCCTGCCTCACTTGGTGAACTTCCTCCTGAGATGAGAGATCTAGCAAACATCAATTGGGAGAAACTAGTTGGTTGGTACAAGGGTCGTCTGTATGGTACTGGGCCAATGGCTCCTATTATGGGTTCTAAGGGCTCGTCTGGGGCCGGGAGCAGCAGAGGACGCAGTCGACCAACTTCTACTAAGTCAGATGCGCAGCTTAGGCAGGAGCTGCAATATACTAAACAGCAGCTGAAGGATACTCAAGAGGAGGTTAGGGGCTGGAGGGCAGACCATGCGAAAGTGCTAAGGAGACAGGAGCTGATGTATAACTATTTTAAGAGCAAGAATATATTTCCAGATGAGGAGGAAGATCAGGAGCAAGCTCAGCAGTCAGAGGAGTCAGAGGAGTCTGACGGCAGCTTTTAGGATAGTTTGACATTTCAGTACTTTTTTATTCGGATATTATGTTATTTTTGATTCGGATATTATGTTGTTTTAATTCGGATTTTATGTTGATTTGGATTTATATTATGTTGATTTGGATGGAATTAAAACTGTTTTAGCTATTTCAATCAGGTGTAAAAGCAGGTCTATCAATAAAAAAGTAGGTTTAGTAGAAAAAAATTAAAAAAAAATAAATTTGGGATTAGCGAGGGAATAATGGACACGTGGCTGGCAGAACTTGGCCACATGGAGCATTTTTGCAAGATCTTGAGTTGTGTCCAATCTGCCTGCATTTACTACATCTACCAGCCCATCCCTTTCTAGACACATTGTCACTTGCTGTTTGCTTTTCATCTCCATCTTTGTTCCTTGCTTTTTTTGGTCTACCTGTTAAGTAATACATGTTAAATACCTACAATTTAATGATCATTAAAACAAATATTTGTGAAGTAATATATGTTAACTACCTGGCATTTTTTTGTGTGGAGGAGGGAGGATGTCTGGGTATGGGGTGCGTTGCCAAAGATTTTCACCATTTGTTGGATAAATAATAGGATGGTAGCATGCTTCATAGGTTGTTTTCCTGTAGTAAACAGGAATCAATTCCTCAGAATCTTGATGTTTGTCATGGCATACAGTTACCACATGACGACAAGGAATCCCCGTGAGCATCCATCTTCGACAAGAACACTCCCTCCTATGAAGGTTTACCACAAACTTCTCTCCACTATTGTTTACATGCCTCACATCATATATGTGATCACCAGCACACCTATTAATTACCAGAAGGAACATAAAATAATAAAGGGACTAAACTGAAACAACAGAAATTACTAAAGTCTCTAACTCCTCAGTGTGATATTCTTCATCAGATAGACCTCTATCTCTAACAGCTTTCCTCTTTCTCTTTAAACCAATAATTAGTTGGTCACCATCATCACTTTCTTCCTCCACAACCGCAGCCTTTGTTGTTTATTTAACAGGTTCTTTCCCTTTGCTTTTCTTCGGCCTACCCTTGTTATGCTTCTTCTTCTTCTTAATTGTACTTTGATCAACCACTTGTTCACGGACAGCAGGTTCTTCTTCTTGGGGGACAGCAGGTTGTTGTTGTTCACCATCATTTTGTTGTTCTTCAACACCATCTTTTTGAGGTTCCACAGAAACTACAAATCCATCATACTCTCCTTCTTCATCATCTGAGTCATTGAATCTAATCTTTGGACCACTCACATCACTGTCATACTCTCCTTCATCTTCAACTTCTTCACCTTCCACTTCATTTTTGTCCTTCTCACACTCAGTGATGGTTTCAGTTTGCTCCCTCTGACAATCAATGTTGGTTTCAGTTTGGTCCCTCTGACATTCATTGTTGGTTTCAGTTTGGTCCCTCTGACCATCAGTGTTAGTTTCATTTTCAAGATCTATGACAATATGGGCTTGAGGAGTATTATGGGCTTGAGGAGTATTTTGGGCTTGAGGGATATTTTGGGTTTTAGGGAAATTAAAGTGATTTCTCAAGTGTGGGGCTGGTTGATTAAGTTGAGGCCCAGGAGGTATTTCAACTTCAACAGATTCACATATTGGGTGAAGGGTGTACAAGTGGACACATCCATTACTCTGGGCCCACTTGAGGATGTCCATGGCTGCTTGGTCATTATCAAACAATATTTTGACCCCATTCAAGTCATACCAAATTCCTCTAACTTCTAAATACCCCATATCCTTTAGTAGTCCCAAAGCTTCAAAATATGACCACTTATCAGGGTCAACAGACCATGTATCCAATTCCCCCCTACATATTCAGTCATTCCTTCACCCTCAAAGTATCCCCCATGATGCAATTGAACTTTCAATTTCTCCATTTAACAGTGACAACAGCAAACAGCAAAAATCATTTAAAAACAAGGACAGCAATACTTTACTCAGTGAACCAGGACCCCACAATATTAAACAATAGCTATATTCATCAAAAGCCACAACAACACAACACTACAACACCCACAATCAGATACAAACATAAAACAACAACATAGACCCACGAAGAAACCCCTTGAACTGAGAAACAACAACAGAGAAACATACAACAACAACAACAGAGAAACCCCACGAACCCCACGAAATCAAACTCAAACCCCACGAACCCCACGAACTCAAACTCAAACCCCACGAACCCTAAAAAACTCACGAAGTAGAGAAACCCCATAAATACGATCCCAAAGATACAACAACAACATAGACCCAACAACAAACAGCGAAATCAAACAAAAAAATATATGCAGTAACTTTTAAACCCTAACAATCGAAAAACCCATTTATAGAAGTTGTTACCTTCAAAATGGCGAAACCCCTTTGCGATTCTGCTTCGTCTTCCTTCCTTTATGCTTCCATTTGCTTCGATTTTGCTTCGTTCCCTCAGAACTTTGACTTCGTTTCTGGCTTTCTCTCCTCTCGTTCTCTCCCTTTATCAGTTTCTGGCTTTTCAGTTCTTCTAACTTTCTAATTTTACAACTCTGATTTTGTGGTTTCTATTTTCTAATTGTTCTTCAGTTTCTCAGTTTTTTAATTTGATGTTTTTAAGTTTTCTATTATTTTCCTTTATGTTTTAATTGTTTTAAATAGTTTAAATGAATTAGCTGATTTGTAAATTCTAATTTAATAAAATAATATAAAACTTGCCACGTCAATTAATGAAAAGGGACGCCACGTCAACAGTTAACTGCCAGCGTGGCGTCCGTCAACTTAAACTAACGTCAGGGACTAAATCGAAACAAAAATCAAACATAAAGGACTAAAACGGAACAAAAAAAGATAAAGGACGAAACTGAAACTTTGCCCAAACATAAAGGACCAAAACAGGTATTTAGCCTATAATCTAAGTAGCGCAAAAATTGAAATTTGGTCTTTCGAAATTTACAAGAATTTCAATTATCGATTGTTGAAAGGAATGTGATCTTCAACAATATTTTTGGTCTTCAGATAGAAGTTAGAGTACTTGAGAGGATCTTAACTCTTCAAATAGATAGGTGATTAACTCTGGTTTTTCCTATAAATGTGTGCAAAATTGATATAATTATGATTGGACCTTTGATCACTAAAATTCTACACACCTCAAAGTTGATGGATTAACGCGTTCATAGTATCCTCCACATATTTCCTTTTTCGTCAATGAAGTCATAACTCTGTTAGCCAACTCAGACTTTTTGTAACAAAACACTAACAAAAGGACTTTTTTTTAAAAAAAGATGCATTTGCAGGAATCGTTTTTTTAAAAAAATTACAGAGACTAAAATTAAAACACCCTATATTTATAGGACCAAAAACATATTTAAGCCTTATTTTTATTATTCTTATCTTACACATCTCAACCATTCGATTAATCGTGTGGTCCCGCTGTTGAGAATCCGGTCCGTATTAGGCTATGAAGCCCCGATACTCCAAAATAGGCCACGTACCCGTGTCGGATACGTATCCGATACTTGTCGGATATTTCCGGATACGTATCCTGGGAGTATCCTGGAATTTATATTTATTTTAAAATTAAAAAAGACAAGATACTTACCGGATACTTGAGGGACACTTTGGGGATACGTATCCTGGGAGTATCCTGAGATGTCTCTTGATGAACCAGAGTTGGAAGCTATGTTATTTTTTGACGATGGAAATGGAGGAGAGGAGAATGACACAGTTAGTGTTAAGTAGTGAATAATAGGCAATTGTATAGATCATAAACTTCTTTTGGATATGACTTATGATGTTTTTTCCTATATTCTAACTTGGGTAGTAGACTGTATTTCTTTTGTAACATGTTCGTAGGAGGAAGAATATGTTTTAAAATGGGTGGAGAAAATACATTTAACTAAGCTTACTTATTTTGATCGAAAATATCTTTTTTGTAAATGTGATTTATTGAATATTATGAGCAATTGTCAATTAGTAAAGTGAAGTATCTTTAGTTATGTTTTACATTTTTAAATTTTGATTTAATTTTTTATTGAAGTATCCCTGCCGTATCGTATCTTGATTTTCAAAATTTTGCCGTATCCACGTATCGTATCCCGTATCGTATCACGTATCCGGGATTCATAGGTATTAGGTTAGCAGCGGTCACGGCTAGGGTTTAGTTTTCAATTTCATTTCATTCTCGGTCACGTGAGACACAGCTTGCCTACTTTCTGCACTCTCTCCCTGTTTCCTTCCTTCCTTCCTTCGTTGGCGGCAATTTTCCCTTCTCTCTGTCACTCCAACAGTTACTCTTCTCGTCGATTGTGGTGAAGGTATGTATCTAAACGTGTGTCTCCCTCTCTTCGTGTTCAAGTATTCGAGTTTTCTCTTCATCGTTCAATTACTTCGCTTTGAATTTTCGATTTTTGCTTTTTAAAATTTTAAATTTCACCTTGCATGACAGTTGAAGCCGAATTGGCGAACTTGGTAGCTATGTTGTATCGAATTGAATTCTTGTTACATGTCGTGTGTGATTATGCATTCTCTATTTGCTGCCAGAAGTTGTTGATTTCTTTTATGCCTAAATTGCTGTTTTTGCACTTGATTTCTTTTGAAAAAGAACCAAATCAGAGGATTTTTGCAGTGAAGAAGAAGAGTTTAATCTATGGCAAAGAGGAAGGAGAGGGTTCAGAATCCTGAACCGTTTGTTCCAGAAGGGACTGAGTATGCGAAGATGAAGAAACGATCTAAAGCTCCCAAACAGCACCAACAGGAAGGGAAGCTGATTGATTCTCACATCAGCTCAAAGATTATGAAGGAAGCTTTGATGCAAAAAAGGGAGATTGAAGAGGAGGAAGAAAGCAAGGAGCTCACTAATACCAAGAGTTCATTCCGTGGACTCGAAGAGGCGCCCAAGGTCGAAGAGGATGATGATGATGATATCGATAACTTTGATGGGTTTTCTGAAAATCAGAGCCAATTCGGTGAAGTTGAAGTGAGTGATATCTTTCATTGATGCTTCCTACTTGTATTTTGTTTTGTTTTTTGGGGTGGTTTAAGTGCTTCTGAGAACTCGAGATACCTTTAAATGCACTGTTTCTCACATGTAGAAAGTTAAAATTCTTTTGCAATGCTTAGTTATATTGGTATATGATTTTTGACTTAGTTTTATTTTCTTCAACTCCTTTTGTCTATCTAGTGACATTGGTTATTCTGTATTGATTCTTTGAAATTTTGGAGATTGATGAGGAGGAAGAGAGAGTAATGGAAGAATTGTTATCCAAGGACATGTTTGCAGACATGTTTCAAAGAATAAAAGAAAAAGATGTCTCTGGTGCTTCAGGTAATATTAAACAGCGTTTTATTTTTCCTTATATTTGCTTTGTTGTTTTAGTTGTTCTTAGCACGTTTTTCTGCCTGTTTTGCGGTTTGATTTTTATATTTTTGTCATTAATTGACTGTTCTCTGTGCAGAAAATCGACCAGCACCTAAACTGGATAAATCGATAATTGACATATACAAGGGGTATTTACAATTTTCAATTCAAATTCGGTTTTTTAGATTATATGAATGAATATGAATGAATTCCTTTCCATCGAGTCACTTAGCTGGTTAGTATGAGGTTTTCATATCACGCCTCAGCCTTACTGTTTGTGCCATCTTTTTCATACTGCAGTGTCGGAGCTCATCTTAGCAAATATACAGTTGGTAAAATTCCCAAGGCTTTCAAACACATCCCCTCAATGCAACGTTGGGAGGAGGTCCTATATATTACTGAACCTGAGAACTGGTCTCCAAATGCTTTGTATCAAGCTACTAGGATTTTTGCTTCTAATTTTGGTGCAAAAAAGGCTGAGCGCTTCTACAGGCTTGTATTGCTTCCAAGAGTGAGAGACGACATAAAAAAGAACAGACGGCTGCATTTTGCTTTTTACCAAACACTGAAAAAGTCATTGTACAAGCCTGCTGCTTTCTTTAAGGGAATACTGTTTCCACTATGTGAGGTACAGAATCATGTCCAAGTTGTTTTTACCTTTTATGTTCCTAACCAATCATTGGTCAATTGTCGATCTTTTTTTCGGTTCTGTTTGTGATATTCTTTAATCCTTAAATTGATTGCATGGACTTTGCTTTTCCATCTAACTATTACATATTTAAGCTCCTGGAACATGTTAATCAATGTCTTTCACTCTTTCTGAAGTTAGGAGTTGAAATTTACAATGGGATGCGGAATTTCTTTTCCTGAATTTTGGTATTGAGGAATGGATGTTATATATCCTTTAGAATGATTACCTGTTGGGTTTTCTGTCATAATTATCAGATAAAAGCTTAGAAAAATTAAATATAAATCCTGTTGGGGAAAAATAAATAATGTGGGTGTGGGATGGTGAATGCAGTTAACTAGATAAAGGTGATATTGGTTGGCTTTACTTTAATATCATAATATATACTTGGCAGTTGAGAAATAGATATGCTACTGTGATTCTTACCATGGGGAGTTTTTTCGTTTCTTCTTTTGTTGCCTTGTCTGTTTAGTTGCTGTTACAATTGCATACATATGACTTCTATAATTTCCTCCACTCTGTTTTTGTCGTGTTTTTATAGTTTGTTTTACGATGACACACATATTTGCTCTTTTATTATTGTTTAAATCATATCCATGTCTTGTATGTTCTGTAGAATGACAAACATGGTTCCTTTTAGTTAAGAAATTAGAAGAGACACACAGATGATAATCATAATTATGCACAGAGATGCACTTTGATGATAATCTTTATTTTGAATTTATTTGTTGAAGGGGAATAATTTTCTTATTATACTTTATATAAGCCCCTTAAGTGGTCTCGAGTCTCAACAAAACCTATAAATCCACTTGTTTAGTCATTTTTTTCTATGATTTGACAATATTCTTCATGTACAGTCACGCACATGCATTCTCAGGGAAGCAGTCATTATTGGAAGCATTATAGAAAAGGTTTCTATTCCTCCACTTCATTCAAGGTATGTTAACATGTCCAATCATAACTTGTAGTATTAAAAGTAGTTGTAAGAGTGTTTGGGTTTCTTATATAGGGTGCGTTTGATTCGCTATGTAGTAAGAGACTGGACTGGACAACTCCAATTGTACCCTGTTTGATTTGAAAACTGTTCACAGTACTTGTCAGAAATGAGGGTAAGAGACTGGACAAAGACCCAAATTCCTGTACCTCACAAAACCACAGTACAACTTCCTGTCCCACAATACAACTTCTTGATCACACAAAAAAAATACCAAAATATTATTTTTATTTCCTATTCAATAATTTTCTCTCTCCTCTATTCTCCCCCCCTCTCTCTCTCTCTGCCCTATCCCATTCTTCTCTATCCTTTTCTCTACCTCTCTAATACTTTCTCATCCCATGGCCTATCTTTTTCATCTCTCTTTCTCTCTCCCTCTCTACCTCTCATCTCTTTTGTATCTTCTCGTCCCATGACCTCTCTCCCTCATCTCTCTTTCTCTCTCCTTCTTTCTCTTTCTCTCTTTCTCTTCCATCTTCTCCATCGTATGTTTTTCTTTATAACTTTTTAATTACATTATAATATATGTTATATAAAATCATTATAAACATTAGAAAGAGAATTATAGTAAAATTTACATATTTTTACTTGTGCTGTCCCTTGTTCACAAAACAATGTACTGGACAAAAGCTTGTCCTGTCCAGTACTGTCTAGTTCAGTACTGTCCTGTTTGCAAATCAAACGGACCCATAGAGTGCACTGAGATGCATGCAATAGTGGTCAAGAGTTGTTTCTCAGACTTTAGTTTAAAGAAGATTTGCATTTATTTTTGGAAAAACGAATTAGGGATGACTTTCCTTTGTAACAAGTGCAAATTTATTTGATCACATCTCCTTATTACCATTACCCAGTACCATTGCTTGCATTCTTTTTCATTTTCAATCAAGATTGTGCATGATTGTATTTCCGGACTTCTTCCAAGAGCACCTCTAATGAAAATAATAATTTTGTAGAATAACTTTAAATAAAAAAGCACTATTTTCTTGAACTATTTTTTTCTTAATATGGTAGCATATCAATAATACTGTGGCAAGTCAATTTGTTTCATGTTATTCCTCAAAAGTTACTTCTAGAGGTGGATACTTATTGTACAGTTTTCATGTACTAGTGATTGAAATTAAATGTTTGAAGTTTGAACTATTTCTAGTGCCTATGTCCAATTTCTGATGCACTCAAACTTCTGGTTGTACATACAGTGTTGCGCTATTGAAGCTTGCTAGGATGGAGTATTATGGCACCACAAGGTATTTAATATTTTAGCATTTGTTTAGTGAAACAATTTGCAACAAAAAATCGGTGAATGCAGCTTTAACCATTGCTATCAAATCATAAATACTAGTTTTAAAACACGATGTATTTTATCATAGTTTGCTAAATAGTTTTACATCTAAACTTCAAAAATTTGGGTTATGAGAGAGGAGGTGGATCACACTACAACACAGTTTGTTGAAATGAATAATGATTAATATTGAGTTAACATTTTACAAAAATAGACTAATAGAGTACTTTATCTTGCATAAAACTCGCATGTGTTCTCTCTCAATAATATGATAGAATAGATGCTAATTGTGATAGTGATAATAATTGCAGCTATTTCATAAAGCTTCTCCTGGAGAAGAAATATGCATTGCCTTATCGTGTGGTTGATGCAGTTGTTGCTCATTTCGTGAGTTTTAACAATGAGAATGAGACTAGGATAATGCCTGTTATATGGCACCAGTCTCTTCTTGCATTTGTGCAAAGGTTAGTGATTCACCATTTTCCTTATTTATTTTTTGTTGCACATCAAATACAGTCTTGATACAGCAGTAACCAGGAAAACGAAAAGGAAGTAAAGGTGTTTTATGTTTTATTAAATTATAAATGGAATGAAAAGAAAAAAATGGATATATAGAATAAGGATTTGTCGAGTAGGGTCCTTCTTGGAGAGCAGCTGCTGAGGATGTCGGATCTCAGGGGCGGTGCCATGATAGAGACTTGGATATTATGGAGTGCCCAAGTCCCACATTGAGTAATATGGGATGCTTGGTGGAGTATTTAAGTGGCCTGGTTTTTCCCCCTTGATAGCTTGCTTTTAAGGGAGGGTTCCCCTGGTGCTTTTGATACTTATCAGTTTATAGTAGAGGATAATGATGATATGTTAGAGATTTACAGGCTGTGTTCCTTTTGAGAGTTGATGGTCCTCTTGTTAATGAAGAATGAAAGGCAAGGTGTCAAACCCAGCAGTTGAATTGTTTCCATGACCAGGCCCAACATTACAAAGAAGAGGTACTTGGCTTAGGAAGGGAAGGTGAATATTTCCCAAGGATTAGTGAGTAGGGCAGAGTAAGACGTAAATATAATATTTATGCTGTTATGAAGTCTTTAAAATAACTGAATGCTGAGCTGGCAATGAATATGAATGACGAAAATACTGTTGGGTAGAAATGAGAAAAAGTGGGAGAGGGTAATGGTTGAGGTAGAGGTTACGTTACGTGCATCTGCAGAATTCTTATTTTCTATGTTTTTATTAAGTAAAATTTCATTTTCTTGTTCTTCATATTATCTGATTCAATTTCTTTAGGTCTCATGCTACCCCAAGCTGTCCAATGTTATAGAAATGATTAATGTTCCTTTGAATTTTAAGCTATTCTTATATGATTTGTTTTAGGTACAAAAATGAGCTGCAGAAGGAAGATAAGGATAATTTGAAGTTACTATTGGAAAAGCAAAACCATAAATTAGTGAGAACACCAGATCTGACAGGCTGTTTTTCTCTCGTGTTTCATTTGAGGTTGTGATTGATATTAATTTTTCCTACTGCAGGTTACACCTGAAATTATTAGAGAGCTAAACCACAGTCGTAATCGAGGTGAAAAGGAGGATGACCTTATGTCAATATATATCCTTTTCTCCCCCCTTTTCCCCCTACTTCGCTTTCGTAAGTTTTATGCATATGCTGTTTCATGTTAGCTTTTTTAGTGTAGCTTAAGTTGGAGGATGAGGGAAGGCTTAAGGCAAATAATCTGAGCCCTACATAAGCTTCTGAATGCTGAGATTGCGAAGAAATAAATGAATTCAGACTATATAAGCAATTACACACTCACTTCCCCAGTTCCGGCTAAGTAACACATAAGCAATTCAGACTATTTTGTAATATATATTGAATTTCCCTAGATTACAAACGCATTCCCTTTAATATGTAAAAGGATGGGGAGCTAAAGGGAGGTGAGTGTTCATTTTCAAAATAGAAGAGATGTTTGTGTCATTTAATCTTAACTTAGGGGAGGTGGATGTAATTTTCCGTAATTTAAAATATGAAAAGTAGGAAATGCTAGTCAGACAGCACTGCAGCTTGCAATTCAGCAATAAGAAACACAGGATCTCCTACTAATTTTGTAGATCTCTTGATTTTTTACGCGTCAATAATGCTAATCCAACCTTGGCAACACATTCTGGACAGTATTCCTTTTCAGCATAAGTTCCAAGATGAAAGGATGCAGATCCTGCAGTGATTGATATGAAGGCGTACATAACCTAAATAATAAAAAAAAATCTCCTTTTTCTTTTTTCAATTTGAATTTCTATAAGGTAATACAAATTATTCGATTAAGAAGATACTTTTGGAAATCTATATTTTTACTGTTAGTGGCATGTCAAGGGTGGTTACCTATTTTGTTTGAAGGGTTTACTTGATTCAAACCAAATATCTTTAAAATATAGCATGCCTCTAATTCTGACTTATAGCGAACTAACGCTGCTATGATTGTTAGAAAATGTGTTCCATGCTCTTTCCTTGACAACTCAGCACCCTGTCCAGTATCTGTGATAAACAAGACTATTGAAGAAGATAGATTTGACATTCCAGATGTACCAATGGAGGAGGACTAATTTATTTTGGGGTATGATTCTAATTTTGTCTTTAGAATTTGCTATTTTAGTAATTGTACTTTTCTGGCTTTGACATGTCTATCTTTTGTCGAAATTTTTGTGGTAGTCCTTTGTTTCATATCATTTGTCATGTTAAATTCAATACACACATCTTAATAAAATTACTAGTTTTAATTGGCTAATTACTATGAAAAAATAATTTTTAACTAAAATGCCCTTATTATAAGTGTTAGTTAAATTACCATAATTGAGTGACAGACAGGTAGATACTAAAAAGTCAGTATAAAATAACACATCACAGTCTTGAATAATTTTTAGATAAATATGCCTCAACCGAGAGATGAATAGTATTCTAATGTTATTATTGGATGGAAAAGAGGTGATGGGATAAAAGTTCTTGCATTGCTTTGGTTAGAGTAGTTGAACTTATTGTAGTAAAAAAGACTAACTCATATTGTAGGTTGAGATACGAATAAATAACGACCTTATTTTGAAATGACATACTAGGTTGAGATACTAATAAATAACGACCTTATTTTGAAATGACATACTTTGAGATAAATTAAAACTCTTCAAGTGAAATATTACGTGACAGAGAGAGTACCTTGTAATGTCCACATAGTGATTGACTGTTGAATGGTTGTAGAATGAATTTCATTGTCCAATTCATAATCGAAAATGTAAGAAGTATAGTGGTGGACATAATCAAGAGTTGTTACTTGCCATTTTGAACTCGACAGCAACAGTAGTACGTTGGAATAACGTGGTCGTCTTTTTTATGGTCTGATTCCTACTTTTATTATTTTAAAACCTTTTTTAAGAATGGAAATGGTGATTGTTTGATGTTTTCTATTGCAGCTTCTTTGTCGACTGCATGTGTTTTCCTAGTCTTGATACACTAGTTTTTTTTTGCAGGCTGTAAGTTAGTTTTCCCCGGGGAGAAAGTGTTCATACGCCCTCATATTCGTGTTGAATGTAGTCTGATTGTCAGCAATTTTGTACTCGGATGCATGATTTCGATTTTCATGCAACTTATATTTTTTTTTTGTAAAATTTTGACAACTTCATTCTCTCAGTTGTTTCAATCCCTATATTCTTAACGTCAGGGTAGTAAAATATTTTTGGTAAACCAATGTATCCTCCACCGCGACTGTGGAAACTAATCCTTCGAGGTATCTGAGATCCATTTAAGGTTAGTCTCTCCCAACAAATGTTTTTCCATACGCACCGGTCAGGAATCGAACCTAGGACCAAATGGTTAAGGGATCCAAGTATCTATCACTTGTGCCACATTATCGTGGTAAAAGAAAGCCAGGGTAGTAAAATATAATTCAAGTACTTAGAATTTATGATATAAAATTATTGTATCGGGTGTGGATTAAATTTTTGGGTTAAAATACACTGTTGGTTCTTTATTTTTCATCGTTTTCGTATTTGTCCCTTACTAACAATTGTCTCTCTCCCTCTTTTTTTTTCGTTCTCTTTTTTCTTTTTTTGTTGGTGCTGGTTCTGGTTTTTTTTTTCTGTGCTAGGCTTTTTTCTTTTTTGCGTCTGTGCGTTAGTTTGTGCATATCCAAAGAGACAAAACCTACAAATAAAGAGAGATAAAATCTGCAAAACCTGACAGTATTCTGTCTTTTAGCCTGTTAATTACCATTTTGCCCCAAAATTTAGACAGCTGTCAATTTGAGAAGAGTACTACAATGGTAAGTTGTAGATCATTTATTATTTATTTAATAATTTTAATTAAATTATTTACACAAAAATAATTTAATTAAATTAATAAGAAAAAGTTATTTTAGAATTTGTCTTAGTGGTTGACAATTATTAGTGGTTAAATAGATTGGTTTTAGTTAGTTATTGTAATTAGTACTAAAAATCAAAAACTAATATAATAGTAGTAAAAATCAAATACCAATATAATAAAACTAGCAATTGTCTCTCTCCCTATTCTCTTTTTTTTTTGTTGGTGCTGGTTCTGGTTTTTTTCATGCGCCAGGTTTTTTTCTTTTTTTGTGTCAGTTCCGCATCAGTTTGTGCATATCTAAAGAGACAAAACCTGCAAATAAAGAGAGAAAAAATCTGCAAAAACTCACAGTATTTTGTCGTTTAGCGTGTTAATGACCATTTTACCCCAAAATTTAGAAAGCTGCCAATTTGAAAAGAGCACTACAATGGTAAATTTCCTAACACTTGATTTTATTATATAGAGTTTGAATGCACACACACAATTCTCCTAATCTGCATGACATTCCATTACGATGGCATATGGATACGAGGATTGTTTTTTCTTCTTCGAGGTTATGATATATGACACATGTAAAATTGTTCAGACGCCTATATAGCCTTCATATTCATTTTGCCCTTTTAATTTTATGGTTAGGATACATGGAATTTGATTTCAACTTATTAATTTTAATTAATATATACACATTACAATTTTTTCACTAGATTATAATATATATATATATGTATTTGAACTTAAATTCTTAGTTTTCAATGAAGTTTGATTTAGACTTATTGTTTTTTCTCACTAAATTATGTATTAATAATAAATAGATATATACACAGAAGTAAAGTTTTTTCTATTTAGCATACATATTTTAATTGTTTCGACAATTAAAATGAATAGACAAAAAATGAAATGATCATTAACTAATAATAGAAGGAAATTGCGGGAATTCTTAGCAGAGTTGCTACCAACATTAAACGTGACAACATAAAATTCTCCAGTACTTTTGGTTTGAACATTAACAGGGGCCTTCTCTCGATCGTGGTCTACATGAAGCGCCTGTTTTTTTGGATCACCATATTAAACAGTGTTTCTGTTAAGTCTAGATTCAAAATAAAAAAAAGTGAGTGGTATGCCATTCTTTGAATGCATCCAGGAATCTATTTTAATGCCATATATTGCTCCGAACGACCCGCAAAAGATAACGACGCAAACACAATTTTCCTTATAAAATGAAAGTATTTCTGCTTTCCTCTTAACAACTCCACTAGGTGGTCATAATATCATTACTATACTTCCAGTTGTGATGAAGTAAGAAACATCCTTTCTCACCCTCAGTTGATGAACACCCGATTTTAATGTTGACGCCGTGGCAATTTTGTAATTAAAGAGCAAATTTTCAGTGTACGTTGAACATTTTGAATAGGTTGTTTTAACACGCGAATAGAAATCTGTTTGCAACATAGATTTCTATTCGAGTGTTTTAACACCTTATTCTAAATATTTGTTTCAGACACATTTGTGTTCAGGTGTTAAATCAACTGATTATACAACTCATGGAGCTAAATTCCATTATTTCTTCGCAATCACTCGCGCTATCTCTACTATTCCTACCCTCTCGTTTCCTCAGGTCACTGCTCTCTCTACGCTCATCCTCGCCCTCAGCCTAACCATCACCGTCCCTCACTGCCATATCTTTGTTTTGCCCCCTTCCCAAGCCCATAGGTATTTTGCTCCTTAATGACATGGTATTTTGCCCTCTGTTGAAGAATTGAGCTGCTAAGGGGGAGGAAATCTAGGGAGCAACCTTTAAGGTAACAAAATCACATGAGTTTGAACCACAGGTGTACTATTCTAGTGTTTAAAATGAATGGATTAGATTAGACTAAGACTAATTTAAACTTGTCCATGACCCATCTCTCTTTTGGATGCACTGTTAGAATTTGGAAAGATAGAATTGAAAACATTCTAACTATTGTTATCCATGGTGTTGGGGAGTCTGGGGGAGAACCAGATGCAAACAGTGAGCCAGCCAGATCACCAATGGCTTAAACACCACATCTCCACCAAAAACCCAAAGGCATTGAGTTTATCGGTCATCTCTTATTTATGTTACTTATTGAAAATGTATGACTGTAACCGCCATTCATTAATTCAAGATTTGAAAAAATGTCACTTGTGTTAGTTTTGGTTCTAAAAGTTTACATTTACACAAGTTGTGTTTTGATTGAATTGTATGAATGTAAATAGTTCACAAGATAAAGACTTTGATTTCACGATGGCTGACACAGTGGTACTGGTAAAGTATATATTCAATGCAATATAGTGTTGATAACTTCATTTTGGTTTTGTTTTTCACTAAATAGTTTGGTAACATTGTCATTGAGCATTGGGTGTTTGCACCTGCAGCAATGCACATAGCAAATGTGAAAGGAACAATCCCAAGATTTTGCAGTTCGCATTATTTTGAGCAATGTTTTTTTTTGATGAATCCAGATCTACGTTTAGCAACAAACAATTCAATTATTCGAAGAAATTAAAAGGATATGTTGATTACTTTATATTTATTCATTTCAATATTATTGTAACTAATTTTAGCAGGATTTTATAAATTTGACAATTGATATGGATTAAAACCAATTAAATTTTTTTTTAAAAAATAAGACATTCAAAGTTGGTTGTTTAAACAACCGATTTTAGATGTAATTTTTTAGGACATTTGAAATCAGTTGTTTAAATAAACGAATTTAAAAGTCATTTTTTAGGGCATTCCAAATCGATTGTTTAGACAACCAAATTTAAATGTGTGTTTTCATACACATATATCACATACGAAAGCACATTCAGAATTGGTTGTTTAAACAACTGCTTTTAAATGTAACATTTGTAATCGGTTATATACAGATGTTAAATGTCTCACTTTTAACAACGGGAGAAAAAGAATCCACAAACAACCGACTATTTTCTACTGCATAATTTATTATGGAGAGCTTATGGAAATAAGTAGAAAATGATGCCTAGACATCTCACAGACTATTTCATAAGCTCTTGAAACAATTTGAGAGATGTTTATGCCAATAGACAAACTCAAATGAACCAATCCAAACAGACTCTTATAATTTGATCATTCACGTTTCACAAACATATACTTGATTATATTTGTAATTGATATGAAAAACCTTTTTAAAATTTTTAACTAATTAGTTTAGTGCCATACTCATACTCAACCTTTTTCAGACTTCATTAGCTTAGCGAAGCCCAAATCTTTAAAAACATGAATTCAAATAAGAGGCAAAATAATAACGAGTCTTTAAAAGAAGCGAAATATTAAGGATGAATCTTTAAAACTATCAAACAAGAGGCGAAATATTTTTCAGCAATAAATAATAAAATTACTTCAAATGTCATTTATCTTAATAATAAGCTACATTTTTTTTCAAGTTAGTCTTTTAAATATTAAACTTTAAGAATATTAGTTTTATTTATTTATTTATGTCAAGTTAGTCTCTTAAGTATAAAAAAGTGTACATCGATTACACATAAAAATGACCAAAAAGTCCAAAAATATTAATATTTTGATACAACAAGAATAAAGAAAAAAATATAAATGACTAAAATATATTCTAACTTAAGAAAAAATTAGAGTCACTCCACATCCTAACCATTGTATGGATCTAATCACACACACAATATAGCTTACATAATAATGTATAATTAATATGTATATATGAGATAATAATTAGGGTTCCCTCTTCCTCCATCTCGGCAAGGAACAATACTTAAAAGAACATTAGTCCTATTTTATTTACTAGCAAAAATTTCATTTAAATGGGATCACTTGGCACAAGAGGTAACAAGGTTCACAAAGAACATATTAAACAGATAGTAGGTAGTGCGAAAAACATGAACAAACAAAACTTAAAACCAGCAAAACCCAACGACAAATAACAGATTCCCACCACAAATATCATCAACTTTTTCTCCTATGACCAGACAACCCAACTGCAACAATACCCAACTCCCATACTAGCATGTCGAATTAAGGCTGGTAAATGGGGAGGATCACCAATCTGAAAAAGAAAAAGAGGAATTTCTTCCCGCCCTTCCGATAAACCAACTCCATGAGAGCTTAAGGACTCGGTACAATGGGGCAGCTTCATCAGACTACAAAAAAAGCTTATTAGCGAAGGATTTTTCCCTTGCAAAAAGCCTTATTTCTGTCGCTAATAAACATTTGCGAGGGAATTAGCGATTGACTGATTCATCGCTAATGGATTAGCGAGAGATCAAATTACCCTCGCTAATTTTGACTGCCACACGTTCCATTTCTCTCGTTAATTCCCTCGCTAACATGACTGCCACGCGTCCCAGTTCCCTCGCTAATTCCCACATGATTAATTTTTTTTGATAAACTTGCTTTTCCACCTGCTTATTTTATTAATAAATAATAAAATTTAAAATATCTAAAAAAATTCAAAATAAAAATTCTGAGAATAAAACATTAGAGTAACATAAAAATTGAATCAACATAACTTAGTCTGGAATGTTAGAAGAAAATACCGAAATGTCAAACTGATAAACAACAAATCCTAATAGCTCCTGTTATCTGAGGGCTCCTCATCTTGCTCCTCATCTTGCTAAATATTCTTAAAATACCTAAACATCAGCGGCTGCCTACGGGTCGCCTTCGCGAAGTCTTCCTGCATCTTTTTTCACAATCTCAGTAGAGGTGCCGACCTCTTGCTGAGTGGTCTGCAGCTTCTGGCGCGTAGTCTGCAGCAGCTCCGCCTGAGACTGCACCAGCTGCCTGAGCTGCTCTGACTTCGCAGATGAAGGAGTAGGAGCTTGTCGACTGCGTCCTCTGCTGCTCCCGGCCCCAAACTAGCCCATACATGCAACTAAGGGCCTCGCACCATACACGCGACCCTTATTCCAATTTAATGTCTTCTCCCAGTTTCTATTTGCTAGATCTATCATCTCAGGAGTAAGTTGACCAAGTATTCAGGGTTCCAGCTCTCCTGAGTCACATCAGTTGGAGCGACCTCTTGCATTCGTTGGAGCGACCTGCATTCGTTGGTGCTCACGGCGACCATTCTTCCGGCAGTCAGGTTGTTTCGGGCGATCAGTCAGGTGGAACGACCACCTTCTCCTCTTGCGGACGACCTGTCGACGGGAGATCGGGCGCGGGGGAGACCTGCTCCTCTTCCCGTGAGCGACCTGCTCTTCCCCTCGGTGAGCGACCTGCGCATCGTTCGTCAAAGGGGGCGACGACCCTTCCTTAGCTACCGCCTCATTCCGGAGGTGCGACTTGGGAGGGCGATCTCATCCCCGATCTGCTTAGTCTTGCTCGAGGGCGACCACATCGTGACTGGATCAGCTCATACAATGTGCTCTCTTGGACGATAAAGTCTTCTCGTGGCGAGCGACCTGTCGCTTGCGAAGGTGAGGGCGATCACCTCTTTGAGTGTGAGGTTCTCTTAGGAGACCCCGGATTCGGTATTATTTCTTTGCCTTTCTCCTTAGTGTACTTCTTTCACTTTGATGTAGTAAATTGAGTAGGATCTGATTGACTTAGAATATTTTGACAATTACTTCAAAGTTCGCTTGTGCTTTTTTTTTTGCTTCTTTACGATTTGATTGCTTATTCTCTTTCTCTTGATGATCACTTCATGTCTGAGACGACCACTACTTGGGCCTCATCTTGGGTGACCAGCCTCTTTGGACGAGCTACCCTTCTTGAGTGACCAACCTCTTTGGATGACCACCCCTCTTGGGCGACCACTCCTCTCGGACGAGGGCTCTTCTTGGACGACCTCTCACCTGGCGGCGACAAAAGCGCTTCTCATGTGCGAGGTAGGAGGACCACCGGTGACGAACGAGGTCCTCTTCAGTCCTGGACGAGCTAAGAGTGATCTCACGAGCCATCTTTGATTTTGTCGGGCGAGGAGACTTTGACGGGGCGATCTTTGAAGGTGGATGACCTAGATTTGGACGATCTGGATTTGGACGATCTAGATATGGACGATCTAGGGTTGGACGATCTAGATTTGGACGATCCAGAGTTGGACGATCTAGATTTGGACAATCCAGAGTTGGACGATCCAGATTTGGACGATCTAGATCTGACTAGATCTCCTGATGAGTTGGTTGAGGCTTTAGGTTTGTTGTCTTCTTTATCTTGTGACTTGGTTCTTCTATCGTTGCCCACAATCTTTGGGTCGTCTCGCGAGCATGGTCTCCCATACTCTTTGGGTTGCCCATGATCTTTATTTTGCTTAACATCTTTTCTTTGTGACTAATGGTTTTCTCTTCTTCATTTGCAGATACGATGGTAGGAAAGGGTTCGACCTTTGCTCGGCTGCGTGTACTGGCTAGGAAAGGACCTGCCGATGGTTCGGCCTCTGCTCCTCCTCCTACCCCCAGGTTCCATCTAACAGTTTTCATGTCACTCTGGTGGATCAAAGCCCTAGAGCGGATCTTGTCTGTGATCGTCCTAAAGATAAGAAAAAGTGAGGTAAGTCTGATGCGATCGGAGGGGAACTTGTCGAGTCTGACCGATCGAAAAAATTTAAGCATGGGAAGGAGTATCAGGGCAAGCCCATTCCACGTTGGATGGAGAATCTACTCGCTGCTGGTTGTGAGGATCCCTTTGAGGCCTCTGTTGCCCTCTGCAAGTAGGGTTCTGTGGAGATGGGGAAGCTTAGAGGTAGTGTGTCCGATACTAGTAACTTCTTTCTGTGGTCTTTGATATGTTGTTTGCTCATGTCTCTTTCTTTTTCCGCTCTAAGGAGGGAGAGGGATGAGGCTCTTGCCAAAGCTGGTGCCGAAGCTAAAAGGGCGAGTGAGTTAGAGATAGCTATGGAGGAAGCTGAAGGGAAGGTCAAGTCTTTGGATAGTAGCTTGAGGTTGTCCGAGGAGGAACTGAAATTGGCCAGGAAGACGGCCGAGACGGCCGGTCAGCAGATTGAAGAGCTTGACGATTTAAAGGCGACCTGCGCCATGATTCATGCTTTGGTACTTTGTTGCATGATTTACTTTGCTCAAGTTCATTTGCCCTTTCATCCTTGCACGATCGATGCTGAGTATCTTTTGGTTGCCCATGCCTCCAAGGTTGTCAGAATAGACAGCCCTCCATGGTGCCGATTGCCCATTTTTTGTGCTGTGGGCGCCCAAAACTTAGATGACCAGAAGGGGTTGAATACGTCCGAATTAGATTTTGTGCTCAACATAAGAATTGTAGCTCTGCTTATAACCTTTCAAACTCATACTCACACGCCCCCATCGGATAAACATGGACGAAGTTATGGTCTCCATACTAGACAGTCCTCCAAGGTTGCACGTGGGCGACCAAGAAGTGGTACCCCCATCCTTGGGAGACCAGAAGGGTCGAGGACGTCCGAATTGGATTTTTAGCTCAGCATAATAATTGTATCTCTGTTTCTCAGCTTTCCAACGCATGCACACACGCCCCAATCGGATAAACATGGACGAGGTGATGCTCTTCAGACCAGACCGTCCTCCAAGGTTGCGCGCGGGCGACCAAGAAGTGGTCGTCCCAATCTTGGGGGGGCAGAAGGGGTCGACCACGTCCGAATTAGATTCTGAGTCCAACATGAAAGTTGTAGGCATGCTTCTTAGCTTTTCAAATCATTCTCACACACCCCCACGGATAAACATGGACGAAGTTATGCTCTTCAGACCAGACCGTCCTCCAAGGTTGCGCGCGGGCGACCAAGAAGTGGTCGGCCCAATCTTGGGCGACCAGAAGGGGTCGAACACGTACGAATTAGATTTTTAGTCCAACATGAAAGTTGTAGACATGCTTCTTATATTTCCAACGCAGGCTAACACGCCTCAATCGAATAAACATGGACGAAGTTATGGTCTCCAGGTCAGACTGTCCACCAAGGTTGCGCGCGGGCGACCAAGAAGTGGTTGCCCCAATCTTGGGAGACCAGAAGGGGTCGGAAACGTCCAAATTAGATTTTGACTCCAACATGAAAGTTGTAGGTATGCTTCTTATCTTTCCAACGCATGCTCACACGTCTCAATCGGATAAACATGGACGAAGTTATGAGCTCCATACTGGACAGCCCTCCAAGGTTGCACGCGGGTGACCAAGATGTGGTCGCCCCAATCTTGGGCGACCAGCAGGGGTCGAGGACGTCAGAATTGGATTTCTAGTAGGGGTCTAGGTCCCTCTTGACAGGCATGTTCACTTCTTTTGAGTTGTTCCTACCAAGGTAGGGACGCTCGGGTCTAAACAAATAGTTCGTTTGCTTTGTTGACGTCACATGGTTGCTCCACTTGAGTTGGTCCTCCCAAAGGAGGAGCGCTCGATCCTCCCCAAAGAAGGAGCGCTCGATCCTCCCCAAAGGAGGAGGTCTGGATCCTCCCAAGGGAGGAGGTCTTGATCCTCCCAAAGGAGGAGCACTCGATCCTCCCCAAAGGAGGACTCGTTATCTTGTTGCCTTATTCGCTTGGCTCGGTATTTTCGTGTGTTATCTTATTCTTTCCACCCGTTTCATTCGAGTAGGATCGTGAATGCCCATGGACAGTTTACCAGGTTTCTACCTAGATTTAACTCGTCCTCAGGGGTGCAACCAATCTCAGGTCGCTTCGATTGTGCTTGAATTCGTTTAAGCGCCCTTGGGCAGTTTACCAAGTTCGACTCGGATTGAACTCGCCCTCGGAGGTGCGACCAATCTTAGGGCGCTTCGTTTGTGCTTAAATTCGTTTAAGTGTTGTATCCTGACCGCGCAGTTTATCAAACACGTCTCGAACTTCACTCGCGCAGTAGGTCGAACTTTTGAGGTTCCTTCTCCATAGTGACGATCAACTTGATTCGTCCGATTAGTGTGGTGGATGCTCCATTAAACTTGATTCGTTCGAAAATGATGTCCGTGGAGCTTCCTTGGTCGATCAGTATTCGTTTGACCTCCATGTTGGCCGTCACGGCAACCACCACGAGTGGCACTTCATTGTTGGGCGTCCTGTCCTGTCAATGAGGCCCTCATCCCCGAACAGAATGGGCGGCCTCTTCGAGAGGACCCTTGGGGAGAATGTCGACGCGACGCTCATGATCTGGTTGAAACTTCCCTTTATTGACTTGTTGGTTGAGGCGTCAGTGGGGATGCCTCCAGTGATCATCATGGCAACTTGCCTTCCCCATGATCTTCTTGTATCTGCGACATCACCGTCTTCATCCTCCTCTTCTTCTCTGACTTTGGCCACTTCAGTGGCTGGTGTCTTACCTTTCCTAGGCGATCGACGTGTTCGGTTGTCGTCTCGCCCATCAGCTTGGTTCTTCCTTACGTACTAAGTCAGCTTTCCCCCTCTGATTAATGCCTCAACGTCGTCTTTAAGGGCCATGAGATCATTTGTGTCATGCCCATCGCTCTTATGGTAATGACAGTGTTCGCAAAGTCATGTTCGCACACTACGATCGTGGAGCAGTCTTAGGCTTGATTTGCAGTTCTGGTGATCATGTCCCCGGTTATTACTTGTGAGTTTTTTTTCAGCGATCTGGATCGCAACGGATCGTATGATAACTGATGGGTGCTTTTCGTGTCGTTCACTGTGAATTTCTAATATTTTCAATATTATTTGTGCCAATATTATTCTCTAGAGCAACCACCCCCCTTGGGACGATATGCTCTCCATTTGTAGCCCAGAGGGCGATCAGTTCTTCCCCTCACGGCGGACGACCTGTGTGACTTGCTACTTATGAGCGATCTGCTCTCCCCCTCACGGAGGACGACCTGCACTTCTTTTTCCAGGACGATCTGGTGCTCTTCTCTGCGGGCGATCTGCTCCTCTTCTCCGCGAACGACCACCTTTGCTACTTACGAGCGATCTGCTCTCCCCCTCACGAAGGACGACCTGCACTTCTCTTTCACGGACGATCTGGTGCTCTTCTCTGCGGGCGATCTGCTCCTCTTCTCTGCGGACGACCACCCTTGCTACTTATGAGCGATCTGTTCTCCCCCTCACGGCGTGGTCGCCTGTTTTGGGCGAGCTTATTCTCGGTGGGAGCATCTTTTCTTCCCGGCGCGTACTCTCTCTCGTTCGTGGTAGACGTTTTCTGTCTTGCGTTAAAAATTCCACTCGGGGGCGATCATCTCCTGTGTGGGGCGACCTGCTACTGGGATTCATCTGTTATTATCTTATTTTTGACTAAGTATTTTTTACTGAGTCATGATCGACGCCCGCTCCTAAGGACGTGGCCTCATGGCCCGTCTCGTTGGGGCTAATCTTCCTCCTCTTCCCCTTCGACGGGGTGGAGATCTATGGATGAGCTGTCCGCGGGGAGGCGAACGATGCCTCCTTGGTGGGTTGGCCCGAGGGATGGGCAACCCATTGTTGCGACGGCGCAACTCGGGCATTGTGTTCCCTCGTCTGGAAGCTATTAGTTCCTACATCTGGGTGAGGCGGTCATCTCGGCGAGCAATCTGCTGATCCCTGACACGGAGCAAGGCACGAAGCTCCTAAACTAGATTGGCTAGAAGGGTGACGTCAACCTGCTGGGTCGTGCCCGGCCGGGGACTGGGGGCAACGACCTCAGTGTTGGTCGTCGTTCCTCCCAGTGCTGGAGGTGGTCGAACTAGTATCTAGACCATGCTTTGCAGGCGGGTCGACTGCGGTTTGCCTCGAGTTGTCTTTGGAGGCATTGGGAATGTTGGTGGGATAGTGTTCTCTCACTGTGGTCGCCAATGAACCGTACCTACGGGTCTTCCGCGTGGATGATCGATGGATGAGTCGTCTGCTACTGTAGGCTGAGGATGACTTGAACACGCGGGGGGGGGGGGGGGGGGGGGGGGGTGTACCTGCAAGGACACTCCGACGCCCAAGTCAGCTATATCAAGCTATAGTACAATCTAGTGAATATTCGAATGAATTGCGTACCTGACATCTGGTGACTGATGTTATTTATAGTGATTAGTCTGGATAGTTGATGTCGGATAGCCCAGTTGCGCTGGGGGCCCAAGTATCAGTTGGACTGATCCTTCTGCTTTTGGGCTGGATGATCACTTACTGGATTAGGCCCAGTTGAACTGATCCTCCCCTTGCTGGGTTGGATGACCACTACTGGATTGGGTCTGACGACTGGCCCAGTCCAAAACACTGACTAATTGAGAAAAGACAAATATATGTGTACTGTAATGTTCAAAATTCACTTAAATTGTTTTATGTAAACAATTTTGTTAAATTAATTTACTTTTTAATAATAGTATAATTTAAAATAACTAGTTTAAAAATCATGGCATAAATATAGAATTAATAATAATTAATAGATTGATAGTTAATCTTAATAGTGTATTTGACACAAAATAAAAAAGAATCAATAGTCTCTTGTCAAAAAAAAGAATCAATAGTCAAAATATGGAATGATCATTAACTAATAATAGAAGAAAGTTGCGCGATATAATTGCTATGCGCATTAAACGTGACAACACCAAACTCTCCACTAGTTTTGGTTTGAACATTAACTGGGCCTCTCTCAAACATGATCTACACGGAGAGCCTTTTTTTTGGAAAAATCACAATGCTTCATTTTATACTCTGTTTTTTTGGCTCAACAAATTAAACCAAAATTTTTGTTGAGTCTAAATTCAAAACAAAATGAGTGGCATGTCATTCTTTGAATGCATCCAAGAATGTATTTTCGCACAATATTTTTCTCCGGATGACCCGCAAAAGATAACAGCATCCACAAGGTTTTTGGAATGAGCTTAACCTATTTTTAGGTGTATACTAAACACAATTTTCTTTATAAAAGGAAACTATTTCTGCTTTCCGCTTAACAACTCCATTAGGTGGTCTTAGTATCAATGCTAAGCTTCGGGTTGTTATGAACGAATCCTTCATGACCAACGAATGTTATTCCGTAGCAAAGGGTTCCTCTTCTCAGCAAGATTATGGCACCTGTTATGAATAATATGATATTAGAGGATGTCCACAACCATTCTTTCCATTTCGATCATTCTCTTCCACAAGTGTCTCCTTACACACTACGGAAAACTATTTTTAAGTTTTGTGGGGGTGCCACTTCCATCCATAGTTTCCTCGTTTTCTCACTAACAGTGTTTGAGTCGACTGCTACATTGCTTTGTGAACTCTCCGACCCCGAGCCTCGGGTAGTGTTGCCATGGAAAGGAAAAGGAAACCAATCCCTTTTGTCGGGGATAGGGCTAATCAAATAGCCAAACGTGGAAAAGAGAAAGCTGAAACTCAAGAATTCCAGATTTCTTTTTCCGACCTTCCATTCTCAATCACCACCAACATTTTGCTTCGACTACCCATCAAGTCTGTTCTCCATTGTAAACGAGTTTGCAAAACTTGGAACATACTCATTTCAGACCCACACTTTGCCAAATTGCACTTTCATCGCTCACCCCTCGGTTTCGTCATTCGGACCTACGATCCACCAGAACGAGTGTCAAGAACCCTACACCTTCTTGAGTACGAGTATCAGCCTGGAATATTTGACAACGAGTGGATTGACAAAGGCAATTATGTGATGCTTGAGCCTAAATTCAAGCTTCCTCTTCGTGATGCCAATTTTGTTATGGGCAAAAGAGATGATAAGACTAGTTATTTGTGTGCTCTCAAGCCAAAAGAATATAGATTTGGTGTGGCAAATTCCTGCAATGGTTTGCTTTGCTTATGTGATCCAGACAACGAAGACCCTGTAGTTGTTTGCAACCCAGTTACAAGTGAGTTCATAAGACTTCCAGAGGTCACTAGGACTGAGAAATTTCAGAGACCGATATGTTCTGGTGTTGGTTTCCAACCTAATACTAACGAATATAAGGTGATAAGAATGTGGAATGATTATGCTAGAGATCCAAACGGCCTTGTAACGTTTGAGGGTTTGGTTGTTGAAGTGCACACACTGGGAACACCAATATGGAGGAATGTTGAAGTTGATCGGGATGTTTTTTCTATATGTTGGCTTTACTACCCCACTTGGGCAAATGGGGCAATTCATTGGATCCTTTTTCATAATAGGACATTTTCAATAGTGTGTTTCAACTTTGAAAGTGAGAGATTGCAATTCTTCCCTTCTCCTCCATTAGGACAGTCAGGAATCTTATGTAGTGAGCATGTTAATTAGCATGGGGACATTAGGGGACTCTCTTTTCATATGCAATGTGTCTTTCTCTAATACTACATATATGTGGGTTATGGAGAAATATGGTATTGAAAAATCATAGACTAGGGTTTATACATTTGCTACTTTCAGGGAACTTCAGTATGATATTAGTTTACGTTGGCCACTAAAACACTTTGAGAAGGGTGATGCCTTATTGGTGTATAAGACTTACGATGGGTTTACCTACTATGAACCTCAAAAGTATGGATTTAAAAGATATATTGTTTGTGGGAGTCCAATAAAATCAGTTGAAGTAATTCCTCATATTCCAAGTCTTATCTCGCTTAAAGATCTTGTCAAAGGAGATAATATCGAAGTGTTGAACGTCCATTCACAATGGTTTGCAGACTTAAAATTTCCGGAAGAAAATGAAGATCTCTACTTGGCTGCTTTTAATTAATTTATGAAGTTCTCTACTTTTCTCAAGCTTTTAGAATATGAAGTTCTCTGCTTGGCTCTTGCATTTTAACTTGGCAAGTTTATACTCCTCATAATCTGATGGTGAAGAGTATACCTCCTAAGAAGTAGTAGTTTCATACAGAAAGGTTATGCTATGTCACAAGTTATGGTTTGGTTAGGCAACAAAACAATCATTATCCATGGTACATTTAATCAATATTTTGTCTTAGGATGACTATTGCTCAGCCTTTTCATTCTATTTCATGTTCTTCTTTGCAAAAAAAAAAAGTTGTCTCCTTACACAAAAGAGAATAATGGGAATGTGGAAGAATGACAGTGGACATCTATTAATATTGATATTATTCATACCAGCACCAAGTTTATTTTGAGGCTTCCCTTATTTTTAGTTTTCCATCTCTCCTCTATGATTCTACAACCAAATTCCACAATTTTGAGCCTATTTCTATTGACCATTGTGCATATGAGCATTGTGTAGTGCTGCGTGCGCAGCAACTCAAGGGGGGTGCATAATTGCACTATGGTTTCATTTCTCCATTGATCTCAATCTCTCCTCTCCCTCTCTCTGGGTCTCCCTTTTTTTTGCTTATTTATAATTCTTTAAATTCCCTTGACAGGTAGAGATACATACAGTGCCAACAGGCATCAGCGGGAGTGCCAATGGACACTGATAGCCTCAACTAGGAAAAGTGTTCAATACTTGGGTGGAAATTTTGACACAATTATGGTGAAAAAATGGATTCGATGTTCAAAGGCAATATTTTAACAAAAAAACAGAGGGAATGATTTTGTGTGCTAGATATGTATGTAGCAAAGAAGGTGTTTGTAAAACCGATAAAAGAGACTTAATCGTCGGTTTGAATCAAGAACCGGAGGGGCTGCAGTTATATTTTGCAGCTGTCTAATTAGGATTTGGTTTGATTTATGTAATTTCAATGAATTGTTTGCATGTAAAAACTGAACATGTATGCAAAATATAACTGCATGACAATAGTTGTTTTGATACAAGAAGAGATGACATTGAGAAGTTCCATTGATCACAGTTGAGTGTCTACTAAATATCCCCAAAAAAAGTTAAACCCTTTAGCATCGGCAAACTCTTCATGTCCTCAACAGTCTCAATCTTATAAGTCCCTGAAAATAACATTCTAATGAGATATGAAATCCCAATGAATAATGCACAAAATTCCAAAACGAGTATTAGACATACATTTACGAATCACATTAGACATAATACTATATGTGAAACGGCTTCATACATTCCTTTACTTAATGGTAATGATGTTATTCAGCACGTGAAACCCTCCGCGTTAGGTCTCCATAGACCTGAAATATGTGTGCTTCTTCTTTGATTTCTTAGTTTGTTTCCTCTTTTGCAACACCATTTGTCGCTTACTCAAGCGTGTTCTCATCAACCTCATCAGCAACACCATCTTCCATAAAGTGTTGGTCCCCATCTCTATTGGGCCAACACTTTACTTAAATACAATAATCCTTTACTTAAATATATATAAAGAGAGAAAGAGTGAGAGTGAAAGAGAAATAAGAATCGATAGAGAATACAACAACGAGGAAAATATTGATTTTTCTAACAAAGAAAAAAGAAAATATTGAAAGTTAGAGAAATTAGAAGTATTCTTAACCTATTTCTAGAGTATCTCCTACTAAATAGGTAAGATAGTAATCTGACATATAGAATGTTTGACTAATTACATTTTTTCGTAACCACTAATTTATAATCCTTAAAATAGTAGTATGTTGTTTAGAAAATAAAATCCTAAACTATTATAAAAAAAGTCTTAAATACATAAACTTCAAACAAATAACCCTAAAAAGATGATAAATAAACCATACAAATGCAACAAAAAACGATGAGCAAATCTAACACCATTAACTAAGGGTGAGCAAGGCCCGTCCCAACCCTAAGACCTGTCTCGTCTTCGTGCCATTAACCCGCAAAACATCGAGTTTGTTTGGGTCTAAGAACGGGTTATAGGATTAGGTATAACCCGTCCCAAACCGTCCCATAGTCACTCACCACCACTAATTTTTAACTCTATTACATTGTCAATGAGATTTTTATAAATAAATTTTAAATCCATTTTAGTTTAAGTAGAAACATTTGTAAAATACTATTGTAAAAGTCATGTTTTGAGTTTGAACACATGGTAAATTGCTAAAAAACTCAATTTTTCACTTCTAGCTTTTAGTCATATTTGAGTGATCACTTTACAATTTTGTTTCAAATTGTCTTTCAAGCCAACCCGATCTCGTCCTAAATAGACCCAGTCCTAATTTGTCCCAAAGAACATCGGGTTTGTTCGGGTCTAAGGACGAGTTAGGGTCTAAAAAAGGACCATGTAAGAATTTAGGGACGGGTACATTGCTCACCCCTACCATTAACAACATAGAGAAAACGATAAAGGTGATTGATATTCTGAAAAGGAAAGATTAAAAAAATTGTAAGAATTGCATGAAATTCCAAGAGTGGTAATTTAGGAATGTAGTTTAGAAGTTACCCAAACACAAATAGCAAGTGCGCCCATGAGAAAACCATTAACCATGCATAACAATTGTCCAATAGAGACGGGGACCAACACTTTGTGGAAGATGTTGGTGCTGATGAGGTTGATGAGAACAGGCGTGAGTAAGAGACAAATGGCAATGTAAAAGAGGAACCAAAATAAGAAACCAGAGAAGAAGCACACATAATTCATGTCTATGGAGACCTAACGTCGAGGGTTTCAAGTGTTGAATAACATCATTACCAATTAGTAAAGGAATGTATGAAGCCATTTCACATATAGTATTTTGTCTTATGTGATTTGTAAATGTAACTCTACGTCTAAGACAATTAACAACATAGAGAAGACGATAAAGGTGATAGATATTTTCATTATGAAAGATTAAAAAACCTGGAAGAATAGCATGAAATTAAAAGGGAATACCACATACCATATAGTTGATTTTTTTTTTAAATCCTTCATACGAGAAGACGATAAAGGTGATAGATATTCTTTTTAATTTTTGTCCCAAAACAATAATACTTTTTTTTATACAAAACAATGATAGATGCT
The DNA here is from genome assembly GCA_963573325.1 of Astragalus glycyphyllos. Lineage (NCBI taxonomy): Eukaryota > Viridiplantae > Streptophyta > Magnoliopsida > Fabales > Fabaceae > Astragalus > Astragalus glycyphyllos. The sequence continues at coordinate 46,176,197 of OY754308.1, read as the reverse complement.
TTTTTTATTCAAGTTATTTCAAATATACAATTTATATTCATTATGTTATTTAAACTTCTAAAGTATAGATTAATTTTTCTAAGACTCTTTTAATTTAACTTCAATAGTTGCAAGACAGTTACAAAAGAAGTATATTAGTATTTACTAGTAATTAACACAAATGAATTAACGACACTTTAATTTATTATACCAAAATTTAGAACATATGGTGAGTTTAATTTATAGGTAAAGTGGTTAGTATTTTTTTTTTTATAAGCAAAAATTATATTAAAGGGGGTGCAAACGGGTACCCCAACCGGTACAAATACAAGGGGCCTCATTAAAACCTCCCTGATTCATACACAAAAAAGGGTTACGCCACCAATCAGAGATCGGAAGATTAGAATTACGACCCTCTATACCTATGAACCAAGTCCAAGTTATAGACTTGACATGGTTAACAACCTCCTGCGGATTATAGACTCGACCTTTGAACAAAATATGATTCCGATGTATCCAGATACACCAAGTAACAGCCATCCAAATCAAATACTTCAATCTACACGCCTTCTTCGAGTCCAACTGCAAACCATGAGCGCGGAAATGCTCGTCACCTACAAGAGAATCTGGAATCACCAAACCCACACTACAAGATAACTGTGACTTAGTGGCGGTCAAAACTACCATATAGCGGCGGTTCCAACCGCCACTAAGCGGATCAGTGGCGGTTTCCATAGCGCCGCGAAATATAGCGCCACTAGTCAGTATAGCGTCGTTCTGAGGCAACCGCCAGTATGTTAGCGTCGGTTGGGAGCCGCCGGTATATGATTTGCTTACTGGCAGTTTCGACTACCACTAAGTATTTTATAATTTTTGGTTTTATATTTTATTTTGCGTTAGTTTGAACCGCCGCTAAAAAATAATATTTTATTAAGTTTCTTAGTGTTAGTCTTATCCGCCAGTAAGTTCGAAGCTTTTGTGGCAGTAGCTGGCCTCATCAAATAATAATAGTGTTAGTTTGTAACCACCACTAAATTGTGCATTGTATTTTTTTGATTTTATTATTTACTAACAATAATTGACTATTTAATATGTTTCTTATTTGACTTTTTTTTACCAAAATTTCTTATTTGACTTATAAATATTTATCAAACTTAAAAACATTTACATCAAATTGGATATAATCCAAAGTTATTAAGGAAGCATAAACGACAAATTTTAAAACATTGCAAAGGCAACAATATTTGTCGATTCAAACGTTGTGTCGGACATCCTTGCCAAAATAAGTATAAACGAGATTGTAAATAAAGGAAAATTACATAGGATCACCAAGGTCAAATATCTAAATCAAAAGTAATCAAAAGTATTGATTCTAAACTTAGTCAAGTACAATAATCATCCCAAAATCATAGTATTTTTCCAAAAAATCAGCCTTCCAACTTCCAAAAACTATAGCACCAACATGTATTTTGTCCACGGTGAAACCCTGCAACTGATATATTGTAACATTTATTCAGACAACACGGTACACAAATAAGGGATAAACTGAATATGATTCACTAAATTACAATACAACAATATAATAGGGAATCATTTTGGAAGAATTCAAATACACATGGAGATGGCTATTGCCATTTGATTACAAAATGAAGAGGGAGAGTATAAAAACTTATGAGTTTGTACTACAGCTCATTAGATTCAAATGCACCTTCAAATACACCTTTTGATTTGCTTCTATTGAGCAAAGTTTCCAGTGTCAATCTTGTAAATAAAAAGGTACTTATTGTGATAGTTTTTTTTCCTCAAATACCAGCATCACTCCCTCATGCCAAGTGTCACATCAATTCAGGATTTTTCTTTTTAAGAACAGATCATTTTTAAAGGGGAAACAATATATCCATTGATAAATCGTTGTCTATTTTCCAAGTGTCCTTGACTCAAATACATATGGGGATGACTACTACCATTAGATTCAGTTGCAACATTGTTATTTCTGTTAGCCTCTATCCTAGTTGTTACATATATCTACCTCCATTCAATCATCTTACCATTCACACTAACTATTAAAATCTTTGTATTAAATTAAAGCAGTGTCTTTCTTTAATGCTTCAAATTAACCCTTTTCTTTCAATTCAACTTGAGGAATATTATTCTTTCAATTCAACTCGAGGAATATTCAGACAGGAAAACAAAAACCAAAGATGATTATGCAATCAATAGGTGGCCAAAACAGAATATAAGAATGGTCACACATACAAAATCAATATTTTTCTTACTTCCTAAATGCTTCTATAGTTAGTCAATAAAATCACATGATCTTTATAACCAAATGTACACCATTTAACATTTTAGATGAGAAAGGATGGTCACCTTGTAAGGCGAGAAAAAAGATCCAAGTTATGAGTGAGTGTTAGATTGTGATGACGGCTGACCATTAAGAGTTTGCTGCAAAAATAAAATGCATCACTATTACCATGAATATAAAAATAATGATATCTAACAATAAAATGATAAGAACAACTCACGATATTTTCAAGGCTACTCAGAAGATCAAAAGGTATAGTCATGGCTGAATTTGTAAAGAGTTGGGCAAGAAACATCTCTATTTTCTTAATCTTTTCATCTTTTGCTTTTGATTCATTTGTTAGGTTCTCAACTTGATTTTCTAGTTGTGCAACACGATTTTGTTCAGCTAAATTAAAACTAGAAGAAGATGCGGAGAATCGTGGGTTGGTAGATTCAAACACTTGGGATGGACAAAGACCATCTCCTACACAACGAACTCGACCAGAATGTTCCTTTCCCAAAACTTGCCCAAGGGAGTCGTTAGGTGAGATTTGTACAGGAGCATTTCCTAGACTCTCAATCTCAACAATTTTATCCTACACATTTTAAGTTAAAAAATGTTAACAACGAATATAAGAGAGTAAAATGATATGAAAATTCATACAAAGAATTAATCACTTACACAAACAACCCTAGCTTCTTCATTAATGTATGTCCCATCATTTCTCTTGTGAGTGTCAATATATAAAGTACCCCGACTCACTTGCTTGCCAGTTTGATTTTCCTGTTCAAGAAAGTAAGTGTTTAAAATGTTAGGTATGTATACATAATACATAGTTTAGATAAATTCTTACCATGAAAGTGATTATAAGAATACATACTATTTCTACTTTCCTCCTTTTTAGCTTTTTAGTACCACCGGTATGATTAATGGTGAGCTTCGCTCTATTTTTAGCATTCTGTTGACATATTTTCTGAAACATAGTACTTGAGTTAGGTATATTATAATGATTGAATCATTTAAACAGTGAAAAGACATAATACCTGATTTTTCTCTTCTAATCTATAATCAATGAAAGAAGCCCATTCAGTTGCTAGAATTGATTTTGGAGGATTTCTGATATTTTCTTCTCGAGTTTTTGTCTTATCATAGAACATATTAAACAATTTAAGCCTGTTCTCCCTCCACTTCTTCCCAATATCTTTCAACATGTATGTCTTCGCAGCATCTTCATGGATTGGCTCCCACCAAAAATAGACCTTCAATCAATTATTGGTATTACAAACATATATTTCAGTGAGAACAAAATGTCATAAGTATTATAAAGATGCCATTGTATACCTTAATGATATTATAGAAAACATAGTTCTTATAGCGACTAATCACATCAGGCCAATTCTTAAAACTAATAGGAAGGAAGTTGTGATTTTGTGCCAAGCGACCAAGATAACCTCCTAACAACCCATCAATATCAGTACCACACGGTTGGTGACCATCAAAAGGAACTTCAATCATCTCTCCATTTGGAAGTGAGTTAACATCCCTAACCCTCATAGGGCGTTCTTTGGTCTCTCCATCAGCATCTACAACAATAAAGTGTTAACCAAATTTTATCTAGTAGATTAACTAATACATGAACAGAAAAAGCCAATACAACACAGGAAAATTAAAGGACATACTTCTCACTTTGACCACCCAATACTGCCTTTTCACCTTCCGGGTAGAAGTACCTTCATTAGCAACTTCTGATCCAGGTTGGAGTTCTTCAAGTTCATCAGGGAAAGCATGACCATCATTGGCAGAATCATAAGGTGCTTGTTGTGTCTCCATACAGTATGAAATGGACTTAATTGGAAACATTTACAACAAAAAATACAAACTTGTGATCATTTAGCAATAATAGAATGATTCAAATCTACAATAGATGAACAAAAGAGAGATCCATGCATTAATTAAAATAAGGTTTTTTAAAGCAAACAGTACACCAATATAATAATAATAATAGAATACACAAAATTAACATCATTGAACTCATTCAAATTCTACGTGTACACCAGGCCTAAATAGTTGAGTTTCAATGTTATCATCTGAGCAAAGCATGGCCAATTCTTGACGGTATGGCTCACTCTCATAGCGTGTCTCCATATCATCCTCACCCATATCAAACATGTCTCTTGGGTTTAGATGTACTGGGGTATACCATCCTTTATCTGTCTTATCCTCCACATAGTACACCAATTTAGCTTCAGAAGCTTGAATGTATGGCTCATCATCTTCTCGTACACCAGTATCGATCAGATGGGAAAAGTTGATCGAGCTAAACCCTAAAGCATCCTTTTTAATGTATCTACTATTTTTAGTATTTGCCCATTGACATTTAAACAAAGTCACCATGAACCTGCCACTGTAGTTTAATTCAATAATATCAACCAACTTCCCATAGTATGGCACTAAACCTTCTATCGGTCTATTGTCACTTGTGCTTGCATAACTTTTAGTTCCAAATTCACAGAACACGCCACTGTTTTGGGTTTTCATTCCTTGCTCACGATGTATGGTTCTAAACTTATATCCATTCACATTAAACGCACTAAACCTTCTAACTTGCTGAAATGGTCCCCTTGCAAGAGCTTGTATATCACCAGTATGTGCATCAGTATCATCATTCATAATCTATCAAAAAAGTATATTTTAGTAACAATGGTGAATAACATAATAACCATAAAAGAAACCTATTCTACTTACACGACGCTTAAACCATTCGACAATTCCACGGTGAACTTCCTTCTCTATCTCATTTGATGACCGTGTTCGACTCCTTAACCTTTTTTTGGTTATATTTCTAAAATCCCTAAATCAGTCATGATTGTTAGAACTATGGTGGAATATAAGAACACTAAACGAGTAAGAATTACAAACGTGACTTACTCAATGAAGTGTTGTACTTCTTTGCAATTAATCAACACATGCCTATGTGCTTGTAGAAATTCTGTAGGTGTCAAATCAAAGTATGATGAACCTCCAATTGGTTTTCCTATATTAGGAAATAAGGAAGACGAGGACTCAGAGGGATCGTCATCAACACGACCGCCTTGATTGAATCTCGTCTCAATTTCATTGTCCAAGTACCTTGAACAAAATGTAAGTATCTCTTCAGATATCCAACCTTCGGCAATCGAGCCTTCAGGTTGTGCTTTATTACGTACAAAGGACTTCAATTTTCCCAAAAACCTATAATGTGGGAAAATCATGTGCATAAGGAACTATTCATACCTTATGTGATATATGTGATATATAAGTAAGAAATAATACTTTGAATGTAAAACAAATTTAATTAATAGTCATACCTTTCTATGGGATACATCCATCGATATTGCACTGGTCCCCCGAGTTTGGCTTCATCCACTAGATGTACCATAAGGTGAACCATAACGGTAAAGAATGATGGAGGAAAGAACATTTCCAAATGACACAATGTAAAAACAATTTGTGACTTAAGCTTGTCTAGTTCGTCATGACTCAACACTTTGGCACACAATAGCTTAAAAAATGTGCATAAATCAACCAAAACAGATGCAACTTGAACGGGAAGCAAATTCCTGATTGACAAGGGTAACAATTGCTCCAAAAGAATGTGAGAGTCATGGCTTTTCAAACCAAAGATTTTACGTTGAGCTATGTCAACGCATCTAGATATGTTGCTTGAGTAACCATCCGGTACAATAATGTCCTTTAAGGTGCTTAGCATCACATCTATTTCTTCCTTAGCCAGTGTGAATAGTGCTGCAGGATACTTTTTTCCTTCATCTGGCGGCCAAAGTTCTCTTCTTATACCCATTTCCTTCAAGTCTTTTCTAGCCTCCACATGATCTTTTCTTTTGTCTTTGTCATTTATCAATGTGTAAATTACATTGTCGCACACATTTTTTTCAATGTGCATTACATCTAGGTTGTGCCGCAACAAGTTAAACTCCCAATACGGGAGTTGGAAGAATATGCTTTTTTTCTTCCATTGTAGAGTTTGATTCTCATTTGTGTTCTTCTGACGAGTTCTCTTTCGCTTACCTAATGATTGTGGTTGTTTGCCAAAAGTAACCGATATATTCTCTACTTGTTTTAGGATTTCAGAGCCGGACAAGTTTCTTGGCGGATCCCTATCCTCAATGTTTCCATCAAAGCGAACTCGATTCAATCGAAACTTGTGTCCTCTAGACAGAAAACGACGATGGCCCATAAAACACCATTTCCTACTAAATGGAAGACGAAGAGGACTTGTATCAAAATTACAAGATGGACAAGCTAACCCAGTGTAAGTATTCCATCCAGAAAGCATCCCAAGACCAGGAAAGTCACTAATGGTCCATAAAATACATGCACGCATCATGAATACTTCTTTTTTTAAAGCATCATAAGTCTCAACACCTTTTTCCCATAACTCCTTCAACTCTGCAATAAGAGGTTGCATGTAGATGTCGATGTCATTACCTGGTGTTCGCTTTCCAGGAATCAAGCCTGAAAGAATAAAGTTTGTCGACTTCATGCATGTCCATGGAGGAGTATTGTATGGAATGAGAATTAATGGCCAAATGCTATAATTCGTACTCAATGTCCCAAAAGGATTGAACCCGTCACTTGCAAAAGCCAACCTTACATTTCTAGGGTCCGAAGCAAAATCAGGATAAGTCAAATCAAATTTTTTCCAAACCTCAGAGTCTCTCGGATGTCTCATTTTCCCATCATTGTTATTCTCCCCCACATGCCAAACCATACTCTCAGCCGTCTTTGAAGACATAAACAACCTTTTCAATCTCGGGATCAATGGAAAGTATCACAATATTTTGGCCGGAAGTTTCTTCCGGGGCTTGATAGAAGTCGTACCATGACCACTTGCATTTTCTTTACCCCTTTGCTTCCATCTAGATGTCTTACATACTTTACATTCCTCTTTATCTTCATCTTCTCCCCAATAAAGCATACAATCATTAGGACATGAATGTATCTTAGTGTAATCAAGGCCAAGCTTGTTAATGAGTTTCTTTGCCTCATAACTTGATGCAGGGATCTTTGCATGTTCAAAGGCATCATGCAGCAACTCAATGATCATTGACATTGCTTTATCACTAATTTGACAAAAGCACTTAATATGATATAATTTCACTAAGAAAGATAACTTTGAGTATTTTGTGCACCCTTCATATAGTGGTTTCTCACCATCTTTAAGTAAATCAAGAAACTCTTTAGCGCCACTAGTCGCTTCATGATGTAATTCTGGCGCACCTTTACCACTATCTCTTTGTTCATTCGAGGATGAGGAGGGAACTTCATTCGCACATTCTCTCGAGAATCCAAATGCATCGTTTATCATATTTTGTATGTTATCTTCATTTATTGTGGCTGGAATAGAACCTTCATTTAACAAGCTCTCTTGAATAGATGGTAAAATAGTAGGTGTCCTTGTTAGTGTCTCCCCATGAAAACACCAAAATGTGTATCCTCGAGGAAATGGTGTACATACCAAGTGGTCATACACTTCTTCTCGAGTCTTCCAGTCTGTAAAACCACATTTACTACATGGACATATTATTGTAGCTCGACTAGAGTTGTGTTGAAAAGCAAAATCTAAAAAGTGATTTAATCCCACCAAATATCTATGTGTATTGCGTGGCATTCTAATCCAAGACTTATCCATATCTGAATGCAACACGTGCAATCAATTAGCCAAGGAGTTAACCTCCTGCATTGATATTCATGTTCTTAAACAATATACATAATATATTAAGTAATAGCTTAAGATCTTTTAAGGCTATTGCATGTGAGGTTCATACATCAATATTCAACATACACATATAAGTGACATAAATCAGAAAATGGAACTAAATATAAGTTTGAATCAACAATTAAAAAACAATAAAAAAAGATAATAGAGTCTTAAGGAGCTGGAAAAATCAAAGTGTTAAAAGGCACTAGTAGCTTAATAATAAACAAATTACAATCATGCCATAATTAATATAGTGAAGAAACACACTATCTGTAGCAACAAGTACAAAAGCCTTAACCAAATGAAAATGGATTAGAAACTAACAAGTATAGAAACATTTTTGTGCACTTAGTGGAAGAGGCGGCGTGGCAGAAAATATAGATTAAACAAACCAAAGAATCTTTCTTCACTGCTTTCAAATAAGATAAAAAATGAGAGAAAGAAGGGAAATACATAGAAAGAGAAACATATAAATAATCACAAGTACAAAAGCAAATATATATGATGCACACAATGAAAAACCAATTTCATACCTTTAGTAATTGGCTAATTGTTGTGGTTCCCCAGAGTTTGTCTTCAAATCTAGTAACAAGAGGCATCAAACAAAAACAAGTAATGAGAGTAAGTCCAACAATCAAAAGAGAAAAGGGAGAAAGAACACCATAGTAAAAGGGCGTCTGTGTAGAATGGTCAACAATAATAGTAAACAAAAAGAATGGTCATCTTGTTAGGCGAGAAAAGAGATCAACAATAATAGTATGGTCACTACTTCACAGTATTAAAATGCCTCATTAATTAAAGAAAATCAAACAAACAGTGAACAGTCAAGATGAAATCAGTAGTGCTGGAAAATTATGAGCAAAAAAATCTCCATTTGCAAGCATAGAACATGAATAGTAAAGATGGAAATAATTGTCTTTTTATTTTATGAAGATAGTATATCTCTTTGTCTTGTTTTTATTACATATACAAAGCTTTTAAGGATAAATTCCATTCAATAGCTAAGGGAAATAAGCTCATGTTCTATTCACCATTTTGGTTCTATATTTCTCAAGTGCTATTCTCAAAGTTCATGAACCAAAGACATGAAAGAAGTTCATCTTAGAAAGACCACAAAAGGTTACAGGGATTCTTGTCAAGTGAGTGTGCTTAAGACTACAGTTAACATTGTGGCTTGGACAGGTTCATAGCTCCATAACATCTTCAAGTGAACAAACTGATTCAATAGTAGGTGGTGACATTAACAAATATAAACAGAGGAAAAATGCTCAGAGAAGTAATTCATAGTTGCCTATCGCATGTATATCTCATATGAGAAAGTGTAGTTATAAGAGACTTTAATTCCTTTCACTTAAACCAGTACACACTATGACATTCACAAAATCATTGCGCATACACCAGGATTTGGAAGTAAGTCAATAATGCTTTCATCATATATAACCCTGTGTTTGTCAATCGTTGAGGCAAATTCCCAATCCCGTACAATGGATGCCATTTGTTGAATTTTTGTGCCATTGTGGAGAGATTCCTAATTTCTTTCTACGGGTTATATCACAGACAACAACTCTCAAGCTCTAAACTAAAATAAAAACAAGAAAGCATTGTAATGAAAAAATCCCAAATCTGGAAATCCCTAATCTGATAATAAAATCCCTAAACAAAAAAAATCAGCAACCGAAAAAAACCTGTAAGCATTGTAATGAAAAAAACATACCTAAGAGGCTAAGACCATCAAGCAAGAGCACCGCTGAACTTGAGAGATCAAAACTTGAGAGCACTGTTCGTCTTCTCCATGAAAACACAGAAACTTAGCACCCCACCACTAGGGTTCAAATGGGAAACGTTTAGAATGAAATGCCTTCTATTTGGCAAAATGGAAAACCTAAAACGATTTTAAAAATAAAAAATAAGACGACTGAAAAAATTAGCGCTTTTTTTGGAGGGAGAGGGAAAATATACCCGCGAATGACGGAATAGTGGTGGCTGCAACCACCGCTAGGGTTCAAATGGTACCCTGATATTTAGTATTTTTTTTAAAGAAAAAAAATGTAACTTAGCGGTGGCTCAAACCGCCTCTAAAGCTTAAATTACTTTAATTCTTACTTTTACCTAAAAAAAATATATGGAAGTAAAAATAAATTAATTAATATCACTGTCGGCTACAACCGCCAGTAGGGGTAAAATTATTCGGAAAGGAATTAGTGGTGGTTATAACCACCCCTAAATACTAAATTTACCTAATTATTTTTTAACTTAAAAAATAGTGTATTGGAAAAATATTTATAGTCTATCATACTGGCGGTTGAAACCGCCACTGATCTTGGAGTTAATTAGGAAAAACCAAAACGCCCTACAGTGGCGGCTGTAACCGCCAGAAATCGTCAAAAATCCGCCGCAAAAAAAGTAGAATAGTGTGAGTCAAGCAACTGACGCTAAAATATTTATTTTGTGGCGGTTAAAACGGACCGCCACTATCCAACCGCCACTAAGTCTTAAAATTGTTGTAGTGCCAACCAGTTCTGAATATCAATCCAAACTGACCTAGAACACCTGCACAAGAAAAAAAGATGGGAAATCGACTCATCGTGTTCAAGACAAAAAAGGCAGGCTGCCCCATGAGGGTCATTGATAATGCCCTTAGAAATAAGGTTATCACGAGTTGGGAGCTTCCCCAAAAACAATCTCCACCCAAAAACTCCCACCTTAGTGGGAATAGAAAGCTGTCATATATCAACAAGGACTCTCTGGATATCGTTATGTAACCTATCCTGCTGCATCAAATTCAACAAAAGCACATAGCAGGATTTAACAAAAAAAGAATGAAGGTTTTCAAGCCTCCACCGCCAGCAATCCTGATCATAATTGACAGGATGAAACAGATGTATAGTGACCAAAAGCAAATCCTGCTCAACCTTCTCCTCCACAGACAAGTCACGACTCCACTCAAGGTTCCAATGCCAAATGTTATCAAGCCAATACCCTTGCTCCAAAATACTACCTCGTTTATATTTTGTCACTTCAAAAAGACTAGGAAAAAGGTCCTTAAAAGTCTCATTACTAGCCCACTTATGACATCAAAACGAGATCAGGTTCCCCCTCCCCAACATAGGTCTGAGCGCATATTCGAAGGCACCATGCCACAGAGGATTCCCATCTTCCAGAAGTAATAGGTCCCTCCACCAGATAGAGTCCTTAGTTCCACTCCTACATAACTGAGACCCTGTGAAAATTTTTCTCAAGTCACCATACCGGTGTGAAAGGAGCTGTCACCAATTAGCACTATTGTCATTTATGCATCTCCACTTCCACTTGCTCAAAAAGGCTAAATTGAAAGCTTCTAAGTTTTTTACCCCCAAACCACAATCCTTCTTGGGTCTGCAAACCTTGGTCCCAAGATACCCAATAAATGTGGCGACCCTCACTCGAACCACCCCAAAGAAAATCCCTCTGAATTTTAACAAGCTCATGAATTACAATCTTAGGGGCCTTAAAAAATGAGAACATGTATAGCGGAATACTATTGAGGATAGAATTAATAAGGGTCACTCTACCCCCGATAGACAAAAAGCGCCCACTCCAAGATGAAAGTTTCTTTCTCATCTTATCAATAATCGGAACCCAAGTGCATCTTCATCTAGGATTGGCTCCAATCGAAATACCCAAAAAACTTAAAAGGAATAGCAGCGGTGCTGCAAGACAAGAAAGTTGTTGCTGCCTCCAAAAAATTATCCTTTAAATTAATACCATACAGACAACTCTTATGAAAGTTCACCTTTATCCCCGAGACCAATTCAAAAATTCTGAATATCGACTTTATGCACCACAAGTTGTCCTAGGTACCCTTACCTAGCAAAATAGTGTCGTCTGCGAACTGAAGCATCGAAAAGCTGATCCCATCATGGACTTGAAACTCCAAAAAAGCGGCCTTCCCGCACAGCTTTCTGGACCATTCCGGTTAGACCCTCGGCAACAATTAGAAAGAGGAATGGAGATAAGGGATCCCCTTGCTTAAGGCCCCTATGCATCTTAAAATCCCCAGTAGGACTCCCGTTGACCAGAACAGACATCGAAGAATTATGAAGACAAGATTTAATCCAATTATTCCACTTCGAGCCGAAACCCATCCTACCCATCATATACTCAAGAAAGCCCCAAGAAATTGAGTCGTAAGCCTTTTCAAAGTTGACTTTAAACGACAAACACTCATCTTTTCTACGCTTCGTCAAGTCAACAAGTTCATTAACACCCAACACCCCATCTAGAATTTGTCGTTCAAAGTTGACTTTAAACGACAAACACTCATCTTTTCTACGCTTCGTCAAGTCAACAAGTTCATTAACACCCAACACCCCATCTAGAATTTGTCGACCCGAGATAAACGTAGATTGACACTTAGAAATGACCCGATCCAAAACCTTCTTCAGTTTACTTGCTAGCACTTTAGCCAAGATTTTATAAATGCAACCAATGAGGCATATCGGACGATACTCCTTGAGATCTTGAGGGTTCTCCTTTTTGGGGATTAGAGCAAGAAACGAAGTTGAAATGGCTTTGGGAATTATAACATTATCATGCAACTCGCCTAAGAAACCCAGGATATCCCCCTTCACCACATCCCAGCAATTTTTTATGAAATTAAGGTTGAAACCATCAGGACCTGGACTTTTATTCCCATCACAACCCCACCCTTCCTCTTTAACTTCCTCCTCCGTGAAAGAAGCAATAAGCTAACAATACTCTTCCTCACTGATCTTACCAAACTAAATACCCCCAAGAGTTGGCCTTTGAAGATGCTCCTCGACATAACTAGCTTCGAAGAATCTCTTCACTTCCTGCTTCACCTCCTCCACCTCCTCCAAAATCCTCCCATCCCTATTCAAAGAGACAATCTGGTTAGCCCTATTACGATTCTTAATGCAAGCATGAAAAAACTTAGAGTTACTATCTCCTTCTCTGATCCAGTTGGCTCTAGATTTTTGATTGATCATACTCTCTTTAAAATGTAACTGCTTCCAAAAAGAGGAATTCACCTCCTTAAGCTTAGCCACCTCTTCCAACGCTCACCCCTCAGCAATAACCTGATCAAGTTCATTTATATCAGAAACACAATTGCTGATACTAAGATCCATCTGACCGAACACCTCCTTATTCCAAACCTTGAGCTCGGCTTTCAACAACTTCATTTTCTCTTTAATGACAAACCCCTTTTTGCCCCTCACCGAAAACTCTTTCCACCACTGCTCAACTTGACGATTGAAGTCAGGATGCTCTAACCAGCCATTAAAAACACGGAAAGGCTCCGGGCCCCAATCCTTGGAGGACCGCAACAACCAAATAGGACAATGATCAGAAATATCTCTATCCCCCACCCATTGACCGTTAATCTTCCAAGAAGAAATCAGGCCATCAGAAATTAAAAATCGATCCAACCTACTTCTAGATAAACCGTCTGAACAGAACTAGGTAAATTCCTTCCCATATCAGAGATAAAAGAATTAAACTCTGTCCATGTCTGCCCTACGCAGATGCGCACTATTGCCTTGACGCTCATTCAACGAAGAAACTGCGTTAAAATCTCCCACCACGCACCATTCACCATGAACACCGTGTTGTTTTACTGCCAACATGGCATCCCATGCCTCCTTTTTACCGACAATCGAACACGGGGCTTAGACATTCACCACGTAAATAATCAAGTTTTGCCACTTACAACACAAACCCACAAAACCATTGCCACTAAAACAACTCTTAACCTCAAACAAATCGGCTTTCAAAGACAGAAGAATACCCCCAGAGGCACCCACCGAAGGCTTTGCAAACCACTCAAAGTTTTGATGACCCCATGGACTACCAACCAAAGCGTCATCCAACACCTCCCTCTTAGTTTCTTGAATACAAACAATATCAAAATTACCTCTTCTGATGAGTGCAGCCAAATGTCTCCGCTTGGCGCTATCACCCATCCTTTGATATTTAACGATACAATATTCATAAGGCACCCTTTTTTTTCTCCCTCTGATCCTTTGCAACTTGATCCCTAACTTCCCCTGCATCTATTAAATCAACGTACACAGAATCAGGACATACCCCCCTCCACCCCCAACGTGGTTGCCATATTCCACACCTTCTTAGCGTTGTTCTTACGTTGAAGGACCCAAAAGCGATTATTACCGACTTGAATGTCGGAGTCCCCAATAGAAACCCCACTCAAAACAGGGTCCCCAACACTCTTGGGTATAGCTTGAGAAGAAGTGTGACTCTTTGATGACTCCTCAGAATTGGCCGAAAAAGCTGCACGAGCCACCTCCATACGCCTCGCCTTACGAAAGGTAGAAGCCATTGAAGATTCAGATGACCCGTCAAGAGGAGTAGAGTTCAGATTAAAACCAAGGACCGATTGAGAAGAACAAGTAACACTCTTGGACTTTGGGATTGAAGGGAGATCATGGGAACCAGAGGATTGAATAGGGCCTGATGAAACCTCCGCATCCCCATGATCCTTAGAAGACGAAATAGCAAAGATAGACCCAGAAACACACCCAAGCGCCTCAACCGCCCCTTGAGCTATTTGAGGGGCATTATCATTGGAATAATTGCTAACAGTGACACCAATGTGACCCAAAACTCCACCACATCCCATATCTCTCTGAACCGACCCAGAAGGGATAACAGAATCACTCACATGAGAAGAAGAATCCATAACATGCAACTTAGCCTTTTTAGAATTAACCTCCTGCTTATGAGAATTAGAATAAGAAGTTGAAGCGTCAAAGCAATTTTTTGAATCACGACCCAAGATTGCATCTTCAACCTTATCCGGAGACGCATCATCCTTGCCCAGCTCCTCCTCCGAAGAGGACTTAGGCCAACAAATACCAACCTCTGAATCCTCTTCCTCCGAGCTAGACTCAGGCTCCTTTTTATCAACAGGAATACTCCATTGCATGGGACCACACCAATCCTCCACCACCCTAATCTCAAACTCCTCATTATTAATCTTAACTATAAGAACATTATTTATCGCCACACAAGACTTCGTCCTGACCAGAATGCGAGCGACATCCATAGCTTTCTTCTTTTCAGTGTTATCATCGGAGAACACATAAGAATCAAATGGTTCAACTAAAGTGGTTACTAATTAGTGTTAGTTGTTAGAGAGGAGCGGGGTTCGAACCCATACGCCTATATTTTTCCACCCTTCGAGGTGTCTTCAATACAGTGAGAGGATTAGTCACTGCGTTCAGCGGTAGATCCACTAGTCTAGAAAAAAAATACGACTATGAATACCCAACGGCTTTATATGAATAGGACAGAATTTAGCGAAAATAATTGCTTTAATTCAGGATAATGGTTGTAAAACCTATATAATAAATCCGGAGGCGAAACAATGGGAAGATAGATAGAGAAAAGGGCATTGGAATTGGATAAAGAAAACGGTAAAAAAATCGAAAGTAGGCATTAATAAATAAATAAAATAATAAAATAAATATTAAAAAAGGTTATCCAGAAAGGCAGATGAGTCATCGTGTAAATTGAATGAATTGCCTCAAACCTGATCCAGTGAGACGCGGACATCCCACAGCTGTAACCCTCTTTCTTCGCACGTGTCACCTCACAACCCTACTAACCTCAATCCAACTCACACTCCCTTTCTCTCTCTTCTCTCTCTCTCCGTTTCCTTCACTCTCTTGTGTACTTGTGTGTCTGTTTGTTTGGTTCCAAAACTTCCAAGTTTCACATTGCAACTACTCTACTGTACTCACTAGAAAGCACAGCACAGCACAGCACAGCACGAAAATAACAACAGATAATTACTATTATTATTACTGTTCTGGAAGGTAGAATAGAAAAGAAGAACAGATAATACAACTACTACTACAACAGGCTAAAGCATATAGAGACTTTGAAAAGAAAACCAACCAACTTTGTTGTCCATTCCACTTGGACTTCCACCTCATCCTTTTTCTTCCCTCTTTTTCTTAACAGGTCAGTCTCTCTCTCTCCCCCTTATGATTTTTTTTTGTTAATTAATTATTGCTTAATTAATTCCAGTTTCTGCAAGATCCATGTTTCAACGTTCTGCTATGCTTAATTGATATTCTACTTTCTGTTTATATCTCGAATCTTTCAAATATACAATGCTTTGACTGTTACTTTTTGAGTTTGTGGTTGTTGCTTGTTAAGGAAAGTAATTAGAGGCATATAATTAGGCAATTAGTACCTATAATTACCAAGATTTATCTTGATTTATTGAATTATTGTAGGGTTTGGTTTGGTTTGCTGATCCTAAAGTGGAAATCTAGCATCTTTTGTGGAT
This sequence comes from Astragalus glycyphyllos, assembly GCA_963573325.1. Classification (NCBI taxonomy): domain Eukaryota; kingdom Viridiplantae; phylum Streptophyta; class Magnoliopsida; order Fabales; family Fabaceae; genus Astragalus; species Astragalus glycyphyllos. The sequence goes on along the minus strand of OY754308.1, from coordinate 46,159,856 downwards.
AGGAATAATAGGTAGTGCAGTAGAAATCTAAGCATCTTTTAGGGATAGTAAATTACTTAGGCGCAAAGGGGAAATTTTGCTTTGGTTTTATGAGGTGCAGAGAAGAGGAACAAAAAGGACTTTGAAAAAATAAGGAAAGTATGTCAGTGAGAATATAATCTTCATGTATTTTTTCTAACTATTTCGAATTGTACTTTCTCTGCTTTGAATTTTGAAAAGAAAATTTGAATGGTCCAAAAAATAGGATTATCTGGATGATAATACTCATTTTAATTACTACAATTTGTCTTCTAAGATTACTAAAGTATAGAATTATAACTACTAGAATATATTGGAACAAACCTCATTAATTAAGTGATGTAAAACATGGTTAAATTGAGATCCTATTAGAATTTGTATTGTGAATCGTAAATTGAATCTTGTTATGAACTGTATGATACAAGATTTATAAAAATATGCCATTTGTAAGTAAAACAAGACATAAGGGAGTAATGTACCAAAAGAAGTGACAAAAGGGAGCAAATACCAGAGAAGAACATAGGAGAAGGTAGGGTGCAAATAACTGTGTAGAATAAAATAGATGCATTATTGGAGTGAGTGCAAACCCAAATCGTAGTAGACTCATAGTATGCTAGGATTGATTGTTTGTGAATCTAACTTGGGTCATTTGGAAGGTTTGATTGGTTGATTATGTCCCATTTAAGAAAAAATAACAAAAAAAGAAACATGAGCATCCCTTATAGAAACTGGAGCACACAACTTACCTGTTTTTTGGCTGCACCCCATGGAATCCGTATCTTTGGATTCGACGAGATACACTAATCGTGAGATTCAGCTGAATGAATCGGGATTCATGTTGAGATTCTGGTCCAAATAGATTTACACTCTGATTGTGCTTGATTTCATTTCGTATTGAGATACGGATAACATGAATCTTAAGATACTGGTAACTATGATCCAAAACACAGTTGTCTCTTGATATATCTTAACTGGATTTTAAAACTCTAGATTCTCATAGTTGAAATTGCACTTATGAATTTAAGTGAATATAAACATCCTTAGCTGCATGCATAACAGAAGAATGCTCATTGCCATCCGTGAGTCTGTGACTCTAAATGTTGTTATTTTGCGTTCTTCTTGTGAACATGAATGGAAATTGTCCCGTTTGCGGGGATATAGCTGATGCTTGAGCTCATTATCTCTTATCTGTTTGTTAAATTTCAATTATGCATTAAGGAGTCAAGGTTATAAGGGATGTATTAAAGTCTTTTATGGATTGTATTTAAAATTTTAAAATTTGTTTCTTGAATTTTGTACTTGGTTGTTAAATTATCATTATGTATCCAAGAATTGTACAGATTTTGCTCGAGTCTTTCTGAAGATTGATTAATCCTGAGCTAGAATAGCTGTACTCATTTCTACACTGCCTACACTTTATGTTACCCTTCATCTCTCTCCACATACTTCTTTTGTTACCATAAAAAAATTACTGTTAAAAAGCTGTTGATAGATGTTTCTTCATCTCACTAGTTTTCTAGTAGCTAATGTTGAAATTCATCTACTTTATCATTTTCTCAAGCTAATCAGATAAGCTACAAACTTGATGGTTACTTGCGTTTTCGCTAGAAAAGAGGACTGTTTATAAGTTGGATTGGAAATCAACATTTCAAATTTCATCAAGAGAAGTGTAGGATTGAGAGTGTTTAATTAATTATTTCTTAGGAGGGCAAACCATTCAAAATAATACTTTCTAACCAATTGCATTATAATTTTGCATCAGATTTGATAGTTTCTTCTATTTGATTCGAGTTTTTCAGTGTCGTGTAATTTATATCTCTGTATTCAGTACGTGTTTCTGACACAGGTAGCTGTTCAAGTTGATCTTAAGACCTCCGCACATAACAGTACTTGACCATAGCTCGGTGGCACTAAATTCGAAGCACGTTATTATGGGGACTAAGGAGGAGAGCACACCTAAAGCTTCTAAATCAACTTCATCAACTCCGGTTTTTCCCAATTATCATTCTATATTTTCTTCTGCTTGTCATTTCTCGTATGTTTCCTTATCGTCTCTGTTTGTATTAGCGGGAGATACCAACAGCAGTTACAGCACCATCATATCCAGATTGGTCAACTTCTATGCAGGTAATGGAATATGTGATAGATTCGTTTCATTATGCTTTTCCGTCTACTAATCACTTCTGTAGATAAATCATGTCAGTGACTGATGATTGGCTTCTTATTTAGGCATACTACACTCCTGGAGCAACTCCACCACCCTTTTATGCCTCAACTGTTGCTTCGCCAACTCCTCATCCCTATATGTGGGGAGGCCAGGTAAATGTGTTGTCCATCATTTGGGAAATATGCAATTATACTCTATCGAAGAGAATCTTCTCATTTACCGTTTTGTTGAAATTTTCAGCATCCTTTAATGCCGCCATATGGGACTCCAGTCCCGTATCCAGCTTTATACCCTCCTGGAAATATCTACGCTCATCCTAGCATGACAATGGTAAGCCATTTGCTTGTTGTCTAATCTGTGCACTGCCTTATGCCTGCGCTGAAAAATATTAATTTCTTATCTGCTAGGAAACTTTTTTGCTACCTTTATTTTGGAATTTTAATTCATAATATTTTCTTTTTCTTTTATTTTTTAATCATTTTTCTAGGCTCCAAGTGCTGTGCATCACACTATGGACTATGAAGGGAAGGGACCTGATGGAAAAGATAGGGATTCATCAAAAAAACCAAAGGGAGCTTCTGCAAATTCATGTGCCAAAGCAGGAGAGAGTGGAAAGGCTGCCTCCGGTTCAGGCAATGATGGAATTTCGCAAAGGTTTGGCAAACCTCTGGTTAATTTAAGATCTTTTTGAGATTTCTATCTCTTGGATATGCTTTTCTTACCGGGATTTCTATTAAAAAAAAACTTATTAAGCAGTGGTGATAGTGGTTCAGAAGGTTCATCAAATGGCAGTGATGAGAATACTAACCAACAGGTATGTAACAGATTGTCACCATTACATGTGCTCTCCCTTGCTTTTAGTAAATAATGACCTTATTTAAATCTACTCATCCCCCTTCTTTCTGTTATAATTATGTGTCTTTGTTACTTATATATTCACATCAGAAGTCTCAATTTTATTAATTGATCTAATTAGAAGCATGTTGACCAATTTCCTATCTTGTAGGAATCAGCTAGAAATAAAAAGGGAAGCTTTGACCTGATGCTTGTTGATGGTATATAATATCACTTGTAATCATGATTATGACTCTTTTCTTCTCTCTTACTGAAACAAGTTAGTTTTTCCATGAACTTCAGGAGCCAATGCACAGAACAATGTTTCTCAGTCTTCTGTCCCTGGAAAACCTGTCGCTGCAACTAATCTTAATATGGGCATGGACTTATGGAATGCACCTTCTGCTGGTGCTGAAGGCACGCAAATGAGACATAATCATTCTGGTAACCCAGGAGCTGAACCATGGGTACAAGTGTGCATCCTGTTCTTAAAAAGTGTTATTAACTTTATTGCTTTTTTTTGCTCAACATTTTACATCCTTATCATGCTTATAGCAACAAATCCAAAAACCAATGCTTTTATTGATATCTTACATCTTATACTTGTTCCCACAGATCGACATTTGTTGTCATATTTCTGACGTGACATTCTTTTTGTTTATGTCTTTACCTGGCCAAGCCTTACTTTTCCTTATCAAAATGTAACTTCCTCCGATCTTCTAATTTCTCCTCTGATATTGATAGGATGAACGTGAGCTGAAAAGACAGAAAAGAAAACAGTCTAATCGAGAGTCCGCTAGGAGGTCAAGACTCCGCAAGCAGGTAAGTTTCTGTTTTATACTTGATGTTGCCTTGAGAGACTGAGCTTGTTAGAGCTATCTTTAATTGCTTGATATTTGGAGCGTAGAAGCCATATTTATTTGATTATATATACTCCACTACAAAAAAATCAGTCATTAGCGAGGGAAATTTCCCTCGCAAAATGACCAAAATCCCTCGCTAATGGTCATTTGCGAGGGAATTAGCGAGGGACCAGTTCCCTCGCTAAATCCCTCCTCGCTAATGGGATTAGCGAGGGATTCAAAATCCCTCGCTAATTAGGAAGGGAAATTTCCCTCGCTAATTCCCTCGCTAATGCCTGCTTCAAAATTTGTGCAAATTTTCGAATTTTCAAATTTGAATGGCTTTTTTAATATATATTTATTATTATATTTATTTTTGAAGCAATTTATTATATTATTAATGAAAATTATATTATATTATTAATTTTATGGTTGTGTTGTTGTTGTTGTTGTTGTTGTTGTTGGTGGTGGTGGTGGTGGTGGTGGTGGTGGTGGTGGAAGGTGGGGAGAAAGAGGAAAGAAATTCGTAGGTGGTGGTGGTGGTGTCGTGGGTGGTGGTGGTGGTTGTGTGGTGGAGAGAAGAAGAAGGAAATGGGAAATAGTAAGAGAGAGAGAGAGGAGAGGAAGAGGAAAGAAGGTGGTGGTGTTGTGTGTGGTGGTGGTGGTGGGTGGTGGTTGTTGTGTGGTGGTGGTCATGGGTGGTGGTTGTTGTGTGGTGGTGGTTGTGTTGTGGTGGTTGGTGTGTGGTGGTGGTTGTGTGGTGGTGGGTTAGTGTTTGTAGGTGAGAGAGAGAGAGTAGAGGAAGAGGAAGGGAAGGGTGAAGAGGAGAGAAGAAGAGTGAGGGTGGTTGGTTGGTTGTGTGGTGGTAATGGTGGTGGTGGTGGAGAGTAGAGGAAGAGGAAGGGAAGAGGAATGGTGAAGAGGAGAGAAGAAGAGTGAGGGTGGTTGTGTGGTTGAAACAGATTTAAGTAAAAAAAAGTAAAAAAATTTGCGAGGGACTTTATAATTCCGTCGCTAATGCTCACTTTAATTTACGAGGGATTTTAATTCCCTCGCTAATTCCATCGCTAATTTCCTTGATTCGCGTGAATTTAACTGAATTTTCCCTCCAAACAATTAGCGACGGAAATTTTTCAAATTCCCTTGCTAACGGTCAAATTTTCAAATTCCCTCGCTAATGTCAGTTTTAGCGAGGGAATCACATTCCCTCGCTAAAGTCAGTTTTAGCGAGGGAATGTTATTCTCTCGCTAATGTCCCTCGCAAATAAGCGTTTTTTTTGTAGTGCTCATAGGTGGCTTGGACATGTATAAAAACGACATATAGAAGACCTAGGAAGGAGAGTAGATCAGACGGTAGGTCAATAATCAGAAGAAATAATTTGTGGGGGGGGGGGGGGGGACAACCTTGTTTGGATAAACAGATTAATTAAACATTTATGCGTAAGTTGTTTCTATTATAAAAGATTAAATAATGTTAAAACTATTTTTCTATTAGTTATAAGCTATTGCATAAGCTATCTCGGAGAGCTTGTAGAAATTAGCTTAAAACATCTTATGAAGATGTTATAAGCCGTTTTGATAAGCTCACCCAAACAGTTTCACAAGTGCTTATGTCATTAGATAAGCCCAAATAAGCCGATCCAAACAAGAAAACTAGGCCAAACTATAAAGAAAAAAATGATTTAATAGACATACAATACAATAAGATATTATTAGTGTCTGATCTATGAAAAAAAAACATTACTTAGTTGAAAAAGGTGTTTGTTTTTATTCATACTACTATTTCACTGAAATGATGATGTGTTTTTGCATTTCTTATACCAACCAGGCTGAGTGTGAAGAGTTACAAAAGAGGGTGGAGGCGCTTGGAGGTGAGAATCGAAGTCTCAGAGAAGAACTTCAGAAGCTTTCTGAAGAATGCCAGAAGCTTGCATCTGAAAACAATTCTATCAAGGTATATCTCTCTTGCAATTCTTCCTTTACAAGCATTGTCATTTTAATATTGCAGTTGAACGTAAGTGTTGGCATGTTGCAACTCACAACCTTAAATTTTACTATCTGAACATTTTTGCTTTAAACAGGAAGAGTTGGAACGGATGTGTGGGCCAGAAGCAGTTGCTAACCTTGGATGAAACAAAACAATAGTTCCTCATTGTCGTCTTTGGGTGCAATAGCAGTAATTAATACACTCTTGATTAAGACAAATCTGCAGCTGGAATTTTCTTATCAGTGGCCTGGTCTCTTAATTTAGAATAGGATATAATGTTTCTTTTTTTGTTTTACTAATTTTATACCATTAACCTCCAACTGTAATTGCCCTTATAATTTACACGTCATTTACTGTAATATGCTGGAGAATAAAAATTGTAGGCTACTGAAGCACTGCTGTTTAGAATTTAGTTTTGTAATTGATGTTGAGAATCTAGCTTTAAACTTACCAATTTGGCAAATTTTCACTTCCTAGTTTAGACTGCGGAGTCATTTTTTTGTCCATGATGCAGGTATACTCTGGAAGGTAATAGTACTACCATTGAATATATCTTACTGTGTTTTGTGAGTTCAGGTTTACTGCGTTTAGGAAAATATTTTCCATGGAATTCTGTCATCTACTACATGATAACGAAAAATATTTTCCATGGAAATCTGTCATCTACTACATGATAAATGAATTTCGAAAAAAAAAATAGAATTATTCTGGCAGTGATGCCGCTTACATAACAGAAAACACAACTATGACGCTATATCAGTATATCTTCATTTTTGTATTCTCTAGATGACTAAGTAAATACCTGATGAGGGAGAGAATGTTCTTATCCAGAAGTAGACATGTGATCATGTAACGATGAACAATCCTCAAAATTTGGCTTTGACTTTTGAGAGGAAATACATAATTAATAAGAGCAGTTATTCCATACTGAATATGCCTACTATGCTATTATATGGTATTGTTCTCTCACTTTTGTAGCAGAATACACCATACATTCCATAAGGTATAGACATGGAAAGAATTATTTATTTCATAAACATTCTGATTCAAAAGCCCAGCGAGATTATCATAATAAAAAAACTCCAGTGAGATCCATTAAGATACAAGATTGAACTATGAGCAACCCAGTTACAATATACATAGCTCTTTTCTAACCAATTAGATAAAGATAGACACACCTCCCCTAATTTATGGCCCATATTGCACAAAACAACATGATCTGGAATAAATACAAAGTCTATGTATTTCCCAGGGTTTTTTTGTAGTATCATAATTTTACACAATAAAACTAAATTAAAGTTAAAACTACATTCTTGTTAATGTAGCTTCTTCATGATAGAGTTCACATCTAATAATAATACAGGTAAAAGTAATGTAGGCGTGCTTAATTTTGTGTTTTTTTCTACATGCTTTTAACAGCGCCAAGCTGATGTGGCAACCATGGCCCTCTCATGCCAGAATAGCACCAACTCAGCCTGTCGTTTGGCCACGCGGAAGCCCCTGATTTGCACCTTCGCCAGCAAGCACTCCGCTTGGAAATCTGCGAACTGGCTCAACTGCACCGGCCTCATCCCGGCGCCATAAAACGCTTCCCGCCACGGCGTAGTCCTTCTTCCGGCAGCTTCCACCGCTGCAAAAATCTTTGGCCTCAGCAGGAGCATCTCGATCCTCCGCGCCCAATCGCCTCCTCCTCCCGCCACAACCGACGCATCCAGCGACTCCAGCATCATCGAGTAAAACTCCAAGCTATTCACCACACCGCGCCGAAACGACGCAGCCGCAACCGCCTCCGTCCATCCCTCTCCGTCCACGAACACCACCACTCCAGGAGATATCCTTCGAACGTCGGATAGAAACGCAGTGGTTCCCTCAGAGCCAAGGTGGCAGAATATCGCTGGGGACAACAAAACCGCGGTTTTCTCACCGTCGACGAACCTAACAGCCTTAAACGACACCGTCTCGAAAGTCCGCAACGGCAGAAAATCGACCTGAACTCGAATCCCATGGTCCTGCGCAAACTCGTTGAGATTCTCCCTGATAAGGCGACTCTCAACAGCGTACTCCTCCGGCACAACGGCGGTGATACGAAGAAGTGGCGATCCATTACCAGCCTTCTCAGCAATCTCTTTCATGAGAGAAGCATATTGAATTCCAAAGCCAATATCAAAGTCAATAACGTGCATGAAGAAGGAACCGTGCAAAGCTTCAAGAAGCGCTTGGTTAGTTGTAAATATGGAGAACATTGGAATCGGAGAAATTCCAGAAAAGGCCTTAAAGGTGCTTATGGTTTGAACAATCTCCCCCATGGAAGAAAGCCGCGGCGGCACGTTAGCGTTCACGTTGGTCCGGTTCGAACCGGAGAGAAGAGATTGAAGAGCATCTTTAAAGTGAAACGCTGCTCTGTGAAGCGGCTTACCGGATGGAGACCGAAGCCGTTGGTTGAGCCGCTCTAATATGGCTTGAGCCAGTTGAAGATGGTTTCTGTCGAAGCAATCGGCTGCACGGATAAGCTCTTCAATGAAATCCCAATTGCTGTTATTATTATTACCGTTGTTTGGGTTGTTAAAGTCATGAACCAAATGGTCCAGAGTGGTAGTGTTAGGGTAGTTATAAGCCAGGTTATTTTGATTAGAGTAAATATCTGAGAGAACGGTGAAGTCTGGAGGATGATCAAAAGGGGGGTTGTTGGAGTAAATTTCAGGGATGTTATTATCGTCTTCAGTGTTTGTTTTGAGAAGAGGTATAGGTGTGGAAGAATCGTCATGTAACCCTAAATCCTTCATGATGGAATCCCACCAATCAGAATTAGGCAACACATGATCATCCACCACCTCTGGAGGATGGTTTTCCGGTTCAGGTTTCGGAGCGTTGGTGGTTTTCTTTTCAGGGCTAGGACTACGGCAGAGTTCAAGGACGGACCTAGGTTCGTAGGTGGTGGTGGGAGGGGTGGTGGCGTTTAGGACGGTGAGTTTTGGTGGTGATGAGGTAACAGAGGGAACTCTCATCGCTGGCTAATAGGAAAAAGTGTTGTTGTGATTGTGATGATGATTACTTTGTGGTGGTGGATGGCTTTATGAATGGAGTTGTTGCTGTTGTTCACTACTTTCTTTGGTGAAAGTGAAGAGAGTGGGAGGGACCTTTTGATTGCCATGATCGTTGCCTTTTTATCTTTGCGTGTGTGTATGAAAAAGCCTGCTTGGTGGGTCGCATTTTAATATCTTCTTTCTCTTCTCTTTTTTCCCATGCCAATTGCCATCTATGGATGATGGTTTCCATTACCATCCATGCATGTTTTATTCTTTTATCATCATACTCGACAGAAGTCACAATCAGAGTGAGAGGCTTTTCCATCAATTTTTTCTCATACTTCTAAATTAACGTTGGATATGCAAAGTTGCATTTAAAAGATAATAAAGAATTAAATTAGTTTATTTAAATTTTTTAAAGACTAAAAACTATTTTTGAAATACTAATCAAACCTATATTATTATTTTTTATATCAATATTATGAGGACTTCTACTGTTGGCTTTCTTTCTTTTCTTCGGGAAGAAATGAGATCACATGTTTAACCATTTGTATGTGCATGTCATGTTAATCGATCCTAAATCACAAAAAGTTTACTACCCATTGATATGTCTTGTCAAACATACTTTTTTAATGGGAAAAAAGGAGTGTATGTATTTGAAACTGAATTGGGTTCTTTTTGGTCAAGGAAATGATTTGGGTTTAATCGAAGCAAAAAGTAATCTTATTTACGCAAAATGTTCCAGCAAAAAATGGCCAAAAACTAAGTCAGAACACCAATTAATCAAATTTTATAGGCCACTAACCAACTTCTTTTTTTACAGTTTTTAGTCAATGGCCTAGAAAACTGTGAAAAAACAGGTTGGTTATTGACTTATAAAACTTGGTTAATTAGTGTTGTAACTTGATTTTGTCTATTTCTGGCTGGAACATTTTGGCTAAATAATACTCCCTCCTTCTCATAATAATTGTCGTTTTAGCAAAAAAAAACTTGTCCTAAAATAATTGTCATTTACGATTTTCAATGCAACATTAGTTGCTTTTTTCCAATTGTACCCTCTAATTAAAATAATATTCATCACTCCCAAGTTATTATATTCATCAATCTCAATGTTTGATAAAGATAATTTGGTAAAAATACTATTCTCTCTCCTACTTTTATGTTCTTTTCTTAATATGCGTGAAATGAGCTAAAACGACCATTATTTTGAGACAGAGGGAGTATTATTGAAACAAAAATGGTCTTGGATCACTTATACAACCATCAATGGACAAAAAAACACCCATCAAACACCTAGAGAAGGGTTTTAGCTCCGCTAGGGTTTGATTTAGTTGGTGTTTCTAGCCGTTAGCTTTGACTCTTATTTTGAATGGGAATTAGATCTCCTTGGTTTTTGCCTTGTGTTTCGCTGTATAATTTCGGTGTGTCTGCTCGTGTTTGTGTCCCGTGTGTTATTTGGTGTGTCTCTTTCTAGTCTCGTGTTCCTGAGTCTTGTGTTTTGCTGGGTTTTGGTCCTTTCATAGATATAAGGTCTGATCTTCCTCGGGTGCTCATATATGTCCTTCAAACCTAGGTTTGAGTCTAGATCTGAGTCTCTTTGGTGGTATCCTTCTCCTATTTGTTGCTTCCTTTTTATTTGGTTTCCCTATTTAAACCCATGACCCTTCCTTGTCTAATCGTTCCATGGGGTACCGTTCAGCCACAGATCCATGTTGCTTATATTGGGGTCAGCTGACCCCACTCTTTGCTCTTTTTTTCAACCAATAATACGGTACTTTAATATGTTGACCCCACTTTATTTTTTATGTTGACCCCACATGACTCAAGTAGTACATTAGAGACAAATCAATAACATGTATGTAAACTAATATTATATTATATATGTTAAAACAATGCTATTTTTTATATCATATTGAAATTGGATCAACACTTATACTTTATTGAAGTACTAATTTTACCATTTTAGCTATGTAATTTGTAGAAATTTAGGTATTTTAGGACTTTTCTGTAATGAAATTATATATTTTTTAAAAATTTACAATACTCTTTTGAAAAAATATTATAGGCTAATTTCTTGCCCCACAATTAAAAATTTCTGGATCCGTCACTAGTACCGTTAAACATTGAGTCGTGTCTACATCGTTCTCTTAGTATTATTTCGTAGTATGGATAATGTTTTATTCACAATCCTGGGAACAATAGTATATATTTATAGTTTTATTACATGAATAATTAGTAGTGCCCTGAGTTGGTTTTGTTCTCTGCTATCATTTAGTGCCTAGCCTCCTTCTGCTAGGTGTGGTTCTTGCTCTAGTAGGGATTTGGTCTGGTTGTTTGTTGGGTCTTTGTGGTGCCTGTTTTAGTTTGATCGATTCCTCATCGAGTTCCCACTTCCCTGTAGGGGACGATCCTGAGATTCTTCTTGATATCCTTGAAGATGATACGCTACAAAATGAAGATTTATCAAAGAAAGCATTAGTATGGAAGGTAAGATCCAACAAGGTGTTCAATGTGAAAACAGTTAAAGATGTTGTTACAAAAGCTTGGTTCATATCCCATAATATCCACATCACAGATCTGGGGCATAATGTGTTCCTATTTAGTTTTCCTACTCATGAACCATCTGTTGTGTTTGGAGAAATAGCACCCTCAGATTTCTTATAAAGAAATTCATTTAAACCATTCACCATTTTGGATTCAGATCCACAATCTTCCCCTAGCTCATCTTATTGTGGATGTTGTCAAAGGTTGGAGAAGTATTGGATATTGAAAACCCTATTGTGGAGGGGAGGTTACTTCGTACTTACATTAAAGGAAAAGTGAAGATGCTGTTAGAAAAACCCTTCCCAGCTGGTTGCCTCATACCTAAAGGGAATTTACCAAACCTATGGGTTGTGTATAAGTATGAGAGGTTACAATCCTTGTGCTATAAATGTGGTGTGATTGGTCATGACCAAAAGAGTTGTAGAAGCCCTTTGGTTACGTCCACTGTTGACCCTTCTTCTCCTAAATGTGGTCCTAATATCTCTATAGGTGCTCCTAGACCTATTGAGTTGTTGTAGAGGAATTTCGGTAGGTCTGGTGCTTCTCCTGCCCCAGTTCCCCCTGAGGAGGCGCCTAGTGCTCAGGATCCCCTTAGGCTTCATTTCCATAATGATATTTTAAGAATCAGGGCTTCCCCTCCTAAAATACCTATTGATGTCCCTAATTCTTGTCCGCTCCCTGATCTTAACTTCTCTACTATCCCTGCAAAGATGCAATGAGAGTCTGCTAAACCTTTATGTCAAGGAGAATATATGTTTGTGCAATTGGAGAGCCCAAATGCTAGGGAAGGTTGGGACAATTCGAATTTGCCTAAGTTGGAGATTGGGATTGGTTTGAATCCAATCCAAAAACCTGTATTACCAAAATTATTTGAGGTCCCTCCCTCAAAGGAACCTACTTTCTGTATGAAAAAAGAATTTGTCCTCTTTGTTGAAAGAGTTTCGTACAGATTATCCATTGGTGAGTGCTTTCAGGAATGGTAATGGTGAATCTGCAGGGGCTGGAGAGATAAACAAAAGGAGCAGAAAGAGGCTTATGTTGTTGAATTCCCTGAGCAAGAGGGTGAAGAAGAGAGCCTTGTTCAAGTATCCCTGAATTCCCAGGATGAGAATATCATGTCCCTTTCCATGGATTCTGGTATGAAACTTAAAAGGAAAATTGAAGATGGTTTTGAGAATGAGTGTGAGAAGGGTTACTTTCTAGAGGGCCCTAAGAAACCAAGGAGGGAGATTGGTTCTACTGCTAATGTGATTGAAGGTGTTGATCAAGGCTATGGTGGTCAATTTGAACAATTCTGTATTGGTTATTACCCCACAAAGATTGAGGAGGCGAGCCCAAGCATGCCCCCAATACCTAAATGACCTCAATAAGCTGAAACTGTCGTGGATTAGCGGCGTCCACGATTAGTAGAGAGCTTCAGGACTTGTTAAAGGTCCATAATCCGTCCATTTTGTTTCTTATGAAGACCAGAGCCCAGAAGGAAAGAGTTGAAATAGTGAGAAGGAAATTGAAGTTCAACAAAGTGTTTTGTGTACTTGCTGTTGGTACTTCTGTAGCTCCCTAATCATGACATTCATCTATGGCAATCCAACTTTTGATCGGAGAAGGTTACTTTGGGGCAAGCTTTTGAGATTGACGCCTAGAAGTAATGGTCTTTGGTGTTGTGTTGGTGATTTCAATGAAATGTGCTCTATAACAGATAAAGATGGTAGGATACCTGTGGATCCCATTAGATTGTCTTTGTTTAGATACTTTCTTAATATTGATAGTTTGATGGACCTTGATCTTAAGGGGAATAAATTCACCTTTGCTAGTAATCCTAGAGAAGGGGTTGTGGTCTAGCAAAAAATTGAGAGTTCTTGTTAACTAGAGCTGGAGATTCCTCAACCCACATGTTACTGAGATTGATTTGCCTATTGTTAATTCTGATCATTCTCAAGTGATTCTTCTCCCATACCCTCCTACCAAATGCCCTTCTTACTTCAAATATGAGAGCTATTGGGAAGACCATGTTGATTGTAGGTTGAAAGTTTCTGAGGGGGTGGAAGGTTTCTAGGGATTTTGGGTGTTGTTGGAAGAACTTCAATGATAAAGCAAAGAATTGTAAGTCTGCTCTCTCAGCATGGAATAAATCTGCTTTTAAAAATGCAGCTGTTGAGAAATCTAAGTTTAAGACCAGGTTGCATAGATTGTCTAATGCAGGCAACAATATTCCTAATTTGGAGGAGATTTCTTGGATTAGGAAGGAGATTGATAGGCTGTGGAAGCATGAGGAATTATATTGGGGGTAGAGGTCGAGGCTAAAGTGGCTCTCTTTTGGGGATAAGAGTTCAAAATTCTTTCATGCAACTACATTTCAAAGGAGGGATAGAAATAAGCTCTACAAAATCAAAGAAAAACATGGGGTCTGGGTGGAGGGACATTCTAATGTGATCAAAGCTATAGAGGAGTTTTATAGTGATCTATTTTTCAATACTCAAGGACCTGTTGGTGCTAATTGTCTTCATGTTATCCCTAGAATTGTGAATGATGAAATGAATTTGAAGTTGGGTGCTAAAGTGGGTAGTGCTGAGGTTAAGAGAAATGTGCTTATTTGGGGGCCCAAAAAGCACCAGATCCTGATGGTCTGAATGGTCTTTTCTTTCAGAAGAACTGAGATACTCTTAAGGCTGATGTGGGGGAAATTGTTTGTGATTTCTTTAAGAATGGTTTGTATAGGGTATTCTGTGAATGACACCTTGGTGGCTCTAACCCTTAAGATTACCCACCTAGAGGAAATTGGGCATTTGAGGCCTATCAGTTGCTGCAACTACATTTATAAGGTTATCTCAAAAATTCTAGTTGCTATATTGGAACCTATTCTATCTTTGCTCATTTCTCCCCAACAAAGTGCTTTTGTTGGTGGTAGATTGATCCAAGACAATCTGGTTGTGGCCCAAGAGGCATTCCATTTCTTAAAAAACAGTTGTGTCTGCTAGTCATGGCTTTGCAATCAAGTTAGACATGAATAAAGCCTATGATCGTGTGGATTGGTCCTTCCTAAATAGTGCCTTGTTGTCTTATGGGTTCTGTCCTGCTTGGGCGTCTCTAGTAATGTCTCTAGTGTCTTCTTTGAAATATATGTTCCAGGTGAATGGTTCTAGAAGCAAAGTTATTGTTCCTAAGTGTGGTCTTAGGCAGGGATACCCTCTGTCTCCCTACCTGTTCATTCTGGTTTTTGATGTCTTGTTCAGGCTCGTGTCTAATGCTAATTCCCAGGGTCTAATTCAAGGGCTTAACTTGGCTCCTAGAGCTCCTACACTAACCCATCACTTTTTTTGCAGATGATTCTCTCATTTTTGGGAAGGCTTCTCTTAAGGTGTACCAAATAGTTGCTATTTTAACTGATTTTACTGCAGTTTCTGCCCAAAGGATAAATTTGCAGAAGTCTGGGGTGGTGTGTGATAGTAAAATTACTTTGAGCCTGAAGCATGCTATATCTGGTGCTTTGCACATTCCTTTGTGGAATTCCCCAGGCAAGTATCTGGGTATTCCAACTGAGTGGGGTGCTTTTAGGACTCAAGCTTTGGAATAGAAATAGCAATTGTAAATTTAAATTTAATATTTATATGATAATAACAATTAATAAAATTCACGAGTGACCTTAATAAATAAATAAATAATTTCATTACAAAAAATTATTTAGTATTATTTTTAAGAATAAATTTGTCCACAACAAATTATTATAAGTAGTGAATTTTTGAATGCTTTAAGTAACAAAAAATTAATATTGAATTCTAGCATCCAATTTCTCTTCTATTTCCCTTCTCTTCTATCTCTCTCTTTTGTATTTCTCTCTTTCCTATTTCTCCTAACATCCAAACAAAGTGTAAGAAAAAAATATGGTAGTTATGTTAAACTCACGTAATTGGATTGTAGTTTTCGAAGAGAAAATTGGATTGTGGTACAAAAAATTGAACCCACATGTTCCTATACCCACTCAATGGAAGTTATCTTAAACCCATTTGCCCTATTGATGGTTTTAGGTAGAACTACTTCCTTTCATCAAATAAAACAAGGTAGAACTACTTCCTTATTCTAAGCATGAATGGCTTTGAGAAACTATATATTTTTTACTCCGTCAAGGATGTAATTGGTTGTTGATTTATACTCATGGTTCTTCAATTATATGCAGTATACAAGATTAGTCAATTGGAAGGTGACAATGGTGCAGGACATTCAAATATTGACTCTGATGGGAAAGACAAAAATGACCGAAAAGCAGAGGTTGCGATGACTCCAGATATAGGAGGAGTAATTACATATTTGTGTTCTTTATGTTGTTTGGAAGATTTAGAAGTCTACGAAGTTTATTTTTTAACTTCTGCGAAATCATTATATTTTATCTTTGTAGAATAATGAAGTTTTGAAGTTTTAGGCAATTGTTTATACCGTGCAATCAAGTTATGAGTTGTGATAGAGCTTTTATTTTCACCATGATGATTGCTTCTTCTATTTTTTGGTTAGCATGACAATGCAACATATATCTCCCATAGTTTCATGGTAACTGGAACCATTTGAAGTGATTAATTTACAACTGTTTTATGCACTTACAATTTTTTTTCTTTCATTTTACTTACTATATATTGTGTTCTTTGTACTTTCTTTGTTTTAGAGAGGAGAACTACAACAAGACATGATTTGCTCTGGAACAAGTTAGAGGAACAAGATGATTGGCAACAAGACCATTGAGCTCTAACAACATGAACTATTTCATTGGAATTAAATAAAAAATATATTTTAATTCCAAAAAAAGCATCCACATAAATTTTAAAAAACATATATATATATATATATATATATATATATATATATCTTTATTATACATAACCGTAAATGAGTCCAATAGACGTCCAACTAGATAATACGTGGAAAAACACCTCATACTTCACAAATGTCCACATCAGATTTTCGTCCAAGTTTCCCCTCCACATCACTCAGACAAATGAATCAAACGATTAGTGCTGCTTTTATTTTAATCACAACTACAGTCATTCCAATCAACGATCCTAAATTCATAGAATTGCGGCTGCCCATTTAAACCGCAGGATCAAAAACGTAATAAAATGGAGAGAGAATTTTCGGCTTGCACATCAATGCCTAGGTTAATTCCATTTATTGCACATCAATGTAATAATATTATTGTCGTTTGGGTTCAACATTCCAGGCATGTCTCTACATTCTGTTGACTGCCACAATGTTATTTCTTTTAAGTTACAAAATCCCTCTATTATTATTATTCCACCGAAAAAAAATCCCCTATTATTATGCCCCAACAAATAATAATTGAACACTTCATGTTAACTATATTATCTTCTATTTAACTCAGGGGTGTGGTTGAGCAGTTGGGGCTCATCCTCCCTTAACCAAGTGTCGAGAGTTCGATCCTCGCCTTGGGTACGAAGCAGCTTTAAATCCTTCGGCCAGCTGTCCCACCCTTCAAGGTGCCTCCAATCCAGCGAGGGGATTACTCACTGCGTTCGGCAATGAACACCCTGGTCAGGACCCAAAAAAAAATCTTCTATTTTTTTAACCGTAACTCATCCCTCAATAGAATGCTAAATTTTAACAGGTACTTAACTAAATTTGCTTTTTATTATGTCCAACCAATTAAATATTTTTATGAACTCTTTATTTATAAATTCCACGTGTCACGCCAGTATTGCCGTAAAAAAAGAATTTAAACACTTCGAGCAAATAACTACGTGTATACATAGATATAGTGGAAAAGAAAACATACTTAATTATTTATCCACACATACAATTTTTTACGGTAAATAGGTTGATAATGTGAAAAGTGAAAAATAGTAGCATTTTGTTCTTCCACATAATAGCATAATATCACAAATTGTAAAAATTCAAACATTTATGTAAGACTTCTTCACATAATAGAGTAGTTTGGTAACATTTTTCGACCAATTAAAAGCTTAGGCTTATATTAACCCAAAAAAATATTCAGACACAGTTTTGGTTAGTGAAATTCGTCAAAAAATGTCAACTCTTAATATATACAGCAATGTCGACCCGTGCTGGCACGAGTCAATCATACTAGTATATATATATATATATATAGACACACAAAAATAAAGCACTCACGTCTATGCCCTAAAAAATCAATAAAAAACACCCACCATGTTGATTAAAATGTCATATCGCAGCGACTTTAATTGCTGCGATTGACTAGATAACACAACAACTTTAGGGGTTGCCACAAGTTATATATAACAAAGATAAATTATTAAAATAGCAACAACAATTGTTGTTGTAAAAATGTTAGTTATGAAAACAACATTAAATATCGTTCCAAAACTTTTCGCAATGGGACTTAAGCTATCAACATGCAGCGACTTTTTTCCTTGCCAAAAATAGCTTCTCCAACGACTTCATATATTTCTCATCAATAAATGTGGTTGCGAAAGCACATATATCTTGAATGTTTCTCCTTGTCCCCCGTGGTTCTACAGCTTATCAAAATCAAATCAATTGTGCCATGGTTCCCTCTATCTCTAACCTTAACCTTAACCCTAATCCCAAAATTTATTCGGAATTACCTAATTGCACTGGGGATCAGTGGCTTATTGGAGACCCCCAGGTGAAAATTTTATTAAGATTAACTTTGATGCCCAGTTTGAAGTGGGTTCAGGGAAGGGGTTTTCAAGGATTGTTGCCAGAAACAAGCATGGAAATTTAGTTGCGGGGTGTACCTCTGAGTTTGCAGAGGGGTTAGAATCCGTAGAGAAATTGAGATGATAATTCATGACATTCTTGAGATGTAGAAGAACTTTACCTGGTGTAGTTTCGTGTGGACGAAACGTGATGGAAATCGAGTTGCAGATGTCGTTGCTAGCCTCGCATCAAAGGGGTGTTTGCCTAGTGACTGGGTTTTGAATTCGCCTTTAATCCTCCATCAATTTCTGAGTGATGATGCTGCAAACATTGAAATGATTCAGAGGGGTGGGTGAGCACTTCTCTCCATCGCCGAATTAGGGTTTCTTTGTAGTTAATTGGTTGTACTGCTTTCATTTTGCGTCTTTCTCTTTCCGTGTAAGTAGGTAGCTGGCTTTAATTCGAGTTGGTTGTATTGATGGGCCGGGTTGTGGCCTTTTTGTTGATATTTCTTGTATTTGGTTGGGCCTAGCCCTTTTCATGAATGAAAACCGTACGAGTTGACCAAAAAAGAAACACGTAGAGAAACTTAAAAGTAGATAGAGTGGTGTGATGATGAATGTCGTAGGTGGGTGATCTCATTATAAGAGGGGAATAGAGAGAAGGAGGTGTTGAGAATATAGGATGTTAAAAAATCATGATTCTAATTCAGACTGCAATATCTACACACATTCACCTTCCAAGAAAAATCTCTCTCGAGGTCTCTTAACTTATTTTTATGTAACAAATAGGTCTCTTAAGATTTTTTTTGTAGCAAATAAGTCCCTTACATTTTAAAAATGTTGCATCGTTGCCCTTTTCTGTAACAAATAGGTTCGTTAACTTATTTTCAGGTAATAACGCATAGGTCCCTCAACTATTTTTTGTAACAAATAGGTCCCGAGGTGCTTGGGTCTTTGTTATCAACCCACCTTTAGGATTGTGATCCCCTGCTGGCACGATCCTTCATTTAACATTAATATTGGTAAACAAAAAATAAAATGAGATATACTTTTTATAGGTAAATGTTAGTCATTAGTAATTGGTTAGGGAGTGAGGAAATATTAGTTTCCAAAATTTAAACTATGAACCTCATTTTTACGACTCTTTCATATTTCTATGAGCTATTTTTGATATGAGAAGATCAAAAAAAGCCCATAAATGTTAATAAGTGACGTGAAATGATTATATAACACGTGATGATTGTTAAATTAATAAGCAACTAGAAAAGGAATATGTTCCAGGGTACTGATAATATTATATTACTCCATCTGTCACATATTACTTGTCGTTTAAGATTGTGGCACAAGAATTAAGAAAAAGAGTTAATTTTGTATAGAAAATAGAGGTGGGAATAGGTCAGGCCGCCCGACAGGGGCCTACGGCCCAGCCTATGTCAGGCCCAACCCAGGCCAGACTTTTTTTTAAATAGACCAGGCTAAGGCTTTTTAAAAAACCTATTTAGCTAAAAAGGTCAGGCCACAGGCCTTCGAAAAAGCCTTTTAAGCCTACTAGGCCGACCTATTTAAGTAAATATAAAAATTTTTTTTATTAATATTATTTGTTATTATATTAAATTTAGTATATTGTGTTAAATCATAAATTTTCTAATATTTTCCATTAATTTAAACATATCAACCTACATCAATTTTTTGACATATTTAAAGTTATAATATAAAATATACAATATAAATATAATTTAAATTGGATGTTATATAAAATAGAACTTAATTTCACGGACATATTAGCTTCTTAGTCTATTTACAAAATCATACATTAGTCAAAGTCACAGGCTTTCATAAAAAATAAAGAAATAGACTTTTAATAAACAGGCTTTCAAGCCTTAACAGACTTTCAATAAGGCCAGACCAGGCCTAAACAATGAGCTACGACAAGCCACGGGCTAGGCTCAGGCTTAATACATTCGACGCAGGCCAGGCCCAGGCCATGCAAAGCCTAGCTCGGTCCAGCCTATTCCCACCCCTAGTTGTGAGTTAGTTTACCAAATTAATTGTTCTTCATTAATGACATTAGAAATATAAAAAGTAGAATTGTGAGAAGAGATATATTAAATAATAAAGGGTATGACTGGAAAAAAAATTGATTGCATTGGTATTCTAAAAAGTCATGTATTATGAGACAAATTTTTTTAACTAAAAAGTCATATAATATGGGACAGAGACAGTAACAAATAATATTATAGAGAGCAAAAACGTATCTGCCATTTGTCATATGACATGTCAGCCACACATGAACTAAAAATATTATTTTTACCGACTCACTTGTCATGTGGATGGAACCTCAATGAAAATGTCCACATATCAATTCTTAAGTAGTCAGTTCTTAACTAGCCAATATTGCTACCAGAGAATATATTTGAGGGACTAAAGTTTCAAGGAATTTATGTAGGGACTAAAAATAAATTTCAAATGTTTATTATATATTATCATATACCCTAAAACTAGTGCAATTTCACTGATCGTCATTTTAAAAAAAGGAAATATGACTATTATTTCATATAGCGTAAAACTTTTTTTTTTTATAAAAAAAATATGTATGAATTAATCTAAATGTTTTAAGTTCAACTTCAATTGTTATGAAAAATATCTTGTGAATTTAATCACACGATTTGAAATTTTAACTAAACATTAGACTCTATATGCATGATACTATACCATATGATCACATCTTCAAAAAATAATATTCTTCTTTATAAATTATTTATATTTTTGTACAAAAAATTAGTTAATTATAACGCATAAATACAAAATAAAAAAAGAGAGAAAAGAGCGGCAAGATCTTGACTAAATCCTGAGAACCAAAGGTATGTGCGTGAAATTAATATATGCTAACAATGTATCTTAATTAGTTCAAAGTAGCTTTGAACAAGCTTTTAGCCTTAACCATCTCGAAGTACATGGCCTCTAATAAGCAAAGGGGTTTGACCTATGAATGGAGAATGAGTAAAATCCTAGTTTATAGATACAAAATGTAAAAAATTTCCTTTCATCTCGTGAGTCATCCTTATTTATAGATATAATTGGGTAAATTCTCATTCTTATTTATATTACCACATGTATTCACACAATCAATACCTCATAATATTGCTAATATAGTTAATATTGTGACTCGTGAAATTGTGAAGCAAGAGCTTTGGTTTTGCCTAAATTTAAGCAATTCATTATTAGCAGTAGTTATAGAAATTTGAATGGTTTTGCCTAATGACTCTCAAGATGGCCATTGGGCTTCTTCGTGATGACAAACCGATAACCAATGGTGGCAAGACGCTATGCTGTCTCAACTTTGCTTCTTGCTACATCATTTGCCTCTGATGATGATGTGGCAACAAATAGAGTTAGGTCAGCATTGCGTCTTTTCCATGATGTACGTAGATCATGCCTCGACAAAAACGTTGGTAATGATCTCTAACTTTTTCCTAGCTCTTTTACTGCATCTATCCATGTAATATTTTAGTGTTTGAATGTGTGATGTGATGTCATTATATTCGATGCATCGAAACTGCAATCTCGTCTTCAAGTGTCTTTTTTTGTAAGTTATTTTAGTTTACAAATGCATTTTTTGTTAGGTATCTTAATTCTCAAATGTATTCTTTGTTCCGCAATGTAGTTCTTAAAATTGCTAATAAAAGAGGCACTTATGGATGTGTTTGCATTTTTGATACTTTCAAGAGTATAATAATGTTGATACCATTTTTTCACTTTCATCTCATATGTTGTTGGATATTGTCAAAAAAAATCTCATATATTGTTGGACTCATCAATATTCATCTCTCATCTAATGTTTATTGTAAAAAAAAATCTCTCATCTAATTCATTAAAGTGAATCGACCGTTGTGTTTTGGGAAGATAAAGGGGAAAATTAGCATCTTATTGAGGAGGAAGGGAGGGAGGGAGGGAGATAGAGAGAGAGAGTTATATTTCGCTAATGAACCTTGATCACAACATCACTAATGGAGTCATGTCTACGGGTTGATTATTCGAACGATTGAACCCCAATTCATGCAAACTTGACCAATTTAAAGCAGTCTTCCTATTCGGTTCAAAAAAATTTGATTTCCATTATCAACCCACCTTTAGGATTGTGATCCCCTGGCACTATCCCACATTTAACTCCTTAACGTTCCTTATAACTGATGAGCTATTTTTTATAATGAAAAGATCAAAAAGCCCATAAATATAGTTTTATTTTTTAAAAATTAAACTGCAGTTAAGAAATGTTAATAAGTGACGTGGCATGATAATGTAACACGTGACAACTGACAATTACATATTGACCTTGTCTGTAGTACGGTATATTTGCATGGATACTGTTTGACTGTTAAATTAATTAACAAGCAATTGGACCCGTGGTTTTTAAATTTCGAATTTTTTATATATAGTAGTAAATGTAAGAGGAATATATTCCAGGGTATTGATAATATTATATGTCACGTGACAGATAGGGAATCAATCTAAGACAAATATACATCACTTCACTTCATTTACAATTCAAGAGACACCGCACGTATCTTTATCTACCACTTCCATTATTGTTAATAATGATGGACTTTTTCTTTCTATCTTTCGGCTATGATTGTTAATGGAATGGTAACTTTAACAGAAAGTTTGGCCACCTAAAATTAAAAGTATCTTTATACCAATTTGCTATTCGAAACGTAACACCATGTATTCATACTTTTTCATGCATGTAGGCATGGGACACACTTGTCATTACTTCATAATGCGTTTCATAATCAACTTTACATAATATTAATTAATTTATGCAGTCTTTTTTGGATTGTAATCACATATTTTATCGTTATTATCATGAAAATAAAGTGCGGTATAAAAGATTACTCTAAAGCTAGAATCCCTTATACACTCGAGTAACGGATCCAATGCTATATAGCTCTAGCAGTTATATATATATATATATATATATATATATATATATATATATATATATATATATATATGATTTCTTTTTCTTTTTTGTTATTTATTCTCTTCTAGCATGTACAGCTTCTTTAGCAGCTTAATATAACAAATCATATGATGGATTACATAATGAGTTTGATAATCAACTTTTCAGAATTATGCTAATTACGTGGAATTTTCTCGTATTATAATGTTATCTAAAGGACATATGGGATATGTCCTACATATGAATTGTAACAAAAAAATATCCTGCATATGAATCAAAAGATATACCACATGATTTGTCAAATCAATATAGTGCTAAGCCGGCGACAAGAAGAGGGCTTCAACGATGACTTTGTGCCTGTGTGAGGACGATGAGTCTTTGTGTGCTGAAGAGTGAAGACAACGTGCAATTCGTGAAGAGAGAAGGGCGTATTGTGAGTGACTGAGTCTTGGAGTGAGACGGTTGTGCAAAGTTAGGGGTCTAGGTGCAAGTGACACTCCTATCCGCCCCGGATTTCATGTATTTGTGAATGTCCACGTTAAGCGTTTGCAGTTGTTCAACTTACACGGTTGCATATCTGAACTGCTACGCTAATAGAGTTTGCGAAAACCACCTTTGCTGTGGGGTATGACAAAGCTCGTTGTGGGTGCGTGATTAGAACGAGACATTTGTTGCCTTGTGCTTGTGAACTTGGTGTCTATCATATCTCTGGTACTTCTTTTTCGTTGGAGCTTGTTGACGGTCATTGGAGAAATTTGAGTTTGGATTCTTTGGATAAGGATGTCTCTCAAGAAAAATATATGATAAATGTGACATTACTTACTCTAGGGAGATGATATGAGCGAGATATAATTGTATGACTCCAGGCAAGAAATAATTGTATGACTTTTCATTTACTTATTTTGGTACTAGTTTTTTGTAATTGATATTCCATATTTATTATTTATAGAGGTTTTATTTTTGTTTGCTGTTTTTTTATAAAAACGGATTTATCTAATTGATAGATAAATTCGTACGTGCAAAATTACGAAACGGAAGTATCTTATTAATAGATAAATCTGTTACCTAACATTTCTAAACACGGATTTATATATTAACAACTTAATTCCAGTTTGTAAACTTAATAAAACGGAAGTAAGTTTCTTCACTTCACTAGTGCAGAAAAGACATTTAGCATCGGTTGTTTTGGACATTTAGCATCGGTTATCCGATGATGCTAAATCCCTCGATGCTAAAAGTGGGACATTTAGCATCTGTTATTTAACCGATGCTAAAAGTCACCTTTAGCATCGGTTGTATAGAATAACCGATGCTAAATGTCTCTTATACATTTAACATCGGTTATTCTATACAACCGATGCCACATTTAGCATTGGTTATTCTATACAACTGATGCTAAATGTCTCTTACAAGTATATTTAGCATCGGTTATTCTATACAACCGATGCTAAATGTCTCATACAAATACATTTAGCATCGGCTATTCTTTAAAACCGATGCTAAATATCTCTTACAAGTACATTTAGCTTCGGCTATTCTATACAACGGATGCTAAATGTCTCTTACAAGTACATTTAGCATCGGTTGTAGAGAACAACCGATGCTAAATGTCTAATTTTTTTTATATTTTACTTATTTTTTATCCATACCAATAAACTAATTTATAAGAACTTGTTATATACGAATCATTCCAGTCATCAACACACATAATAAATATATAAAGATACTTCAAATTTCATTAAACTTAATATCTTATATTCAGAGAACAGAAGTTAAACTACTTAGAAAACAAAATAACAACAATGTTTGTTCAAAATGTGGTATCCACCATAATACACTTTAGGATCCCTTTCCTACACTACCAATTCAACCAAGCAATTTCCCACTAAATGCAACAAAATATTTCTAAAACACAAGTTAAACTATGCACGAAATAGTGTATCCTTTTGCTCTGTACGAATATTCATAAAGAATTCCACCCAAAGCTGACGAACCTCCCAAAGTTCCTCATCAGTGTATGACTTGGGGTTATCAAATACCTACAAGTTTAAAAGTAGCTCTTTGGCATCAGTTTCTCCACTTTTATAAATCCATCCTCAACCTCATTCATTTCTTAAGAGATTGAATCAAATTCTTCAAGCAAGATACAAAGTTCAATAATTGTTTAACCAATGTATTAGAGTTTAACCTTCATAAATCACCAAAATTATGTATCTAATATTCTATAGGACCATGATACCAAATAGAAGCAATCAAATATGTATAAAAAGATAGTTGCATCTATCACAACCAACATGTTATCATGGGAAAATATATCTTTATCACTTCAAAATAGCTATAATGAAAATAGCGTAAACTTTGCATCAACATTATGGTTTTAACAATATTGAATTCAAACTGTTAATAGTCCAAAAGAAGTAGTACTATTTTGTATAATTTTAAAACTAATATGCAGTAGAAGTAGTAGTAGTAAAACAAAAGACATGATATGCAACCAATTACTGACAGAATGGAAAAAACAAAGGAAATTGAATATTGGCATCCAAAAGCAAGTAAGAAATGAAATACATCTTGTATTGAATAATGAATCATTCTATACAGAGTATCTTTATGAGAGCTATATATACAATTGAGCTTATCCTAACTAACTTGCTAACAGAAAGGAAAGAGATATATATTCAATACTAACTGTTAACTATGTGACTGTGTTAAGCTAACTATGGTTAGATAAATATCACTCTAATAATATAACTCTAATAGCCCCCCTCAAGTTGGACTATGGATGTCACATAGGCCCAACTTGGAAATCAAGGAAGAGAATGATGGAGCATGTAATGGCTTGGTGAAAACATCTGCAAGCTGGGAGCTGGAATTAAGGAACTGGCAGAAGATGAATGATGCCTTGTTGAATCTTCTCACGAATCACATGGCAGTCAATCTCAATATGTTTTGTCCTCTCATGAAAAGTTGGATTGTGAGCTAAGTAAATTGCAGACTTGTTATCACAGAATACAACAGTGGGACTACTGGGAGCAGAGTGAAGATCAGATAACAAGTAATGTAGCCACTGAATTTCACATGACAGGCTAGCCAAAGCACGATATTCTGCTTCAGAGGAAGATCTGGAGACAGTGTTTTGCTTTTTGGACTTCCAAGATATGAGAGAGGTGCCCAAAAAGACACAGTAACCTGTAATAGACCTGCGAGTGTCAGGGCAGCAAGCCCAATCAGAATCAGCAAAGCCAGAAAGGGTGGCAGTAGTGGATGCAGAGAAGAACAAGCCCTTTGCTGGAGCAGATTTAAGATATCTCAAGACACGAGTGGCAGCTTTAAAATGTGACATGAGAGGTTTAGCCACAAACTGACTAAGTTGTTGAACAGCATGTGAGATGTCTGGTCTTGTGGTGGTGAGATAGAGAAGGCGACCAATAAGTCTTCTATATGAGGATTCATCAGAATATGGAGGAGAGTCTTCGCTGTGGAGTTTAACAGAGGGATCACCAGGGGTGGTGACAGGTTTTGTGGCAAGGTTACCACTGTCTTGCAACAAATCAAGAGTGTATTTTCTTTGGTTAAGAAGAATACCTTGCTGAGAACGAGTAACTTCCAAGCCAAGGAAGAATCTCAACTGACCAAGGTCTTTAATTCTGAATTTGGAGTCAAGTAGTTGTTTAACAGTGGAAATTTCTGTCATTGAGTTACCTGCAAGTACCATATCATCAACATATACAAGCAAAATAGTGATGGAATCAGCAGTAGCCTTGGTAAACAAGGAATGATCAGCCTGTGACTGAATGTAGTTAAGTGAGAGTAATGTAGAAGTGAGTTTTTGAATCCATTGCCTGCTTGCTTGTTTGAGTCCATAGAGGGACTTATGTAATTTGCAGACAGGGCTATAGAAGGCAGAAGAATTGCTGTTAGGAGGAGAGTATCCCTGAGGAAGAGTCATATATACCTCCTCATGTAAGTCATTATGTAAAAAAGCATTATTTACATCTAGTTGTTCCAAAACCCAGCCTTTAATGGTAGCCAATGCAAGCAAGGTTCTCACAGTAGTGAGTTTAGCAACAGGGCTAAATGTATCAAAGTAGTCAATACCCTCAGTTTGGGTGTAGCCTTTGGCAACAAGGCGTGCTTTGTATCTCTCAATGCTACCATCAGCATGATATTTAATTTTGTATACCCACTTGCAGCCAATGGGTGTCTTGCCATGTGGCAAATCAACAATAGACCAAGTTTTATTTAATTCAAGTGCTGTGAGTTCAGCACTCATAGCTTTCTGCCAACACTCAAGTTTGGAGGCTTGTTTAAAGGTGTTAGGTTCAGAATTAGCAGTAATAGAGCAACAAAATTTTGAATAAGAAGGGGAACAGTGTTCATAAGATAAAACAGAAGACAAAGAGTAAAGAGGAGAAGAAGAAGAAGAAGAAATACCTGAAGAATCATTAGTATAGCCAAACAGATTACTCTTAGACAAATTACAGTGATAGTCCTCCAAGTATTTAGGTGCAAACTTTAGCTTAGTAGATTGTCTAATGGGTTGTGAGGTTGAAGGGATTGATGTATCAACAATAGTAGGAATTTGAGGAGAGGTTGATGAATTTGATGTAGATGTAGTTGGAGATGACACTACTGGGGATGGAGGAATAGGTTGTGAGGGTGGCAAAGGATTGAAAGAAGGTGGTGTAGATGCTGCAGGAGTGTCAAATACTGAAGGTACAGAGTCTGCAGGAGCAGGGTCTTTGGTTTGTGTTTGAGTTTTAGGTGATTGAAAAGGAAAATGAGTCTCATAGAAAATGACATTCCTAGAAGTTATTAGTTGGTGAGATTGAAGGTCATATAGGATAAAGCCTTTGACTCCATCAGTGAAGCCAAGGAAAGCTGCTTTTCTAGCACGAGGATCAAATTTGGTCCTGTTAGCACATAAAGTAGAGGCATAGGAAAGGCATCCAAAAAGAGATGCATAAAGGTGGGGGGTTGGTTGAATAGGACTTGATATGGTGATTTATCATGGAGTAAGGGTGTGGGAATACGGTTGATGAGATGTACAAAATGTTGGATGGCAAAATTCCAAAAGGTTTAGGGGTAGATTAGCTTGGAATGATAAAGCTCTAGCAACATTGAGAATGTGCTGATGCTTTCTCTCAACAGTGCCATTCTGTTGAGGGGTTTCCACACAAGATAGTTGATGAATGATTCCCTTAGAGGAGAGAAAGTCATTCATCATGAATTCTGGGCCATTGTCACTTCTCAAACACTTTAGATGGGTGGAAAACTGAGTCTCAATGTAGGCTATGAATTTGGTGAGATGGCTACAGGTTTCCCCTTTGTTTTTCATTAAAATGACCCAAGTGAATCTAGTGAAGTCATCCACAAGGGTGAGAAAATATTTGTGGCCTAGAATGGAAGAATGGGAATAAGGACCCCATATGTCAGCATGGAGTAGGTCAAAATGGTTTTGTAGTTTTGGTTAAACTTGAGGAATAAGGTAACTTTCTTTGCTTGGCTAGGTGACAAGTGTCACAAGGAGTTTTTGGATTTTCAAATTTAATAAAAGGAAACTGTCTAGACATACATTGCTGTCTATTTAGAGGTATATGCTCTAATCTCATGTGCCATAAACAAGCATCAGAAATAGAAGAATCAGAACACACAGTATTTCCAGAAATTTCATCATTTTCATTCAATAAAGGTGTGGTACAGGGTGCAGTGTTACATGAATTATGTGTGTAACTAGATGGTGTACGTGCTATAAGTGGTGGTGTTGGTGATACAGAACTTTGTGTGGGTGTGTGAGTATTGTTTGTGGATGGTGTAGTAAGTGTGGATGTAATGCTATGTGTAGAAATGGAAGGCTTACAAACAGGGCTACAATCCTTAGAGCTACTAGCAGACTGAGGTTTGGACTTAGCTACTGGGAGACATATCCTGTAGAGCCCATGAATGAGGCTAGCTATACCAATAATCCTCCTTGTACCCACCTGCATAATGGACAAAGAAGAAATGTCAAAATAAGCACAGCAATTGCTAGATTTGGCAAGTTGTGGACCAGACATCAAATTAGCATGGAAATTGGGAACATACAAGACATTATGCAGACTAAGACCATTTGAAAAGTGGACACTGCCTGCTAGTGTAGTAATGGCAGTGGTGTTGTTTGGTAGGCTAATATGAATAGGCTTAATGAAGAAACAATTTGACAGAAGGTCTAAATTGTGTGTGATGTGATCAGTAGCACCTGTGTATACTATCCACATGTCCATCTCTTTAATGTAAATGTAAACCTTACCAGAATTATCAGATGGTTGAGCATTGAAAGCTGTGACAGAATTGGCAGAATGATATGGTACCACAGTAGTGTTTGCAGAGTGTGAACTAGAGGCAGCTTGCAACTTGGATGCTTGGAGTAATTCTAGCAATCCTTGATACTGTTCTGCAGAGAGAGATATGCTTGCCTTAGACTCTGTAGAAGCTTGTTTGTCCTCTTCTGTGTGAGAATTGTTGTTGTTGGTGTTTGAAGCATTGGTAGCATTAATGGAAGCACTATTGTTATTGTTGTTGTTGTTGTTGTTCTTAGTCTGATATCCAGGTGGAAAGCCATGAATAAAGAAGCATGAATCCACTGTATGATTGGTTTTCCCACAATTTGTGCACACTCTGGTGCCTCCTTGAAACCTACCACCTGAGCCACCTCTACCACGACCTCTACCACCAGAAAAACCTCCTCTACGATTCTAGAATTGGCCTGTGTTAGCAGCATTGGCTTGTACACTGGCATTGTTTGCAGCAGTGCTTCTATTATTATCCAAATCAGTGGGAATAGGTGACTCAAGTTGTCTTTCTTGTTGAATTACCATAGAAAAAGCCTTGGTTATGGTGGGAAAAGGATCCATCATCATGATTTGCGATCTCACATGTGAATATTGTTCATTAAGTCCTTTGAGAAACCTAATTGTATAATCTTGATCTCTATATTTTCTAGTGGATTTCATTGCATCACAAGTGCAAGGAGTACAACATTTACAAACAGGCAATGGCCTAAAATTCTCTAATTCATCCCATAGAGACTTCAATTCAGTGTAAAACTCTGAAACATTGAGATTACCTTGAGAGAGACGGCAAATATCTTCCTGAAGATCTGCAATCTGAAACATGTCGCCCTGGTCAAAGCGCTCATGTAAATCTCTCCACGCATCATACGCCTTATCGAAGTATGCGATGGATTTCTGAACATTAGGAGACACGGATCGCTGGATCCATGAAAGCACCATACTATTGCAGCGCGTCCACTGATTGTAAAGAGCTTCAGTCTTCGCCGGAGCTTGAAACGTTCCATCCACAAACGATATCTTGTTCTTCGAGATCAAACCGATGCGCATCGATCTAATCCAAGGTTGAAAGTTCTTCGTGCCTTCTAACGCTGGTGTGACGAGAAACAGCGTCGGAGTTTCACTCGGATGAAGATAATACGGATTTCCGTTGTTTGTGTCGTAATCAGAGTAGTTGGTGACGCTCTGTGTCATCGTGTTCGTGATTGAACTAAGAAATTGGATGGAGAATTATGAAATTTGTGAGAAATTAAGAATGCGGAAGCAAGGAATTTCTGAAAAACGAGAATGAATTGAAGAAATTTGAAGAATCTAAGTATGGAATGATTCGAACGACGACGACGAACCAGAGCTCAGCGATTGAGCTCTAATACCATCTTGGCATCCAAAAGCAAGTAAGAAATGAAATACATCTTGTATTGAATAACAAATCATTCTGTACAGAGTATCTTTATGAGAGCTATATATACAATTGAGCTTATCCTAACTAACTTGCTAACAGAAAGGAAAGAGATATATATTCAATACTAACTGTTAACTATGTGACTGTGTTAAGCTAACTATGGTTAGATAAATATCACTCTAATAATATAACTCTAATATTGAAGAAACTAATATTTTAGCTTAAACCAATTACTGCCACATGCATGTCATCTCAGAAGATATTTTAGCAAGCCAAATATAAACTCGTGGCATATACATAAATGTATAAAGAAACTGAAACATAACCATTTACCTATTCCATCATTGACAATATCAAGACCATAAAAGCTAAGGATAACATCTAATGGGTATGTACCTACACTATATGAAAACATAGAAAAATAGTAGCAAAGTTAAGTAGGCACTAAACTCACAATATCTGCATTAAATAAAAACAAAACAACATAAGACAATATAAATGGGTATGTGCCTATACTATATGATTATCCATAGCAGAATGCTCGTTAAAGTATATTTATCCTTGAGAGATTATTTAACAACCCCATAGCAGCATGCCTAATTGCCAATTAAAGTTTTCATATCAACAATAAAACAAAGAGAAAAAGCCATTATACTTGTATTAACCAAGTCATCAAGATCAATTAACCCAAAAACATCTTTGTTGTTCTCATGCTTTTAAATATTTCTTAGGGAAGTGAGCCTGTATTGAACTCTTTGCTAAGTGATATCAAAAGGAACCAAAAAATTTGCAAATTTCATATTCAAACCATCAAAACTCAAAGAAGGCTGTTTGAGTTAGTGTTGGCTGCTAGTGGATATTTGAAGAGGAGGTATTAGAGGTGGACTCCCCAAGAATGATGCTAGTAGAAACTAAACAAAACATACAGAAGCACGTCATTAGTCATTTAGTCTATAAATAGGAAAGAGTAATAGAATGTTTCAAAAATTATCTATGTACTAACAGCAGCATTATTGTGAGCAGCATCTATGTAGGCATATAAGAGCAAATAAGGCAACATCATTGAAAATTCCTAACACTTGTGCAAGTCCATAGGCCACACCATCAAGTTCAGCAAACGCCTTTGACAGCTGTTGTAACAGATATTAATGCACCGAAAAAAATCATATCAATGAACACAAACAGGATCATCATTGTTGTGGTGAAAAGGTGATGTGCAAGTGTACACAGTCGCAACAAGTAATATAGTAGAAGTAGATTGTCGAACCCACAGGGATTGGATTAATTTCTAAAGTTTAAAATGGTAGTTAAACTAGTGAGAAACAAAGTAACAAAATACAATAAAATATGATCAATGGTGTGACACAACAGAATTTAAAATAAGCTAAGTAAAGATAGTGTATAACCAAGTGAGAAGGATAGTTGGAATGCTCTTCACTAAGCAAATCACTTTTGATAGTATTATGTTATATATGTGATGCTCCTGCAATGGATGCTATAGCAATTGATGCGTGCTTTTCAGCACTTACTTCAGGGTTTCATTACAAGTCTTATGTCTAAGCTTTAAATAAGTTCACCCTTGTATATTAAATTCCCACAGTATCAACTTATGGACTATGCTATCCTATGTCTAGGTTTTAGCATGGATTTAATAAAGTTTCCTTTTATTAAAACACTTATCCATATTAGTTCTTGAGTTCCAATTATAAACCATGTCTGAATTTATAATTTGCATTCACTTTTAGTTGGCCAATTCTAAAGATGAATATGAAAGAGTTATCATGCAAGAACTAAAATGCAAACATCAATATATAACATAATAACTTAATCAAAAGATCATTACAAAGTTAAAGCATCCCAACTAGAGAAGTTAGCTCATACTAGACATTACTGAGCACATACAAACAGAGATAACCATGTTCATATGTTTGATAATACAAAGGGAAGAAAATAAAGAAAGAATTACACGGTTGAAGTTCCCTTGCAAAATCTGCATAGTAATGCTCCCAGCAATGCCTCAAGAATGCTTGATGCGCCAGCAACCAAACAGCAACACAAAATGGTGTAGAAGTAGAGAGAAGTTGTCAATTTCTCTCCCTCCTTCACACCTATGAAGTGTAAGTGATACTAACTCTCTAACTTGGTATGTCACTTGATATATTTTTTGGTTTATCTTCAAATGAGGAGAATGAGAGGTATTTATAGGCCTCTTGGATGAGCTTTCCTTCATGGTGGGGTTTCCTTGGAGCTGAAGTTGGTCACTTGCATCCCAAAAAGAGTTGATTTGATGTTTACTTTATCAAAGAGAAGAGGTCCAATGGTGTATGGACAAGTGTCCCTATAAAGTAAAAGTTACAAGCTAAAAAGTAAATGGGATGTGCTGCACCAGCAACTTAGACCACTTGCATAGCAACTTGATTATGATGTCATCAATGACATCAACAGATTGCTGGTGCATTTTAGTTTGTCACGAATGCTGGAGCAATTGATTGTCAGTAATGCAGGAGCAATGGTTGCTGGTGCAATGCCTCTACTGCTGCTGGAATGACTATTGTAAAAGCAGTCATTGTTGGGGCAATGACTGTTGTGCCTATTGCAGGGGCAATGATTGCTGTAACATTGGACACACACATTAAAATACAAAATGGGGCACCAAAAGTGCCAAATGATTACAAATCAATTCCTAACCCTCTTTTACTGTAAACAACACATATTAACTACTTTAACAATAATATTACTTAGAAACTCACATTGATTTAAGTCATAGAACATATAAATAACTCTATATAAAATAGAGTTATCACACCCCCAAACTTAAACCATTGTTTGTCCTCAAGTAATGACACCTGAACAAGAAGCAATTAAACACACAAGGGTCCTTTTGTTCTCAAAAGAACAGATCAGCTATGCCCTTTTAAAACATGTTTTCAATGAGTGCACTTTAGGAACTTTAATCTCTTTAGTTTCCCTTAAAGCTTGTAAACCATTGGTTTTTCTAACATTCAAAATTATTGGAGCTTTTTTATGTGAGTGTGTGACTTTACTGAACTTCAGATTGGTTCCTAGCTAATTTCAAAAAGTCCATTTAGCTTTTGGATAGAAAAAGTTTGTTTTGGATCAAAACTGAAGATTTTTCAAAAGGTAGAATAGACTAAAAATTTCTTCAAGTTTTGGGAGGTTTCAAAGCACAACAAAGGGTCTTTGCAAGTAATTTCAATTATAGTCAGTGCTTCTAATTTTTGGTGGTTTCTAATTGCAGAAGCAATGTGTTCTTTGTATTGCTGGAGCATTGATTGTTGTAGCATTGTTGCTTATAGTTTTCTACAACATAGATACTTTAGCTACATTGTCCTCCTCGCTGCTCCCCTTTTTGCATATTTTATTTTTTTTTCTTTTTATTGACTTTTTTCTTTTCTTTTTCATGCAATTTTTGGAACGGATACAGCTTGTTTGATTTGGATCAATGTAGCTATTACACGATGTTACACTTATAAAAAAAAACTATAAACCTTTTGCACTGGTTCTTTTCAAGAAAAAGGTTTTAGCTGATCATGCTTCTCAAAATACTACCCAACATATTTAAAACTGGTTATAGACTAATACTAACTAACACACATATAAAACACACATATATAGCATAAGTTCACAAAATATTAGCTAATCTCCCCCCAACTTAAAACTTAGCAGTGTCCTCACTGCTCATGCAAACTCTAATGTGAGAGGATTTTTTGGACACTACAATATTGAAGTTAAAAACATTTATCACAACAATTTTTTTTTGAATCCTACACAATTGCTAGATGCTAATACATATGCTACAACATCCAACAGATTTATTGAAATAAAAGACAACACAAATAAAGACAACACAAACAAAAACAACACAAATAAAAACACAACAACTAATAACAACACAAACAACAAAACACTAACACACACAAGAGGGAATAGTTACTGATTTGGTGAACGCAGCATAATTCTTTTGTGGCTCAATTTCAATTGTGGATGCTGCAATTATGGATGCTGGTGCAGTAGGATTGATTGTTATTGCTACAGCATTGGTTGCTTCAGCATCAGCCTGTTATTGTTCTAGTGCCCTTAATGCTTTCTATTGTAATTCATCACCTTTCTCCTTCTTTTTCCCTTCTCCGTACTTTAGCTGGTGCAAACTTCACCATTTCTCATTGCCTTTCTCATTGCTGGAGCAATGAATGCTGCAGCATTGGGATGCCTTCACTTTGTTCCTACAGAAAAACATAAGCACAAAAATAAACAAAAATAAGCTTATTAGTAAATCAAAAACCTGGGTTGCCTCCCAAAAGCGTTTGGTTTAAGAGTCTTCAGCCAGACTAATCCTTATGTTAGAGTCTTGGTAACTCTGTGGTGACTTTGTCTCTCTCCACATGTGCTCCATAATACTACTTCACCCTTTTTCCATTGACTTTGAATGTGGAATTAGTGGCTTCATCAAGCAATTCCACTGCCCCTTTAGGATACACTCTCACCAATTTAAAAGGTCCTGACTGCTTAGATTTGAGCTTTTCAGGGAGTATTTTAAGCTTTGAGTTAGACAAAAGAACATGTCTCCCTTTATTTGGCTCTTGTCTTTGAATCTTCTTGGCTACTGCAACAGTTGCTGCAGCATTCACTTGTTCAATAGAAGCTGTAGCAACAGATGCTACAACATTGTTCACCTTCTGTATCATATGGCTTTGTTAAATTTTTTCCACCTCTCAAAGATATAGCATTGACTTGCTCTTTCCCAAGAGTTTGTGAAATTGAAGCTTCTGTGTTGGATGGTAATGATCCACTTAGTCTTTGGTAAAGAGAAGTGGCTAATTGTCCAACCTGGTTTGCCAAGTTCCTGATGGCAGCACCATGAGTTTGAATTGAGCTTTTTGTATCACTCATAAATGCTCTTGTATCCTTCATAAATTCTCTAGTATCACTTATAAATGCTTTCATAAGAGATTCCAAGGAGTTTTCCATTTCTGGTGCAGATGGTCTTTGGACATGTTGAGAATGGAATCCTGATGGTGTGGGAGGTGATGCAGCAGCAGGTGTTGTGGCTGCATTGTTGCTCCAATTGAAATTTGAATAGTTTCTCCACTCAAGATTGTAGGTAAATGAGTAAGGATTGTTATTATTGTTGTAACCTTCATAGTTGATAGAGATGGGGTTGCTGGGACATTCTTCATGCAGGTGTCCACCTCCACTGTATACACAACTAGTTGTTCCTGGATGGGTCTGTTCTATTGCAGCAGCAATGTCTGTTGTTGCTCTAGCAATGGATGCTGGGGCATTAGTGGAGCTGAGATTCTTTATCATGTTGGTGAGTAATGCTACTTGAGCTGACAGAGATGATATTTCACTGAGTTCATGAACCCCAGCTGTCTTCTTTTGAGTGCTGACCCTTTCTGTGGGCCAACTGTAGCTGTTGGCTGCAATTCTTTCTATCAGTTCATATGCTTCATTGTATGAGGAATTTAATAGTACTCCTCCAGATGATGCATCCAACATGAATCTGGTTTGTGGATCTAAACCATTGTAGAATATTTCCATTTGGATAATGACAGGTATTCCATGGTGTGGACATTTTCTCAACAATTCTTTCCATCTTTCCCAACAGTGACTCATATTCTTTTTGTTTAAAAGAAGTGATATCATTTCTCATCCTGACATTTTTGGTAGGTGGAAAATATTTTGTCAAATTTTTTTGAGCCATCTCATTCCAAGTAGTGATAGAGTTAGGCTCTAAAGAGTTTAGCCAAGCC
This sequence comes from Astragalus glycyphyllos, assembly GCA_963573325.1. Classification (NCBI taxonomy): domain Eukaryota; kingdom Viridiplantae; phylum Streptophyta; class Magnoliopsida; order Fabales; family Fabaceae; genus Astragalus; species Astragalus glycyphyllos. Next base: position 46,123,326 of record OY754308.1, on the reverse strand, counting down.
TTAGCTCTATCCTTCAAGGAATATGGAAATAATTTTAATCTAAAAGCATCTTCACTAACACCAGGAATGATAAAATTGCCACACACTTCCAAAAATTGTTTTAGGTGCAAATAGGGATCCTCATGAGGAGAATCACTAAATTGACCTACTATTTGAAGCATTTGGAACATTATGGGTTTAAATTCAAAATTTGTTGCAGAGATTTCAGGCCTAACTATGCAAGGTTGCTTGGTTTGAGGATCAAACATAGCATAGTCTTTCATTGGTCTATTTCTATCATTCAACATACCTGTGTCTAGCTATGCCTATGTTTCTTTGTTGTTGTTGAAGTCTTTGCAAGCTCCTGAATCTCTTCTCTATCTCAGGATCCAACTGAAATTCTGGTGAGTTGAACTTGGGCTATTTGATGGAGCAACTATTGCAGGTGCAATGGTTGCTGGTGCAATGCCTCTGCTGCTACTGGAATGACTATTATAGGAGCAGTCATTGCTGGGGCAATGACTGTTGTGCCTATTGTAGGGGCAATGATTGTTGTAACATTGGACACACACATTAAAATACGAAATGGGGCACCAAAAGTGCCAAATGATTACAAATCAATTCCTAACCCTCTTTTACTGTAAATAACATATTAACTACTTTAACAATAATATTACTTAGAAACTCACATTGATTTAAATCATCTAATAAAGTAGAGTAAAATGAAAGACACTAATAACAATCATGTCGGTACAGAGAACATCAGAGAACTAATGAATTCATCAAGAAATCAAAAATTCAATATTGAAAAGGATTAGCCCGAAGCCACTTGACTGCAATGTTACTTGTTAAGACAATTAGAATAAAATATCAAGTCAAAGAATAAAGCTTATTCCCCAACACCTCTACTAAGTTCTAGCACAAAATGCTGAAAAGGAAAATTATTGTCTCTCAGTATCAAGTGATTAAAATATCAAAGAATAGAGCTTATTTTCCAAATTTAATAAAGTATTTTTTTGCCACAACAAATTAACAAATAAATATATCAATGGCATCTTCAAGCAAATCAGTTTTTAATGAAACTAAAAAACAAATCATATTATAATGTTGTTTTAAAAAACGAATGTTATATAAAGTTGAGTTTTGAATCATTGGCACAACAAGAACATGTGAATCATTAATTGATGCAGTAATCAAATTTTAACAAAGAATCAGTAAAACATTATAATAAAACTTTCAAAAATAGGGGGCAGAACTTTCAAACACTATAATAAAACAGGAAAATGGAGATGGAGATGTGAATCAAGAATCAGTAAAACATTATAGCAAAACTTTCAAAAACATGTGAATCATTAATTAATGCAGTAATCAAATTCTAACAGCAAGAACGCACAAAAATAAAACTTGAAAACAAGCATAAACAGGAAGATGGAGATGAAAACGAACAGATCTACAACATAAAAGCAAGCAAAAACAATCAATGATTCGGGCGCTGCACAGAAATGAAGATGAAAGATTTGAACGGGCGCTGCACCAGAGGCGTCGCACAGAGGAGGCTCACGCATAGAGGAGACGACGTCGAATAGAAGAATGGCGTGGATGAGGATTCGGGCGAGGAAGAGAATGGAGGACGGAGGAAGCAGTGGGAGGGAGGCTAGGGTTCTTTCAATTTTCAGCTTTCAAGGTTCTTTGTGAGGCTAGGGTTTCTTTTGTGAGGAAGATGGAGAGAGTTGAGAGTTGAGAAAGAGAGCTGAACGAGAACGAGGGTTGAGAAATAAAACAGAACATTTAGCATCGGGTGTTGTAATACCTGATGTTAAATAACCAAGGCAGGCACTTTTAGCATCGGTTGCTATAACAACCGATGCTAAATGTCAAACACAAAACTTAAGATGTCAATTTAATTGCAAAAATGCCATCGGTTCAACTTTAAAAATCGGCTGTTCAAACAACCGATGTTAAATGGTACTGTTTAATGTCCTTCTCCCACTATTGCTTGCTTCTGTTTTCCAAATTTCGTAACAAACGGAAGTAACTGAAAAAAACATAAATCCGTTTTTAGTACTTTTTACAAACTGATTTACCGGTTAAACTGGTAAATCCGTTAAATTCAGTTTTTTAGGGGTGTTTTCAAATCATCAAAAAATGTGGAGGTATAGCTTCATATGGCGGGGCTAAAAAAAAACTCTATTTTAAACAATCAAGCCCGTTATCATCTTCTTAACCATGCGAATGATATTATTCTTTCTTTTTCATGTGGTGGAAGGACTTCAAAATTTTGGTGGCTCTTTTATTTTATTAGTAAAATACTTTCCAAATTAAGAATCCTGCATTGTTAGTAACAAGCACAATATTAGTAATAATCACCGACATGCTGGGATCACGCAGAGTATGAATACTTTCCAAAGAATCCTGCATCCTCAAATCATTTGCATTGTTAGTAACAACCACAATATATTAGTAAACTAGAGAGAAATAAATCGGGATATGTGTTCAATAGAGTTTGAAACTTTTAGATTATCCTCTTTTCTATAATTCTTAACAAACTTGAGTAATTTAAAGCAAATAAATATGACTAAGCGGTCTTCCAATTGGGTTCAAAAAATTTGATTTGCCATTATCAACCCACCTTTAGGATTGTGATCCCCTGCTGGCACGATCTTGCATTTAACACAAATATTGGTAAACAAAAAAAAAATAAAACGAGAAATATTTTTTATAGGTAAATGTTAGTTTTTAGTAATTGATTAGGGAGTGAAGAAATATTAATTTCCAAAATTTAAACTCTAGACCTCTTTTTTACAACTCTTTCATATTTCTATGAGCTATTTTTGATAATGAAAAGATAAAAAAAGCCCAAAAATGTTAATAAGTGAGGTGGAATGATTATATAACACGTTCTGATTGTGTTTTTTTTTGACAATAACACGTTCTGATTGTTAAATTAACAAGTGATTGGACCCGTCGTTTAATTTTTGAATTTTTTATATAGTAAATGTAAAAGGAATATGTTCCAAGGTATTGATAATATTATATGTTCCAATTTCTTAACTAATTTTAAAATTTTTATACGGAGAAAAACATATCTTCCATTTGTCTGCCACGTAAGAACTAAAAATATTATTTTTACTGACTCACTTGCCACGTGGATGGAACCTCAATGAAAATGCCTGTGTCAATTCTTAACTAGTCAGTTCTTAACTAGCCAATATTGCTACCAGAGAATATTTGAGGGATTAAAGTTTCAAGGAATTTATGTAGGGACTAAAAATAAATTTAAGGAGATGAAAAGTAAAAAAAAAAACCTAAATAACAGTTCAAATCCAGAGACTGCACTTTTTTCAACTGCATTAATGGATTTCATTCTAGATGTTTATTGAAATGCAACTACTTATACACTAAATAGATTTATTTATAATATATATATATATATATATATATAATAACCATAGTTCCTTTTTTAAAATGACGATTAGTGAAATTGGCACTAGTTAGGAATGTAAATTATTTATACTAAAAAGAATGAGAGGGAGAGACTAATCTTATTTTAGGAGATGAAAAGTCATAAAAAACCTAAATAATAATTCAAATCCAGTGACTGCAGTTTTTTCAACTGCATTAATGGATTTCATTCTAGATGTTTATTGAAATTCAACTACTTATACACTAAATGGATTTATTTATAATATGTAATAATCAGAGTTCCTTTTTTAATGACGATTAGTGAAATTGGCACTAGTTAAGAAAGTGTAAATTATTTTGCAAGAGCTTTTAGAGCTTAAAAGCACTTGATGTCTTGGACAAGGTCGTCATATCCTACAACTTTTTTTATAAAAAAAACTAGCGGTATACCCGTGCATACGCACGGGTACCGTCGTGTTTTCATATGAATCGACTAAATCAGAAATTAATTAGTTTGAATATATAAAAATAAATACATGTAGAAAACCAAAAATATGAAAGTATAATTTTTCATAACGACAACATATAATGTCTCCCGTTGAAACTCAAAAACAAATATAAGAAAAAATATTTTCTTATTGGGTCAAAAAAGCAGAATAAGAATTTAAAAAATTAGTCTATAATGCTAATTATTCTTATTAAATTTTTAGTTTTCAATTTTTTTGGACAAAATGATCTCTAGTCCTTCAATACATGTTTTCCCCGTCGAAAACGTTGATACTATATTTTGTGTTTATTTTATATATCGGTGACAATTATTTTTCACCTTTTTAATTATCAATGACAAATTTTTGTTCCGTATTTTTTTATATATTAGTGGCAATTATTTGTCATTGATTTCTAGGTATCAATGACAAATATTTGTCCTGTGTTTTTACCTATCAGTGACAATTAATTATTTGTCTTTTGTATTAGTAACAGATATTTGTCACGTGTTTTTTTATATCAGTGATAGTTATTTGTCATTCTTTTTAGGTACTGGTGACAAATATTTGTCCCGTTGAGAAATATCCGTTCCTTCTTTTTTTATATATCAGTGACAGTTATTTATCATTTTTTAGGTATTAGTGACAAATATTTGTCACGTGTTTTTTAATATTTATTAGTAGTCTAAATAATCATTAAGTTTTCTCGTTTTTCCTAAGACACTAAAAAGTTATTTTAGAATTTTTGCCAATAGCTAAATTGATTAGTTTTAGTAAATTAGTAAATTAAGGTAGTATAGATCCTAGATTTATATTTTCTACAAAAAAATTTTCTTTTCTCGTCTTTCCTCTCTCAGATGCCTTCTCCTCTTTTTAATTTTTTTTATTTCTCTCTTTGCATCATTTAATTTTTTTTCTCTCCATTTGCTTTTCTTTTCCATTTCAGTCGTTGCTGCTTTTTGTCCTTCAATTTCCCTTTCTCTGCATCCTTTCGTTTTTGATTTGCATCAGCTTTTCTCATTTGTTAGCAGCTTTTTGCAGAAAGTATGCATGCCTTTTACCTAAATACCACCCAAATGCTGTTTGGATTAAATTTTCAAATATGGGTATTTTGGTAAGTTTGGTGGTGGTTAATTTGCTTATAGTATAAAGATGTATGAAAATCTAAATGTTTTAAGTTCAACTTCATTTGTTATGAAAAATATCTTGTGAATGTAATCACCTATGAAGCCCGGATACGTGATACGATACGTGGATACGAGAAAATTTTGAAAATCAAGATACGATACGGCAGAGATACTTCAATAAAAAATTAAATCACAATTTAAATATATAAAACATAATTAAAGATACTTCACTTTACTATTTGACAATTGCTTATAATATTCAATAAAAATCACATTTACAAAAAAGGCACTTCTGATCAAAATAAGTAAGCATAGTTAAATGTACTTTCCCCACCCATTTTAAAATATATTCTTTCTCTTACGAACATGTCACAAAAGATATACAGTCTACTACCCAAGTTAGAATATAGGAAAAAACATCATAAGTCATATCTGAAAGAAGTTTAGGATCTATAGAATTGTCTACTATTCACTATTTAACATTAACTGTGTCATTCTCCTCTCCTCCATTTCCATCGTCAAAAAATAACATGGCTTCCAACTCAGGTTCATCAAGAGACATCTCAGGATACGTATCCCCAAAGTGTCTCTCAAGTATCTGGTAAGTATCTTGTCTTTTTTAATTTAAAAATAAATACAAATTCCAGGATACTCCCAGGATACGTATCTGGAAGTATCCAACAGGTATCGATATCGGATACGTATCCGACATGAATACGTGACCTATTTTGGAGTATCGAGGCTTCATAGGTAATCACACGATTTGAAATTTTAACTAAACATTAGACTCTATATGCATGATACTATACCATATGATCACATCGTCAGAAAGCAATATTCTTCTTTATAAATTATTTATATTTTTTGTACAAAAAAATTATTTAATTATATAACGCATAAATACAAAGTCAAAAAAGAGAGGAATGAGCGGCAAGATCTTGACTAAATCCTGAGAACCAAAGGTATGTGCGTGAAATTAATATATGCTAACAATGTATCTTAATTAGTTCAAAGTAGCTTTGAACAAGCTTTTAGCCTTAACCATCTCGAAGTACATGGCTTCAAATAAGCAAAGGGGTTTGACCTATGCATGGAGAATGAGAACATCCTAGTTTATAGATACAAAATGTAAAAGCTTTCCTTTCATCTCGTAAGTCATCCTTATTTATAGATATAATTGGGTTACTTCTCTTTCTTAATTATTTATATTACCACATGTATTCACACAATCAACACCTAATAATATTTTGTCATAATATTTTGTTTTCTTACATGTATGCAAGGAAAATCAACCGAATAGCACAATTCAATCTTTCTTATGTGCTTATAGTATTCTTAAATTGTGATTTCAATTGCAATTCATCATTAGCAGTAGTTACAAGCAATGGCGGAAAGAACGATGTAGTTACATGATGACAGATCAATAATCAATGATCCAACGCAAGACGCAATGCTGACCTCACTCAATTTCTTTCCACATCATCAGAGGCGGGTGACAATCACAATGGCAACAATAACGAATTCGCTTTGTCATCTCTGTTACTCGCATTTCAAAAACGAAGTTAATCATTTTGAGGCGAGTCTTTGTTGCTTGAAACCGAAATTAAAATTATTTGGTTTGCAACGACACTCTCATTTTTTGGATCGCAAAGAGGAGGGAAATCTTTGGTGGAAAGAAGTGGTTTTTTTTTGGTCAAAAAAGAAGTGGTTTCTTATTGTTGTTGTTAGCAGTTTGTGAGAAGCTTTCTTCTGTAGTAGTGGGTATGGGATTTGAGCTCTCAGTGTGGATGAGAACGGAACACAGCCTTTGGGGAAATCACGAAATATGCAGGAACAACTCGATGTTGAGGCACATTATGTATTGGTCTTAGTAAAAATGAGGTAAAACTTGAACTTTTAATTCAAGTGGAGAGCATTGATTTAAGACGAAATGTTTCTAAGAAGTGTTTACGAATTTTTTTGGCAGTTGGAAAAAAGTGAAATCTCCCTTTTGAGTAAAAATGTTTCTTAAAATGACATTGTAATGTTAGAATGCCATTTTTAAAAACATTTTCTACTGGCAAGAAAGATTACACCTTTTTCCAACTAGCAGAAAAATTCGTAAACATTTTTTAGAAACAATTCGCCTTAAAGCGTCCTCAACTTAAATTAAAAATACAAATTTCACCTCATTTTTCCTAAGACCCATACATAGCAATGCCTCAGCATCGAGTTGTTCTCGCATTTCATGATTTCCCTTAAAGTCGTGGTCCTTGCTCCTCCACATTGGCTTAAACCCCATACCCACTGCTATAGAAGAAAACTTCTCACAAACTGCCAACAACAACAATAAGAAACCACTTCTTTCCACTAGATATTTCCCTCCTCTTTGCCATCCAAACAACGTAAATTTCGTTGCAAATCAAACAGTTTTAGTTTCAGCTTCAAGCATCAAAGAATTGCCTCAGAATGTTGAATGTCATTTTTTGTAATGCAAGTAGACGAAAACGACGACGCAAATCTGTCATCCTTGCCATTGTCATCGTCGTCCACCTCTGATGATGTGGCAAGAAACAGAATGAGGTCAGCATTGCGTGTTTTACATGTTGTATGTAGATGCCTCGACAAGAACTTTGGTATGATCCTTAACTTTTTTCCAGCTCTTTTACAATATCTATCCCCTCATTTAAAATTTTGAGAGGTAAACAGTTATTTTAGTGTTTGAATGTGTGATGTAATGTCACTATAGTCGATGCATGTATCGAGATTGTAAACTCATCTCCAAGTGTCGTTTTAGCAAGTTATTTTAGTTTTCAAATGCGCCTTTTGTTAGTCATCTTAATTCTTAATTTTGTTTTTTGTTCCTCAATTTAGTTCTTAAAATTGCTAATAAAAGGAAAACTTAAGCAGGATGTGTTTCCAATTATGATACTTCCAAAACTATAGTAATGTTGATACCATTTTTTCACTTTCATCTCATATATTGTTAGACTCATCATTCATCCATATGATCTAGTTAATTAAAGTAAACCAACACTGTTTGCCCAATGATTTAAGCTACCATGAGATACAGGGGGTCGACCTGGTGCTCTCGGGTTTGAAATATTTTCGCAGCGGACAAACATGGTGATCGCCAATGCGAAATTTGATCCTAAGCATGAGCGTAGATTAATTCTTCGTTATAAATATTAGGACACTCCGTGGATAGTCGGCAACTGTCCGAACCAAATATAATTAGTTAAAGTCATTTCACTGTTGTGTTTTGGAAAGAGAAAGGAAAAAAAAAGCATCTCATTGATGTGGGTTAAGAGAGAGAGAGAATAATCACATAGACGATTGGTATTTATTTAAAAATATTTAATACAGGAGACATCGATGCAAGAATCGGACTCAGGGGATGATTTCGTGTAGGTGTGCGAAGTTTTGAGGATGGCCGTGGTGTAGAAAAGAAGAACGAATTTGAGGAAAAGAGGGTTTTTCCTCCATCTCTGTGTGGTCTGTGCGAGGAAGAAGAAGAACAAATAAAATAAAAAAAATGGAAAAGTTTGGTCAGAAAATAAAAAGAAAACAAAACAAAAAAGCCACATGGTTAATTAGATAACCACATGGATGACACATCATTTAATTGTGCCATGTAGGCGATGCCACATCAGCATTCTGTTAGCTCAGTCAGCACCAAAATGCCTATTTCATTAATGTAGGGACTAAACTTAGAAGGACCCGATTTTGTAGGGACCAAAAACATATTTAACCCTAAAATTTAATTATAAAAGTTATATACATATGCACATTCTCAAGGGGAGTTAATGTTAAGGCCTTAGAAAATTTTAAACATCATAAAACTTAATTCATCTCTCAAAAGTTTGTCAAACATTAAAAAGGGGCAGATTGTTGAGGCAAAATCTCATTCTGGTTTTGATGGTTAACAAACTTTATGTTGAGAAACTTAAGTTCTCTGATTTCATATGCTACTAATATTTCTTCTTGAGTGAAATATAATAACAGGGTCTGTTTGCAATTCTAAAGAAGAAAATCTGCTTATAATATAAGAAGCATATATGTTGAGAAGACTTGAAGCAATGACAAGACAAAGAATGCTGATTAAAATAAACCAAGAAAAATAAACCTTAAGATGATGAGAAGAGTCAAGACTAGATAGGTCAACTTCAGAAAGGTCATCATAAGAAGGGTCAACAAGAGAAGAGTCTTGTGAAGAGTCGACGTGAGAAGCATCGCCATGATAAGTGTCAACATCAGAAGAGTCACAGTCAAGTTGAGAAGCATCATGATAAGAAGGGTCATGATGGGAAGAGTCAAGTTGAGAAGAGTCATGTTGAGAAGTATCAACATGAGAAGCATCAACTTGAGAAGCATTAACTCGAGCAGACTCACCGTTGAGAAGAGTCATGACACTTGTAAACCTCTTGTCTTCTGCAAAAGTGCAGAAACATAGTTGTCTTCAATCAAAATGCACTCCAACAGCTATAAACTTTTGGCAAGGACTCTAAATCATAGACCAGCAGTTATTACACACATATTTAGCTATACATTACGTCTTGGATCATCGTTGAAACAGTGTAAGAGTGTGCTGATCTCAAATCTTCCAATATTCTCAAAGTTTCAGGTTTTCTTTCAACCATACTCAGCTAAACCAAAACCTTAGAGATTCATTTTGTTTGAGTATGTATTCTAGCTTGTCTTAGGATTCTGTTGAACCTCTTTTTGTATAAACCAAACTTCTGTAATCCCACCAAAACCCAAACACTGAAATGTATAACCTATCAAACCTTCTGAAGTAACCTGTGTTGCTAGAGGGTATAACTGTGTTAAGAAAACTACAACAAAAACTTTAAGCCTAGACTGGTTTTAAAGTTGTAACTATTTGGGAAATAGTAGAAATACTCACTAGGTGTGAGAAATGGATACCCGGGTTTTGTGTGAATCACTATACATTATTGTGTTATTTATTGTTTTACACATCATATTTTATTTTCCCCTTTATTCTATATATTTAAGGAACCCTAATCTTCTTCCTTCCTCCCTAATCTCACTCTATCAGCTCTGCCTCTCACTTAATTACAATGTGAGAAAGTGCGTGTATTTGCGATTCCTTCTGCAAATTGAAAGAGATTGTGTAGGGCCACGTCAAATTGAAAGTTTTAGAAGTTTTTTCCACATATGTATGTTGACATTGATGATAGGGCGATATCAAAAACTAATAAGTGACAAGGCTAAAATTCAACATAATCAGTGATGAGAAAGATTTTCCAATAATAGACTATTATGTAGAGTACAAAATAAGACTTCAATTTGTGGCAGCCCGCGACATTAATTAATCAAAGAGCAATTCAATCTATACATTTAAATCCCGAGGGAGTCTCCAAGTGGGCCCTCCCCTCACTTCTGGCGTCAACTTTCCCACTCCTTCCTCCCCTCATTTTTTTTTTGTTTTCATCCCCAAATTCCCCCCTTTCCCTCCTTTTTGTTCTCTTCACGTTGTGGTTTTTGAAATAAGTAGCTCGTCATTTTGGGGTTTCTGAAATCAAGTTTGCATAATGAAATTTTTGTGGTTTTTGAAATTGATTTTGTAGTTGGTGAATTTGGAGATGAAGGGAAGATTGTGTTGAGATTTGAGAGAGATATGGTGATGATGGGGTTTTTGAAATTGATTTGGGATTGGTGTGGTGAAGAAAGAAAGCGTGACAGAGGGAGGAAGATGACGATAGGATGAAGAAAAAGGTGAGTTGGCATTCACCTCATATGCCAATAAAAAATAGAAATGAAAAAGAAATAACACATCAGCATTCCGTTAGACATGTCAGCTTTTTTGTAACTTTTCACTAACAAAAGAGCATATTTAAAGAATAGTAATTTTGCAGGGACTTATTTAAAAAACATCTATATTTGCAGGGACGAAAAACGTATTTAAACCTTAGTAATATTGTGGGTGTTTTATTCTCGTAATGTACTTATTTTAATGTTATATAATTATTTTACTTTTTTTTTTAAATATTAGTCGTGATTCATTGTTACTGTCTTTTTAAGTTATAAGTTAAATGATTACCAGCAATATATTATTTTGGTTTCTTTTAATTATATTTTTTGTATAAAATATATTAGTGTATGAATTATTGTTTAGTTGAGGAATTATTTGGAGATAAATAAGTGTTAAGATCAGTAATGTGATTAAAATGGGTTTTTAAATACAAAAAATAGTGTTTGAGCCGTTGAAGCCCATATTTTAATTGGATTTTAGCTTATTGCACCCCTTCTTCATTATAAAAAACCCTATTCATCTTCTCCAACAAACAAAAGTTGTGCGACACACAACCCCAAAACCCCTCACGCCGTTATCTGCCTCCCGAGCTATGGCCACGTCTGAGAATCGACACATCCACTCAAAATTTGCCACGATTTTAGCCTTAGTTTGCACAATTGGGGCCCCATTTCTCGAAGAACAATCGTGACCCTTGTCCATGGGCGGACAAATGTCTCCTTGCTCCGACACTACGACTTGAACCGAGCTGATTCATAAGTAATATGAACCCAAAAATCCATTAACTAGCCGCATACACTACGTGTCACAACGAGTGGCAGAACTTGCTTTAAATTTTAGTAGTAGCCATAACTACTAACTAAAATACGTAAACATTCATTTAGGTCTCTAATTGTGTGAGAAATTGTAAATATAGTTCTGAGTGTATCAACAAATACATTTTCAAGTGTTTCGTTATCTTTTGTTAGTCATTTTGATCCTCAGATGTGCTTTTGTTGGTTAATTTAGTCCATAAAATCACTAATAGAAGAGACACATAAAGAAGTATTTACAATTTTGAAACATTCAAATACTATAATGATAGCGCTTCACGCATTCAGGAACCAAAATGACTGTTTACCAAACTATAGTATTGATTTAATTTTTTAATTGAAATTTAATATTATAATTGATAAGTATTTATTTGATTCCATGATAGATAAATGATCTAACCCAGTGACTTCTTGAATCAAAAATAGAAAATAAGAATAATAGATAAAGGGGAAACGAAACATATAAATGGAATTAGACAAGAAGATAAAGAAATCACTACAACAGATTTGGGGATGGGCAGCGTTTTTTTTTAGCCATGGGCAGCGTTTCTGAGCGCTGCTAAATTTGGCGCTGGTGATTCCTCCCCAAATATGGGCAGCGTCTGAGAAGCGCTGCTCATTAATAGCCATAGGCAGCGTTTGAAAGGAGAAGCACTGCTTATTCACCTAGAGCGTTTAGCAATGGGCAGTGTTTGGTAAGGGGAAGCGCTGCCCATTGCTAAACGCACTAGGTGAATGAGCAGCGCTTGGTGGGAGAAGCGCTGCTCATTCACCTAGCGCGTATAGCAATGGGCAGCGCTTGGTAAAGGGAAGCGCTGCCCATTGTTTAATTTTTTTTTCTTTTTTTCTGTTTTTTTGTATTTTCCTTTTTACATTTGATAATTTCCTGGTCATATACAGCCAATTAATACCAATCCAATCCATTATATACTAACAACATATGTATATATAAACTAGTTATATATCCAAATGCACCAATATGATCACAAACCAAAACAAACTAGCTAACAAGTTATTATATGTATCCAAAACTTAGCAACTTACAATATTAACAAATTAATATGTATCCAAATCAAACTCTCTAACAATATGTATCCAAAACTAGCAAGCTACTTACAATTAGTATCTAAATTAAAACAAGTTAGCAACTTACATATGCATGAACCAATTCATATGCATGTATCCAAAACTAGCATGCTACTTACAATATGTATCTAAATTAAAACAAGTTAGCAACTTACATATGCATGAACCAATTCATATGCATGTATCCAAATAAAACTCTAACAATTTACAAAATTACAATCTATCTAAAATCAAAAGAATTGCGAGACATAATGGCACCACTCTCCTCTAAGCTCATCAATCTGTGCAGTAGAGTATGTCTTCCACCGACAATCGGGAAAATACTGAAATTATATAATTAAATAAAATTAGAATTGAAATATATGGTTAAATCAAAATAAAAAAGAGTTTTGTAAAGATACCTGTCTGGGGATAACCATTTGGTTGTGGGTAATAATTTCCTTCATAAATCTCATTACGTAATACCCACAATCATTGTTATTTGGTTGTTTCGGACACTACAAAACAAAAGATTAGTTAATTGGTAAACTTAATTTAATACATTTTTTTGACAACAATAATGTAAATAAATATATGATAAGATTGATTACAAACTTACCTCTATTGGCACCCATTTTGTCTGTGATTGTTCCAATCCCCAATATTCCTTCAAACAACTGAACACAATTGGATATAACTATATTATTAAAAATACATATAGTTAACAACTAAAACAAAGAAATATGCAGAGTGATCGAAATACACACACCTATTAAATATCACAACCAAGTCTGGATGGGTGTTGAAATGACCATGCACAGAATCAATGTAGTACACCGTATCTGTCTTAGGATTTATTGCAAGCAAAATCCAAAGATCCCTACAAAATAAAACTTTGAATAAGTAATTGACTAGTATTTAAAAAATGCATGTTATATAAGAATAGATTAAATCTCTCACCCTACGAGACACGGTGCCAAAAACATGGTATCGACGCCTGTATGTTGAGCATCCAATAAGCGTCGAGTGATATAATTTGTAACATCTGTCTTGTTTTGTTTCACAAGGTCGTTATAATTAGACAGATCCTCCCTGACATTACGGAGGTGTGTACTATCCGGACACAAGAACACATATCTCTGTGTCTGCTCCGAAGGGACCAAAATGTTATGATACAAGCACCTACAATTAGAGGTATATATATATATATACACACAAATTAAATTAACGATATAATAAAATAAACTTAATGATGTTAAATAATAAATTACATACGTACCTGATATATGCACTAATACAAACACTGGTTGCCCAATTCATCTGACATAAATCATTAATATCCTGTTTTGGGATTATCAATAGTTGATCGGGATTTCCAAAAATGTTGTCATCCATCTGTAATACAAGTGGGGTTCCATCATCCATCTTGAATTGCGATGCATTTCGGTATGCAAAATAATCCTAGAATCATCAATGGAAGAGGCGGAGGGCTGACACACTATTGAAGGAGGGGCGGGCTGAGTCACTTTTGGAGGGGCGGGCCGAGCCACTTTTGGAGGAGGGGCGGGCTGAGTCACTTTTGGAGCAACGGAGGACCGAGTCACTTTTCGAGGAGGGGCGGGCTGAGTCACTGTTGGAGGAGGAGAGGGCTGAGTCAATGTTGGAGGAGGAGAGGGCCGAGTCACTTTTTGAGGGGCAGGCAAAGAAACTTGTGTTGAAGGGCCGGACTGAGACACTTTCTTGCTAGTAGATATTGCCTTGCTAACACTTTTGCCCCTAGATTTTGCATTTTGGCGTACCTATATATAAATAAAATAATTCGTTAGCTAGCACACAATAAATGACAAAATAAAAGAATTAGTTAGTTACAAATATATTGTCACTTACAACAATAAGGTGTGCTGGCCATGCCACAAATGTACCAACTGCATCTTGCACAGTTAGTAAATCTATACTGGGTATTGGAGCAGGCAATGGTGCATCCCCCACAATTGCACAGTCAACTCTAACTCTAACATGATCTAGAGGTATGGGTAAATTGTGCATCAAAGTTCCCAATTGGTCACATGTGAAGCCTATTGCAACCATTTGGTGTGAGTTTGAGATATACAATTCACACTCACACTCATTGTTGTCCTAAATCAATTATAAACAAAAATTAATAAATACATTGCGTAGAAGAAAGAGAGTTTAATAATTAATTTCTTATTTATCGTCAAAAAAAATAATTAATACCTTAGTTGACGGAATGGTGCAGCTATCTCGTGCGCTATCTGTGGCAGGGGATGGTACTGCAGGCGAAACCAACCCATAGTGCAATTTGATTTGACTAAGTTCAGACCTTAGACCTTCATACAATACCCGCAACTCTCTACTTTGTTTACAATCATGATGCTCATCATAAGTTCTCTTCTTTGATCCAAGGTAGTTGGATGGATTAACGCCAAATTCACAACCCCTTGTACGACCTGTGTATTCTTCCTTTTCCAAGGCACGAGTAAGGATTTCTTTTTCAGAGCAATCAATGATCTCTCCCTGTGACACAGACTTTGATATGGTTTCCTGATTCACAAACAAAAGTATAATAAATAAAATTATTATACATTTTATAGATCTTAAAAGTTTCAAAACAATATTCGAATTTTGGAAATACTTACAATTCTGTCGGTCACCTCCTTAGTTTTGGGATCCACAACCTCCCCATCCTTTTTCTGGCTGCTACCCACAAAAAATGTCGCTCAATGCTTTCTTTAGTAGGATCTTTCCCACTCTCCTCCAACTATATTTAAATTTACCAAATGTTAAGAAATTATAAATCAAAAGATTTATTAAACAAAGAGAAATCAAGCTTATTGTGTCTTACCAATCTCTCTTCAAAAACTTGATATCCACTAGCACCGCCTCTATAAGGGTATTCACAACCAGAAGCTCTCTCTCGATTCGCTTGGCAAAGTTTCTATTTAGAGACATAAGTATACATTAATGTATAATATATAATTGTCAACTATATTTTAAGTTATAACTTAATATATTATAGTACTAACCATGAAATCTTCATCTTCGGTGCGTCTCCTAACAAATGTAACCCAATCCTCCTCCGTAATAAATCCACTATATGGCGTTGGAGGCTTCCATCTGAGGTTTCCACTATTATCAAACAACAATTTTTTTTAGACTACCCCTGAAATTCCGATGTAGCTTTCCAGCTTCCTTCATACACCAGTCTTTTCGGGACTCATCCACATCAAAATATTTCTGCATACACATATTCAATGAAAATGATATAAATATATATGGTTACAAATTTATTACATAAGATTACAAAAGAGATGTAAAATTATATACCTGTATTGTTAACCAAAACTCCTCTTTGTGTTTCCTCAAAACAGCACTTTTCTCACTCCAAGTACTGATTGTAATTGGTATCATTTGTTTTACCTTACTACCGAGGAAGGTAACCAAATCTGCGCGATTATCCCCAATTGGCTGACCCTTAATATTCCAGACCACCTACATTATGTCATTAGTAAATTAGTTAACAAACAATTAAAAAGCATTTCATTTGGACATTTCAACAAACGCTACACCTACATCAAATTAAATTAACAAGCATTTCATTTGGACATTTCAACAAACACTACAACTACATTTCCCCTCAAGTTTAGAAACACCATTTCAAAGAACTAATAATCAATCATCTAACCTAAGGTTCCAATGCCATTAAAATAACTAGAACAACATGTAGTAATACTAACCTTTGTGAAAGAGAACCGAAAATGGGGAAGAAATGAGCTTCCACGTACAAACCGAAATCCTTTGCGAAAATGGAGAAGTGTGATGTCCTTTGGGAAAATGAAAATGAGAGAGAGCCACGAAAATCTAGAGCCACGAAAATGAGAGCTTGAGAGAACGAAAATGTCCTTTGTGAAGGGAGGAGGAGGGAGAACGTACGTGCGACCAAGGGGAGGAGGAGAGCTTGAGAGAGTGGAGTAGTGTGCTTTATGTGGTTAACGTTGTGTGAGTGGGAAAGGAAGAAATAAAAAAAACAATAGGCAACGCTTCACTTAAAAGGGCTAGCCATTAGGACGCGTAAAAAACCAATAGTCAGCGCTTCACTTAAAAGCGCTAGCCATTAGGACATCCATAAGCAGCGCTTGCTGCAGAAGCGCTACCTATTGCGTAGTGCGTTTTCACCAATAAGCAGCGCTTGCTGCAGAAGCGCTACCTATTGGGTAGCGCGTTTTAACCAATAAGCAACGCTTGCTGCATAAACGCTGCCCTTTTGCCTACGTATACCCAGCGCTTTTCATTTAAGCGCTACCTTTTGCCTTGCGCGTTTTATCAATAACCAGCGCTTTCCAAGTAAGCGCTGCCTTTCCCTTGCGAGTGTTTGTCAATACCCAGCATTTTTTAAATAAGCGCTGCCTGTCCCTTTGACCGTTTCACCTTACCTAGCGCTTTTTAATAAACGCTGCTTAAGGTAGCGCCTATTTTTCCTAATTCTGGCGTAGTGAATCGCCACATCCAAGAAGACAATAAAATCAAGGTAGAATCACCACAAGAGTAAGAGGCTCTTGATAAGACTCAAGTTTGGTTGGATAAGCATTATCTAATTTCACAATTCTATTTCATCAAAGTTTTCAAAATGAGAATAAAACGTTTCTTAAATACCTAGGGTTGAGCCTAAACTACACAACTTGCACACCATTGTACCTATGCCAAAGGTACACTAACCCAAAAATCCTCTAATGTACGTCAAAATAAACTAAAATATAATTAATTAAAATATGATTATTACATTTTAAGATAAAATAAAGTTCATTCTAATTTAAATAAGTTAGATTCTCTTCATGCTCTTGCGGTCCGCATCATACATGTTCTTATTAAATAGATTAATTTCATGAGGATTCATGTTCATTCCTTTAGACTTTAGTATATAGGATAAAGTATGCTTTTGGTCCCTAATTTGAGAATGTTGTTTATAAAAAATTTCACTCACTTTTAGTCCCCACATTTTTATCCGCCAATACTTTTAGTCCCTAATATTGCTTTGAAGTGCTATTAAAAGGCCTTAAAAATCACAATTCATAGTCATGAGGGGCTAAAAGCATTGATGGAGGTAAATGTGCGGACTAAAAATTAGTGAAATTTTTTATAATGACTAAAACAAAATCTTCAAATTTTATTGAGACCAGAAAACGTTTAGCCTTTGCATATAAACAAAATCGTATAATCAAAGATTGTGAACTCTCCTATTTAACTAAAATCCAAGATTTTTAGGGATTAAAAATAAAAATAATTCATAATGTTGAGAGACAAAAATACAATTAAAAAAACTTTGGGCCCAAAACTGGCAAATAGAGTGTTGTTATAATTTGAAAAGCTTGATATTGACATATCAAGAATATTTTGTGTTAATCCTCTACCGCGTTGTGTGCCGTTTCCATGTGTGTAAGAGTTTAAAACAATAAATTTGTATAATAATACTTTTTTTTTGTCAAACTTTATGATTAATATTTGTTAGCTAATTATTGTTGTTCTTTTATCTCCTTTTAGCTAATAGTTATTTAGCTTGAATTTATTGCTTTTGTGCTCTTTTTTTGTTACCATATAACTTGGCTGACCACGTATATCCAGATTTGCTGGTCCGTGTGGTTCTTTTCTCCTAACAGAGTTTTTTTGCCACACCAAAGATTCGCTCAAGACCTTTGAGTGGGATCCAATCCCAATTAATTACCACTCGAATCAACTCTTATTGGTTGTTTTTTTTCCTTTTTAATAATATCTTTAGTTGATCAAAAAACCTAAATAATGTAAAATATTTTTACTAGATAAAAGAACTTTTATACTTTTATATGAAAAGTATATATATATATATATATATATATATATATATATATATATATATATATTGCAAAAGTACCATATTTTCTTGATTAATAATGAGGTAATTGCTTTGTAAAAATATAATAATAAAATATACACATGCACATATAAAACTATATATGCACCTATATCGCGTTATTAAACAAAGAAACTCATATTAAATGAAAAAAAAGTATCATATGCATAGATCTATATACTTAACCATTAAGGTTGTATGGAAGGAATCTGAAAATGACGCGTTAGGGAAAACCATATATAGGGAAGCTTGAAGAGTACAAAAGACGAGAGATAATTGGGCACTGTATGTGTAGAGAGATTCTAGTTTCTATCATGGCTCGGGATAAAGAGGTCTCCATTCACCCACTTTAAAAGAAAAATAAAGAAAAAAGGAAAAGGTTGTCGAGGAATTAGAGGATGTGATTTTTCATTTTGTGGGGGTGGTCGACTGGTCGTGGAGGATCTTATATCTTCTCTATGGTATAGTGGCAAATACATCCAAAAGCCCTGTCATTGTGAAGGATCCTTAAGGATATGTGATTGTTTTGATATATATTCATCTTATAGTATTTCATAGACACACTTGAGTGCGAACATAGGAACGATATCCTCATACGGTTGAAATTGCCAATACAAAATTTTGAGAATATATACGACCACTATGTTCCTTTATTGATATATACGACCACAAGTTAATATGTTTTTATTTTTATTTTTGATATATTGTTAATCTTTTTTTTTCATATGGTATCATTGGAGGTTTATATTATCTGTTAAATGTATTTCTCTTTCAACAATAAATAATTCACAATATAATTTTGAAATAAGTGTTAATGTAATGTTGTTGATGTTTGAATATTATATTTTTTTGAATATAGCCATCTTGCAAATAATTGTGAGTTTATCAACCCTTCTTTGAGTAGAGTTTTGGACACAATAATATTACAACTGCATATACTATCAAAAAAGTCTTCTAATTATAAAAAAGTAGTTAGTAGTTATGGTGAACAAAAGCTACCAAAAAAGGCAAATAAAAAAATGATTTTCTTCTCAAAAATCAACAAAGTAAAAATGAACTAAGAAAGTATATGTCAGTACTTACTTCTTTTTAAAAGATATTTTGGCTAATGTACTATAACTAAAGAAATTCATTTTCCTTAAAGTTACCAACAATTAATGTGTACTGTTTTTTCAAAATTATATTTTAATTACCAGAGCTCATTACTTTTTTTTTTTTTACATAATTAATCAGTGTATTGTTTTATAAAAGTAGTTAATATATTCAATAGTTTAGAAATAGTTCTATAAAAAATTAAGAAAATTTTACAAAACACACACACACACACACACACACATATATATATATAAACACATCCACACTCGGCCCAAGATCTCAAATTCGAGTGTTGGGTGTGGCATAAGCTCTTTCAGCGAGAACCACGCGGATCGATAAAACTAGATACACGTGACTAGTCAAATTTTCCATTATAGATCAATCATAGCCAATGTATATGGTTCACTAATACTCCCACCGTCTCAATTTAAGTGGTCTCTATGCCATTTTTATGTCTCAAATTATTTGTTATTATGGAATCCCAATGCAACATTTATTATTTTTTTCAACAACACCCTCATTTAGTTTGAGACTTTCCTACTATCAATGTAAGTTTTCCATTCATCGTTCCTCATAATAATATAGGGGTATTTTAATCCTACCATACTTTTTGAGTATAAAAGTTAGCATATCATTTCATTTTCTTAAGACCCGTACATAATCTTAAATGACACTTAAATTGAGACAGAGCGAGTAGTATTACATTAAATAAAATCAATTTAAAGCGTTGTTTTTACTACCTCGTGTGTTTATTTTCACCACGTGATTTTCATAGTTTAATAAACGTAATATTTGCTTCAAAAAAAAATAAACGTAATATTTGTTGTCAAAAAATAAAAATAAACGTAATATTCTTTTGGGATAATTACACCAAATGTCCTTTAAGTTATTTGATTGTAACAAGTTGGTCTTTTAAGTTTTTTTCGTACCACTCAGATCCTTTAAGTTATTTGATTGTAACAAGTTTGTCTTTTAAGTTTTTTTCGTACCACTTAGGTCCTTTAATTTAATCAATTCTAACAAGTTGATTCTTTAATTTATTTAATTGTAACCTTTAAAAGCCAAATAACTTACATTTGTGTTCTGAGGCAAAAAGTCAGAAATGTTTGTGGTGCTGATGATACTACTTTTGCCATTTCACCAGATGACGTTATCAATTCGAATGGTTCACTTCCAAAAGGAATTTTTAACGTCCTCCACGAATCACACAATTAGATGGATTGTGATTGGAGATAAGACCAATGTTCTTTTTTTTCAAGATTGATTGATTCAATAATAGTGGGCGAGGCCAAAACCAATAAAACTCGGATCGGTGACTAATTCGGTGAATGTACCAAATTACTGAATCAAGGGTCGGATCGAGGGATCGGCAATTGAATCAATTGTCAGAGCATATAAATTTCACGCATATAAATTTCATACTTGTAAAACTTAATTTGCTAAAATTACACATCATGCCTAAAAAAGTCTAAAAAAATCCCCCACAAATTTAACAATCTCACAATGCTATCGACATACGTATAATTCCTGGAGCAAACATATAATTCGACTTTGAACTTTGAGTGGGTGTTTCGGTTTTTAGTCTCGCTTTGACTCTTTAGATTAGGGATTTGAAATGAAATTGAGAAACGACTCTTCTCATTTGTCTCAGCTTTCTAATTTCGTTATCACTTTTTTCATAAATAAACGGCTTAAAACGGCGTCGTTTTTGCGTTTTTGGTTTTTTTTGATAAACAAGCGAAACCCTGTCCAGTTTTTCAAAACCCACCGGGTCACCGGTTTTAACCAAAACCGGTCGGGTCATGACGGTTCCTACTGAGTCGCTGCATTTCCGATCCATAGCATGACTCGATCCGATGACCCCTCCAGTTCCCGATCAAGGCGGTAATCAGAGATGTCGTTGGTGTTCTCTTGGCAGTTGTGTCTTGGGCTGACTGTTGTTTACATAATTTGAGCTTTGTAGAAGTGATGGTTTGCGGCATGCGTTTTGCTTGGATTGTTGCTTCGAGCGTTTTCTTATTGAGACAAATAGCCTTTTGGTGGCATTTGCATTAGAAAAGACCAATACTTCTACAACCCCCTAGCTACTCAGTAGACGCCCCCTCACTCTCAAAATTTCCAAAATACCCCTCTTCTAATATAACTGTTTTTTACTAGTCCAGACCACGCTAGTGCGCACTCCGAACTTCTTCCAACATAACTGAATGGAAAAAAGGGTGTTTCTGTGCATTGTTTATTAGTTTAGAGCACGCTGCTCCGAACCTCTTCTAATATAACTGAAAGGAAAAAAGGGGAGGGGGTCTGTGCATTGTTTACTGGTTAGGTCCACACTAGTCTGAACTGGTTCAGAGCACGCAGCTCCGAACCATCGTAAATCTAAAAAAATAATGGCATTTTGATCTTTTCACGTATTTTGGTAGTGTCTTCTGAGTAGAAGGGGTTGTACGAACTACGAGCCTTACGAAATCCTAACCCCAGTTGGTCTTATTTGGGGCAAAAAGATGGACTTCGGCTTCGATCTTTCTTTAGTGTGGCCCAATTTTCTCATGTTGGTAGAAATTGTATCAAAACACCTTATGCATTGGCCAAATGTGATTTAAAAAATCCCGTAGAATTTGACCGAAATAATAAATCCTGTAGAAAGTGTATTCCTCCTATAATTCAAGATTTTATTTTATGTGACCTTTTTCCTTGGTTTCAATATGAAGTTTTCTTTAAAATATAAAAATAAATACATGACAGAACAATATACTAGAGTCCGACTTAGAGCACTAATAAATTTTTTAGTAATTGTTACTAAATTGACATAATAGTCATTTTCCCATAAATGAAAAAATTTGGGTTAGTGTGTGCTTTGGATTGTGGTTAATGTGTGTGTATATATATATATATATATATATATATATATATATATATATATATATATATATATATATAAAAGTGAGTTAGAAATGATATATGACAATGATGGTAAGACATGCTCTATTGTAAATAATATCGTTTATAAAGAACTATGTTATAAAATATAGGGTGGTTCCTACGATTTTATTTTTCATTTTATTAAGTTTTTTTTGGCAACTTTTTTATGTCAGCTTTTTACAAGATTGTTAATATTAGTTAGATTGCTTCATATATTAACGAAGTAAAAATAATGTTTTTTGCTCTTTTATTTAATAACTCCTAAATATTAAGTTGTGTTTTAGTTTATCATTTAAGTCCTTTTCTAGTTCTATTGCAATGATCAAAATGATCTAATAATAGAACGAGTTTATTGTCAGTTGATCAAATCTAATGTTGCTTGCTTGATCTATTTTACTTACGCCAGAGGCAGATACAAGCTATATAGTATGGGGGAAGTTTCCCCTACTTACCATAAAAAAAAAATCATATATATACAAACACGCAATAATCTTTTATCTTCCCCCTAAAAAAAATTGGTTTTGTCCCCACTAGTATCTAATTACCCAAACATACAAGTCTAATTCATTTTAGTAGGTTTTGCTTCTAACAATTACAACGGTTGAAATATGTTTCTCTTCAACGAGTTTTGTAAAAAGGGAATTGCACAATCATGAGAGATCAATAATAACGTATGTTGTTGACGATGTTAATTATGGTTGGTCTTTTTTTTAATATATTTAGTCTAGAGATTTGTTAGGAAACTTCAATTTAGTGATCTCGAAACCAATTTCGTTCTTGCTTATGTGTTTTCGTATTACAATCTTTCTATTTAAATGTAATCGTATACCTAATATTTACCGAGTCTTGATTGGTTATATATATATATATATATATATATATATATATATATATAGAGAGAGAGAGAGAGAGAGAGAGAGAGAGTCTCATGTGTTTGCGACAGAAATATTTGCGACGAAATAATCCGTTGAAAAGTGTTTGCGACGTAATTTTGTCCATCAGAAAAGGCCATTTGCGGCGGAATTTGCATCATTTGCGACAGGTTTTTCCATCGGAAACGTGCGAATTTCTTGCAGTGCTAGCTATCCAACCCACTTCAGGCCTCCCGACACAGGGCTTGGGCTCTTCCGAGCCATGCTAGCTAAAAGTCCATGGTAAATTTTGGACTCAACCTTTGAGGCCCCTTGCGGGCTACAAGCTTTTTGAGTTAGTCCACATTATAGATTATACGCACCGCTAATTAAAAATGATTTTTTTCAAAATAAAATTAAAATATATTATTTAAGTTCAATGCACTATGAGTAAAACACAGATGCTTTAAATAAATTTAAATCAGTTGTAAGATTTTATCTATTTGCTCGACGAGGAAATGTGCTGCTAAATAGATTTTTTATTTGCTTGTTCTTCTTAAAATATATTATATATCCATAAGTTTTCGTTACTTCTAGACTTTGAACAAAGGATATTAGAAGAAAAGATAAATAAGTTCTGGTTTTGTAAGTCCATTGTTTCAGTCTTGAGAATTAGCTCTATGGCTCTTTTCCTTGTATTCTTTGTTCATATCCGTTAGCATTGGCTAGCAGTTACGAGATTGGATTTCAGAGCCCACTGATTAGAACGAAAGAAAATCAATTAGTTTAACGCCACATATGTTAAAAGCCTAAGACATCTAAACTTAAATAGCATTTTCAAAAAAAATTCTAATTTTTAAGATAACATCTAAGAAGAAGATAACATACATGGCTAATCTAATCATGGAACTTGGACGAAAGTCACAAAGATAAAAAATCAAAGACCAAAAAAAATATTCAATATGAAAAGGGACTTTAGTGTGCTCACTTTAACAATTAAGACAAGAGCACACTAAAGGTGACCAATGATTCCTTAAGGAGTTTTTAGAATACCCAAAATCTACTGTTCCCTATTTATTTGTAATTGGTTTTCAATAAATTTAGGACTAAATTTCTAGTTATAATGTGCATTTGGATTTGGGCCTTGTTGGTTTTGTCATGGGTTATGGCCACTTTGTTTGTATTTTGAGCCATATGGGCTTGTACTTCATTTAGGAGTTGGGCCTAATATGTTTGGTAAGAGAAAGTCAAATACGTACCCAGAGTGAGAGGTGAGAGGACAAGTACATGCATTTCGAAGGTGAGGAAGCTATAAAATGTCTCTAAACATTAATCAAATGTGATTAAAAATGTTATATCGCGATATCTATCAACTTGTTCTTTTAATTTTTTAAAATCTCAAATACATATTAAAATATAGACAAATCTTTTTCAAGCCCTCCCCTCCCTTCTCCTCGCAAACCCTCTCCCAAAAATACCCTAAAGCTCACATCCTTGAGGCTAGGAGAGCCTAGGGATAGAGTCTAGGAGAGCCTAGGGATAGAGTGATCTTATCACCTTTTCAAAAAAGGTGTTGTGATCTTCATGTAAGTGTTTGTGTCTTTTCCTTTTGTGTTTGTAATGTTGTTCATCTATTTTGTTGAATTTGTCGTGAGACATTGTTGATTTGCCAATTTTGCAAGATCCTAAACTTTAGTTCTACTTTAGATCTTACCAAAAGTGGACCCTGACCTGGATGATCAACTCTTGTGCCTCTAATGTCTGCGTCCTTTCCTGTAGAGGCTGTGAGAGTGATTATTCGAGGAGTAGCTTCGGTTTCTCCTCATAGTCGTCCTTGGTGGTGGAAGAAGAGGCACTTTTGAAGGGCCTGAGTGCACCATTTTTTTCTATTGAATCATGGAACTAATGCAACGCTTGAAGGGAGCGTTCTCCAACCTTAGGGTCTCAGCCGCCTCAGCTGAGGAGTATTTCCCCTCGCTTGTTCAGCATGTTTGTGATAGAGTCATGCTACCGCTACACTTGCTTGTATCTCCATGCTCTGAGCATGTGGGTTCTGGCAAAGAAGGTTCTTAGGAAGGTTTTGACGTGAATCCGGAGGAGGATCCTTCAGTGAGTTTAAAGGAGGATTTTTCCTACCTGAAAGAGGGTTCCTAGGGGGGGGGTCTCTGTCACTGTTTCTAGTAGTAACCATAGTGATGGTGGTTAGAAGAGAGTATGGCAGTCCAGGAAAGTTTCTCCGGATTCCGCACTGTGAATGCCAAATGTTAAGACTTAAAACCTAGACAACGGTCGCTCTCCTCTTGACGCGCACTACAACATTTTGACTCTACGGCAATGCTTGAAAAGCGTTGCATAATGCCAAAAAAACAGTTGCATTTGCTTTTGGCAACGGTTTTTAAACCGTTGTTTTTGCGGGAGTTGCCTATACTTTAGGCAACGGTAGCCTTAAACCGTTGCCAGTGATAGAATAAAAGCAACGGTTTTATTTTCACTCTATAGCAACAGTGTAAAACCGTTGCCATCTATGGCAACATTGCAAAACCGAGTCATTTGTGGCAACAATTCAAAACCGTTGTCCTTGATAATAAAAAATTTTAAAAAAAAAAAATATGAACTTGGAAGTTTAAAAATCACTATTTTAATGCGACAAAAAGAATTTATTTAAACAACTTTTTAGGCGTTGCCATAAAATGTAATCCAACAAATACAAGTTTTATCATAGTACTTCAGTAGTGCTTACATAGGATCTCATTAATTAAAGTAAAAAAATACAAACAGTATTGGCAAATCAGAAAACCAAAGAACTATTCTATCAAACATATGTCTGGCCGTTCTCAAATAGGATTGTTCTGCACTCTCTTAGGCTGCCACCATACTAGCTTGTTGGTTTGCCATGCGACTAACAGACTTCTGCTTCTGCAACCATTTCACAAACCACAAATATTCAGTGAAAGAAATGGTTTGTGTATTATTAAACTAACTAAAGAACAAAGAACTGAATACTATCAGAATATGAGAAGGTTAGTTGTCTTGCTTCCTATTTGTGGGAGAAATAAATCACTTAACAATGAAAATTCTAACTAATTATGTCAATTAGAAGTACCAAATAAATGCTAAGTAGAAGCAGCAACTAGTTTTATATTGAACTAGTTCAAGATGTTGATACAATATCTTGAACTAGTTTTATATTCCTGTAATAAGTAATTACAAGTACCTGACTAACTAACTTAGTAGTAACCTTTTGACTAACAGTGACATAAACAAATCCTGTAAAATGCAGCTTTACCTGAGAAACAAAGTGAACAAAATATAGTTGTTAGAATGAGCATTTTCATCACAAAAAACGCCTATGCAAATAAAGTGCACTCCACCATGAGCAAACAAGAAACAACATTGTTTATAATTCGCCAAAATATTTATGATAATATTTAACTGCTTATATATATATATATATATATATATATATATATATTATTTACAAGAAAATATCAACAAGATTCAAATTCTACATATTTCAAATCCTAATAATTAAGTTAACTTTAACTAGCTAAAATTTATTAAGAGAGTTTGCACTTGAAGCATAATCCTCTTCAACATCAAATATCTCTCTTGGACACAAACTATCATCACAAAGTGCTGTCATAGCAGCATCAGCAGCAACAGCTGTGATATGAGGGTGAACAAGTTACAGAGCAGTCCCACTTGATTCAAAACACCATTAACTCATACTCTAAAAGGTGAAAAGCAAATAACTGATGACACACACACACACACACACACACACACACACAATTCCCAAAGATTAAAAAATGAAAAAGGATACAATCAACCAAATGTAGATAAGACATTAATATATACCTGATCAATATATACTAGAGCTGTGGTAAACAAACAAAACAACTACATAATATGCCCCTGCCTCTGCCCTTTGAGAATTAGAATCATGATTCAATATGACAATTCCATTGAATTCTGAAAGCTATTGGAGAGTAGAAGAGACTTAAACCTATTAATGTGAGAATGGCAGTAGCTAGTTAACATTGAAGTAGATCAGAAATTAGTTGATGTCAAAGCATGGTTCCATCTGATCCTTACACTTTTCAACCTTTCATGAACCACACTTTCTACATATCCATTTTGCAACAACCCAGCTGCTGCCTGTAAAGGAATATTCAGTCTCATATATAGAATTGAAATATTTTGAGGAAGCTCCTACTTCCTTGTCATCCATATATAGAATTGAACCCACAAAATACTCCCCACAGACACACTAAGAGGGAAAAAAAGAAGGAAAAACCCCATAATTTGTCTTTAATAGAAGAAATTGAAAAACAAAGGATCAAGTAACTCTAACCTGTCGCAAGACCAAGGGAGGTGGCGGCTCATATGGTCTTGTGCCATGTAACGGTAACTGAACCAACGGATCTACAAACCCATTGGTATTCACGTTGCTGTGATTGTGAAGAAGAAACATTTCAGCCTCTTGTTCATCATCATATTCATAAACACCCTTCTTAGCTCTAGAAGTTCCTTCACCATCTTTTCCTCTGCTGTTACTCCCCATCACAATTCACAAACACACATTCTCTTTTATTATCCTCAAAATCAAAGTAACCATCACAGAAAGAGATTAAGGTTGATTATATTTCAGTCTCAGAATCAAAGAAACCTCAATATGGCAATCTAAACTCTGACGAAAATCAATTGAAACAAAGTGGAAACGAATCACACCCCAATAAAAGAGAAAAAGATAAAAGATAAACTCCCCTTTTTCCTAAGCTATATCTATTCAGAAACAAACTTAATCCAAAGATAATTTGCAGCCAAGGGTACACAAAATTTATGACACAATTGCAATAGATAAAATCAAAGGCAATTGTCTTTCCTACACACGTAGAAGCCATTGCTTCCAGGAAAAGCTGGCTACAAAATCAAAGGCAATTGTCTTGACAAAAGGCTACAAAAGCTGCCAGGAAAGATAGCATCCACCGATAAAGCCACATGCCAAAAAAAAAACCAGCAAAAAATACTAGACTAGCAACCAACATAACCAAAGAAAAGACAAATTCTTCCCACATTAATAGGAGCAGCGCAACACAGAGATCCAGAATAAGTGAATAACAAGCTAAAACTTGTTAACTTTCCCTAAAGTTATTAAAATGGGTGCTACGATAAATTATGGCAAAAATTAGAGGTTACCTATGTCTCTAATCCCCAATTACCGACTAATAGTGCCCAACGTAAACCAAGTTGCTTATGAGGTTGGGCAATCGTTTGTTGAAATTAATTTTCCCCAATTTCTCCTTGGACGATTCTAATTCCATTTCCACCAACTGCAATTCTTCATACAGTTACAAAAGACAATTCAAACGAAATTAAAAATCGTGGAACACAACAAAACGAAGCAAACCCTAGTGACAACAAGAACAACGCTCGATACGGTTACAGTAAGAAAAATGCAAAAAAAGGAAAGAGAGAAGAGAAAGGACCTTGAAGATGCAAATCTATTTTCGATGAGCAGACGAGAATCTTCGTCAATGTCAATGATGGATCTTTGAAGACATGTTCGAGAGAGCGTGAGGAGCGATGGTCAACACAGTGAGCGTGAGGAGTGAAATATCGAGAGAGCAAAATGTTTGAGAGAGGGCGAAATGCGTAATGAAAATAAGTTGAGCTAACAAATATAAAAACCATTGTGTATTATGATGCTACGACAACACATTTTCAGCCGTTGCTAAGTTAGGTGTTGCCCTAGGTGTAAAATGTTGTAGTGGCGGCAATTGACAACTTCAAGTCATCACACAGGGAGGTTTCCCTGCAAAGACACTTTAATACCTAAGTCAGCTTAGGGCTTTGGGAAAATAAAAGGAGAGCAGTGTGATATTTTAGGTCAAAATAGACGTTAGCAAACCTGGGGTGAGAATCCCAATTTATAATGATAATGCCTAATAAACCCTTGGTGAAGCGATGTGAAAGTTAGGTGTGACGATCTCCGCTAATTTCAAAATGATTACCTAGTCTCGAGGAAATTATGATCATAGGGAGATCTTCGAAGTTGATAATATCGTGTGGATTAGGCATGTGCTAGTGGAGTGGTCAGAATTAAGATTCGCGCTACACGGGGTACAAGATCTGATTCCCACACTTAGCGTATTTAATATCGTGTAACACGTTGGTATAAGTGGCGACCTATCCAAAAAAGCTTGGACCTTACTGTTGTAACGAAGGTCAGTTCAGTCTGCAATAAAGAGTTTTACAAGGAACACCAAGGCTGAGCTCGATAGTGCAAGTTGTGGTCATAGCACTCTTTAAAACAAAAGTTTTTCATGCTTAAAAGTTAACATGATGAAGTCTTACATTACTTGAGATTTCTTGAAAATAAAAATATATATTTGGAAACCAAGTCCGTTTTGGGGTGTAACGCAAGAAAGTATGAGGGAACATTCCAAAGTTTTTTGAATGGAAATATGAACAACAGAAAGGTACCTTCTATATGATTTATGGCATGCATGGGTAAATCAACATTACTGGTCTTTGTTATTTTGAAGAGGGGTCCTCCTTAAAAACAAAAGACCCATCTTTAAAAGATGCAAAAGACCTAATTGCAATAGATCTGGTAATGACTTTTATGTTTGTAAATGTTTTTTCAAATCTAACAAACAAATACCCAAAAGAAATTTGGCGCCTAAGGCAAAAATAATATTTCTGCAACACAATACCTCAACTAATGTCGACGTTACTCTAAATTATAATATTGTTTTTAAAACTTGTATTTGTTATTTCTTTAAAAATACTCCAATTTTTTTTGGGAAATATGTTATTGTCGCTAGCTCGCTTCGGTGGTGGATTCCCTATGTAACACCCGATTTTCCATCTTTGAGAATTACGTTCTCAAAGTTGAGTCATATCATTTTATATGGTGTCATGTGTTTAATTGGTAGATTGAATTAGCGAGAAACCCCGTTTTACGCATTTTTGCATGTCTGTTTTGGTCTCTCAGCTCACCCTCTAAACACACATTTGAAAATAGGTGTCTAATTATTTCCAGAAAAGGATGTTGTAAATCAGAAATTTGGAGACTAGTGGTAGAGAAAAGAGTTGTTTTGGGTCTGGAACTTGATGAGGAGAGGGAGAGGTGGTGTGGCTGGGATGGATCTATAAACATGACAAATGGGGATGAACAAATTTAATAACGAAAATAATTAATAATAAAATTTAAGTATATATTTTAAATCTCGTCAAAAGTTTAAATATTAAATCGCAATAGACTTTATGCAATTCAAATTGTACATAATATAAGCAACAAAATCTAAAATCTAAAATCTAGTTTGATGGTCTAAATTTATTTAGGCAACTTTTAACTACTTTCATATTATTTAATGACATCTTATACAAAATACC
This sequence comes from Astragalus glycyphyllos, assembly GCA_963573325.1. Classification (NCBI taxonomy): domain Eukaryota; kingdom Viridiplantae; phylum Streptophyta; class Magnoliopsida; order Fabales; family Fabaceae; genus Astragalus; species Astragalus glycyphyllos. The sequence goes on along the minus strand of OY754308.1, from coordinate 46,092,533 downwards.
TTTTGAGTAAATTAAAATTTACTTTTTATTCCACGGAAACAAGTTCCCATGAGGGAATATTTAGAAAATTATTTGATTTGCTAAGATAGTCATTTATCATGGGGTAGAGACCTATTCCTATGTGGGAAGGACTTAGTTACATATAGTTGGTCAACTTAATCAGAGGCATTGAAAGGCAGATCCTTCTTTAGTTTTGCTCATATTGACTAATTCAATCCCTTAAAATGCTTCTTAAGACAGTTAGTTAGTTAGAGGACATATTTTGTATATATAGGAAAAATATGTTCTGTCAGACATTTCCATCTTCTTGAAAAATTGGAATCAAAAGCTTTCTATATCGTTTTAGGCAATACGAGAAAATTAATCGAAAGCTTCCTATTCAGACATTTTTATCTTCTTGAAAATTTGAATAGTGTTCAATCAAGTCAGTTAATGAAGGTAATCTATTTATTATATAGTCTAACTACTATTGTATCAAATTTACCGTAAGTGTTATCGCTTTATCTGAATTTTATCCATTAGTTCTATTGAATTTTAATTAATTGCAAATTGGACTACTATTTTATGCCTCTATGGTTGCTTTTTGTTTGTGACTACAAGTTGATGGCTTAATGGCTTAATATGCGGATTTGAGTCTTCTTTTTATCGTTTCAGATAACAAGTTGACATCACTTCTATAATCATTGTTTTTAATAGAGCTCTCGAAAGTAAGTGTATGAAGCTCTCTTTCTACCATATAGTATATTAGTAAAATGACTACATATTGAAAATATCAAATTGACATGAGTTTACTTGTTTTATTATGAAAAATCTTTGAAATTGATTTGCATGATATCTTTGAAATTGAGTGTCTAAGAGATCCCATGTATGACCAATTTTACCATTCAAGTTCAAGTTCATCGATGGATGGCTCTGTAGGCACAATAGTTCAATAGATATGTTCAGAACAAATAGTTTATCCAATAGTTCAATAGATATATTTAGAACACAGTAATCGTTAATTCATATTATTTATACATTAATAATTAAGAAATAAATTCAAATTAATACAATGTGTACATAAAATGTAAAAGAAACTTCAATTAAAATCAGTATTACTAAATGAAACGCATTAAGATATATGCAAGATTTTTTTTGATAAGTAAGATATATGCAAGATGAATACCAATTAATTAAAAAATGCAAAAAAATATGTGTGTATAAAAAAAAGAATCAAATGATGAATGATTCTCAAACTGATAATATGCAAGTTACCTTATTTTAAGAAGGAATTGACAAATATAGTACAATAACAAAATTTTATTTGTGCCCCAAAAGAACACTCTAAGAAGTATTGCTTAAATGTTTAAAAACAATAATAAACGAAGAATTTGAAAGTTGTTATTAACTGTGAATGAAATTATTTTTTTGACAAAATGAATGAATTTTTAAAAAAAATCCGAATTCTAAAAAATCTGAATTAACTTTTTATATTTATAAAAACCTAATCTCTTATAATCTATTTACAACAAATTCACTATATATTATGAAGAATATCCAATCCTTGAATACCGATCACAACTTACACGTGTTTACATATTTTGGATTCTCAATGATTAAAATATAAGCTTTCGTCTTCCTTCATTGCACGGGCTTTCGAGTTTCACCCTTATAACATTTTTACAATTCAAGGTTGAATTAATATTCAACATTGTTAGGAAAACATTCTTCACCTTATTAAATGGATTTAGAGCCCGTGTTGAATGAACATAGGAGAGAGGAAGACATATAATGCCCTTTTAAATCCATCAATTTTTGATCATCACCTTCTTATTCTATTATATAAGTAATATCCATGAAGATCTCAAACAAGTAATGTTATTATCAAATCCATTGACTGGACATGTAATAAAAAGTCACCTAGACAATAGTAATCCCAATCTGATCTCTTTTATTTATATTGAATATATCTTGATTGTCTAAGGTAAAATTTAGAGCCTTAACAATTTTTTTTAGATAAGCACTTTATTGAAGGAAGTACAAGGAGTATTTCAACCCAAAACAAGGGGAGGGAGGGGTCTCATTAAAACCTCTAATAGCCAAAACCCGAGTGGAAAAAAGACTCAAAGAGGAAAAAGAGTGCCCCAGGTACAACATAATTACACTGAGAGTAAACATCCTAACGGGCAATTCAACCAATCCGATAATTTAAACCCGCTATTCCTCCCTCTCCTAGCTATAAACCAATTCCATGAAGTGTAATTACAATTTCATTTACAGATTGCACTCCTCCCCTAAAGATAATGTTATTTCTAGTATTCCAAAAGTACCATATAACAGCAATCCACACCAAATGTTTAACTCTTCTTCTTGATTTTCCTTTGCATACAGAGCCAATTCGCGCGAATCCTGATAGGATGCTGCTACTGTCAAACCGAGGCACACCCAACAAGCCGAGTATCTTCATCCAGACCCTTTTAGATACTACGCAATCGTTGAACAAATGAGCTGCATCTTCCTCCTCTTTAAGGCATAGAACACAACATAGATCATGGCTTGATTGTAGTACTCCTCTTCTGTGCAAATCAGATCTGGTTGGCAGCCTATTTAACAATAATCTCCAAGCTAAAACAAGAGCTTTTGATGGTACATCGTTTCTCCACAATTTTGCACATGCCTCCGTCAATTCTTGTGCTACTGCTGCTGCACTGTTCTCCCATTCTTCATTTATATAGTCGTAGCAGCCCTTCACCGTAAATCCCTTCACACCATCGAGTAGCCAAACCCTTCTATCGCTCACATCCCTTAAAGGGCTAATTCCAATTAGTAGATTTTTTAATTCCGATACAACAACAAAATTATCAGTGTTTAATTCTTCCAAACGATCCCACTTCCAACTCCATTTCTCCATGTTCCATTATCCCATTTCAGCAACATAAATGTTCTTACAGTTGCTGCCCTCATACAGAGAAGGGTACAAATTCTTAATAGATTCATTTCCAATCCAATGGTCCACCCAAAATTTAGTTGTGTCCCCTTTGCCCATCCTCTTCTTGACTACATTAGCAAACCACAATTCACCCAGTTTGGTATCCTTCCCCAAATTATTTAGATCCCTCCACCATAGGGAAGTGCCTTTGAAATCTACGTTAGCTCCAACATTCCCAAACCAAGCTATTGTTGAACCATATTTTGAATTAATCACTTTCTTCCACATTGCATTATCATCTTCCACTAGAAACCTCCACCTCCACTTAGAAAGTAACGCTAAATTGAATGCCTCCAAATATTTTACTCCTAGCCCTCCCTTCTTTTTCGGTTTACATATCACTTCCCACCTCACCCAAGCCATTTTTTATTTTCCTCGTCTCCACCCCATAAAAATCTTCTTTGCAAACTTACTATTTCTTCCACCACCTTTCTAGGAGCCTTATAAAAAGAGAAAAAGTATAAAGGTAGTGAAGAGAGTACCGAATTAATAAGTGTTAGTCTTCCTCCTATAGATAATTGCTTGCTCCTCCAACTTGATAGTCTCGCCTTTATTGTGTCAATTATTGGTAGCCATGCAGACGTTCTTCTCGGATTTGCACCGATTGGAATGCCTAGGAACTTAAATGGTAACGTTCCTATCTTGCACGCAAAAAATAGTGACATCTCCTTTAGCACACTTTCTTCAACATTGACCCCAATGACATTACTTTCTGAGAAATTAACTTTTAAGCCCGACGCCATCTCAAAACTTTGTAAGATGGCTTTCAAACACCAAATACTACTCTCTTTCCCATCACAAAAGAAAATTGTGTCATCCGCAAATTGTAACAGTGAAACGGATAATACCTCATCCACCTTTGCTCCAAACAAGCATTGTGAATCCACTCCCTTCCTAACCAGCCCCGCCAATCCCTCTGCAGCAATCAAAAATAAGAACGGGGCCAACGGGTCTCCTTGTTTTAATCCTCTTTGAGCAACAAACTCCTCCGTGGGGCTACCATTCACAAGGACCGAGATAGAATTTGAGGAGTAACACCCTTTCATCCACTTCCTCCACTTCTCACAGAACCCCAATCTTTTTAGCATATACTCCAAATACGTCCAACTAACTGTGTCATACGCTCTTTCAAAGTCTATCTTGAGCGCCACACATTTTTGTTTTCTTCTTTTGGCCAAATCCAACACTTCATTCGCCACAACCACACCATCCAAGATTTGTCTACCCGGCAGAAACTCGCTTTGACATTCGGAAATAACCTTGCCCAACACCTTTTTTAGCCGTCCTGCAAGAACTTTGGCTAAAATTTTATATGGGTTACCAATAAGAGAAATGGGCCGATACTCCTTTAAATCTTGGGGATTTTTGTTCTTCGGAATAAGAGCTATAAATGACGCACTAATTGATTAGAGCCTTAACAATAATTCTAGGCAAAATGTTGGGGCAAATTCCTTCTTGCAAAGCTCAATAAGAAATGTGGGAAACTCTCCATATTTAAAATTTAGATGCTAAGACAGTATGTCCTGATATTTTAAACAATATCTGTATTTTACACATTACATCCATGTGTGCGTTTGTGCTACATATGTCCAGATGTACAATTTTACTACTTGGAAATTTCTATCGGGACAGACAGTGTGGTCTAGAACAATGTTGTAAAAACTTAGAAATTAAGGTAAACACGTACCATCAATAATAATCAACTTAAAAAAAACTATTTTTGGTTTTCTCTATAGGAAAGGAAAGGAAAGGAAATGGATTCTCCATCAACTACTTGGCTTGAGCGGTTCTCTAGCCATCTCTCCCTGAGTCAACTAACATCACAGGTTCGTTCTCTTTTTAATTTATTTGCTTTCAAACTTAATTGTATTGCAATTTAAAGGGGGTTCTTATTACTAAGTATAATTTTCAAATTTTGATTTTTTCATACAGTTGAAAAGATTACTGAGTCCAAATCAACAATGTCTTCCTCCTCCCCAACCATACCCTTGGCTTCTCTATTTCAGTGGTGAAGATGAAAATATTCAAACATTTTGCAACATATTAGATCCAACCAAAACCTACCCAATAAGTATTCCATATCTACATAAATACACGCTATCTAATTTACAACTTGGTTGGTCTCTTCTTAAGGATACCATAAATGAATATGATAGCCTGCCGTTTCTTTGGAACCCATGGAACTTTAATAAAATAAATCTTCCACGCTTCAATCACAAGAGCACTATTTGTGGTTGGGTTTTGTCGTCCTCCCCGAGGGAAAATGATCAGGTCTGCTCCATATTTTTATTCTCACAACATAAGGCTTTGATTTTCTATTGCCAAATTGGAGATAAAGAATGGATTGTAGTAGACTATCTTGAAGACCTTAAGAGCAAGGGTTTATATGCACAGAGTGCAAGGCCTGGAAAACCAATTTATTGCAACGGTTGCTTATATATAGAGATGTTCACATCTGGAAGAAGTAATCTAATATTAGTTGGAAAACTTAACTCCAATGTCCTTGATATAAGCTCTACAACTATTTTCAGGCCAACACATTATTTTCAAGACCGTCTAAGTGTTTTTTTTTGCATCCAACAATGAAATGTTTCGAATTGAAACATTCTTTTACTGTTCTAAGGTTATTGCAGTTGCTGTTTTCAAATTTGATTGTTCTCAAAGAGTGTGGGAAAAGGTGGAAAGCATGAAAGATCTAGTGTTATTTATATCCCAACATGGCTCACCCATTGCTTGTCAAGCAATCAACAAGGAAAGTGAAGGGGGAGGGTTTATATCACTCTACCTGGAAAAAACTATGTTTACATTTTCAACATCGAAGACACAAGCAATCAACAAGGAAAGTGAAGGGGGAGGGTTTATATCACTCTACCTGGAAAAAACTATGTTTACATTTTCAACATCGAAGACACAAGCAATCAACAAGGAAAGTGAAGGGGGAGGGTTTATATCACTCTACCTGGAAAAAACTATGTTTACATTTTCAACATCGAAGACAACATTCTGGTATTGTCTCAATCTTTCTCCAATTTATCAGAAAAAATGGTCTGTATCAATGTGGTTGCCAGATGTAAGGTAATGTAATTTATCACTATACTGAATAGTTTGAATTTTATTATCGTTTCTAACACAGTGTAATGAGGTATATATATATATATATATATATATATATATATATATATATATATATGTATATGTCACTACAAAATTTGGACCCTATGGCAACGCCTAAAATTGCAATGGCAAAAAAACCGTTGCCTTAGCCAACAATGGCAACGGTTTTTTGAACCTGTTGCTGATTCATATTTTTTTATATTTTTTTAATGGCAACGGCTGAAAACCGTTTCCATAGGTTCTACGGCAACGATTTTTTGTTTAAGATTTAGTCAACGGTTCGGAAATGTTGCCATAGAGACAATTATTAAAAAAATAAAAAAATTGGGCGCGTTTTCTGACTTCACAATTTTTTGGTGCCAAACCCTCACTTAAACCAAAAAAATAAAATACACTCTAACTCACAAAAACACTCTCACTCAGAAAACCCTCACGTTCTCACTCAGCACACGTTCTCACAAACCCTCAAGCAACTTCACAAACCAGCGCTCACGATTGAGAAGAAAGGTTCGTCCAAGAAAAGTTCATTTTGCAATTAATGTCCAAGAAAGGTTCATTTTGTTCAAAGATTAACAACCAGCGATTAAGTTCCAGCGAAAACCCTAACCAAGGTTTCCCCAATCAAGGTTCAGCGATGTTGCAAGAGTTCAGCAGTTTTGGATTTAGGGTTAAGCGATTTCCCCCAAATCGGCTCTCTCTGGTTCGTCTCTCTCTCTCTAACAAAATATTTGTGTTGCTCCTTCGCCGTTGACGGCGGAGGATTTCAAGTCGTAGTAGTTACTCTGCACCTAATTGGAACTTAATTGGAACTTAATTTCATTGAGCTTCTCTGTTAAATTGTGTTTATATTTTATCACTCGTTAAAGAGTACTTAGGTGTTTATATGATAATAATTTGTAGCCCTAATTTGGAAAATGTATCCAAACTAATTGTGGTTCATCTTGAGTGTTTTTTAATCTGTAGCCCTAATTTGTATGATAATAATATAGATTCAAACTGAAGTTAGTAGTTGTTGGGGAATGAGGTGAGTGTGATATTTTTGTTGACTGCATGAAGGTCGTGATAATTTTAAAACATGTTCTTTTTAAAACTGAATATTTTAAATCGGAAAACTCTGCTCATTAGTGCATCTGATGATTGTACATGTTTAGCAACTTAGCATGAAAAGCTAACCTCCAAAAAGGTATTGTTCTAATTTAGAGGATTGAATTCAACAAGATTATTTTTAACAATTTTGCATATGTTACTAGTATTACTGATATGCAACTCTGGTTCATGTGCATCTGGTTTTTAAGGCCTTCACTGCCTCTATCTATTAGAGTTAATTTGCAGTAACTCATCTCAGTATATGTTTGGGGGAGCGGCGAGGTTGCCGCCAACTCACGATTGAGATATATTTGCCATGAATTTGAGAAGCTACAAACCATAGTACTCTTTATAAACACCTAAGTACTCTTTCACAAGTGATAAAATATAAACTCAATTTAACTGAGATGCTCAATGAAAATAAGTACCATTTAGGTGGAGAAGAGTGAGAGGGAGGCTAACTGTTCAAGGGAGTGAGTGAAGAGAATATGCTTGGTCTTTGGAATGTATTTCTTTTACTTTCCTTTTTTTTTTTTGTTGAAGCATAGTTTTGTTTCTTTTGTTGGCCTTATCTTTCTAATTTATGACTATGGTAACTTAGTTCTCCTGATCCTCATGCTGCATCATTTCCTATACAATGTGTAGAACCTATATAATTATGTTTTCTTTTTTATTCTAACCTTCAGATTTATTTGTTTCATTTTTTTAAAAAAATATAGCTTACCATTTTGTTGTGCTATCAGGGTACCTCTCTGTGAAGCATTTGCTCAGATAGTGCTGGTTTAGTGTTGATAATTCATTTATTTTCTTGTAAGTTTCCTCATCTCAAGACTCTTGCTTTGTATTTGGTTTTATTTTTATGATATGGTGCCCCTGTTATTCACTTTAATCAACTATTTATGCACTTTCTTGATAGTGTATCCCTATCTTGATTAATTTTATGACTGTCAGATTGAATTTCATTTCTATAATTAAGTATATGACAACTTATTTTTACAAATGCTAGTTCTAATTTTCTTTAGCATCCAAAACGTAAGTTGAATCTTGATCTTGTTAGCAAACAACTGTTGTCCCACTTAGTTGGTATTTCTTGTTTTGAGTGCAACTTTTATGTTGTTCATTTCAACGAAGTAAAATATAGTATTAGAAAACATCAAATGTATGCCTTATTGTATATTTATTATGCCTTGATGAGAATTATGGTTTCTTTCCTTTTTTCTTAAAGCTGCAAGTTAATGTTCCTTTAAACTGATATTTCCGCCATTGAAAGTTCTTTTCATTATGATAGTTCTTCCTGTGTTGTGATAGTTCTTTTCATTATGATATTCTTCAACCTTATTTGTTACTATATATTCTAGTAAATTCGATGGACAAAGGATGAAATCGGCAAGAGATAGCCCAGAGTACATTGATTATTATAATTTCTCATAAATTTTTATCACTCACATGTGTGTTTAGATATTAATATAGGTTGTGTTTCAATGATGCAGGTAGTGTTTTCTTTATTTTCATTCCAAGAACATCTCCATTCAAGTTACAAACTACAAAGGGTGTAGGAAAATGGACAAGGACAATGATTTTGATCTTCAACAACTTAAAGCTAAATCAAGTGTGGACTTGATTCAAAAGTATAAAATCAAGGTGGAAAATGAGAAAGCTTCAAAAAGAAGAAAGGGAAGCAATTCAAATCAAGGAAGAAATCAACAACATATTGGAAGCACTCAACAGCATCCTATTTGCCTCGTAAGAAGTTATTTCCAAGTTTTCTAAATCTATTTGAAGCATAGTTAATATATACATAGTTAGTATATAGTATGAACAAATCCTAGTTTATATGTCTCTCTGTTTTATTCAGTAGTTAAATCTAAGTTTAGGAACTTGTGTGCGTGACCAATGCGTGATTTAGATTACTTTCAACTCTAATATCTTTAATGACATGTTGGAAAGTCTAGTTTCAGTAGTAAAGAAATTGACTACTTTTTTATTAGGCCTAGACTGTACCATTGCTACGTATTTAGCTGCAATTGGGTTATGTTTCAGTCCAATGTGTATGCATTAAATTCTTTGCTATCCATGCATTTATATTGTGATAAACAGTTTGAGAAACTTTGCTTTGTACCTCCCATTTGATAACATGGCAATTATAGTAAAAAGTAAAACATTCATTTTGATTGGAAAGTTTTGCTTAACTTTGGTTGCATGGGGAAAAAGGTGCGTACTCTTACGGTGTTTTCAAGCTAGTGTTATTAATTTTAGTATTTCTAAACAATGCCTAAGAGATTTATGGATTATTAACTATGTATGAATCTGTCCTATTTACAATGAAAGCATGCATTTGTATAATCTGTCCTATTTACAATGAAAGCATGGATTGATCTGTCCTATTTTCCAGTCTCAAACAATAGGCATTGATGAAGGAAGGATCCATAAGGGCCTTGGTAAATTCACAAATAGGGCCCAGTCATTGACTATTGGAGGAGTTTATTGGCCTTCATAATCTGTTTTGGTAATTTCCAATGCCAACTTTAGCTTGTATTTGTGTTGAAAAGTACTCTCAATGATGGAGTTTATTGGCCTTCAAAAACAAATCAGCAATGTTTGACAAAATATAATGATTATAATTGTGAAATGAGGTGAAAGAACATAATGTGAAGGGGAGAGTGTAATAAGAGAAGTTAGAATGTTTTACATAATTGGAGTTGGTAAGGACACACAGAATGTGATTGTGAAGTCTTCTGCGGAGTGGTATCTTTCTCTGCACCTTGAAAGCCATATGCTATTTCTCCTTCTAGTGATTTGGGAATGTTGGAGTGAGAGGAGTTGCTGGCATGGTATTTATAGTTGGGAAATGGAGTGTAGTGACTTGGACTCTTGCCATTTAAATTGATAAATATACATAAGTCATTGTAGCTTTCTGTCTGTTGTAAATTATACTATGTATTATTGTTGCTTTCTGAGTTTGAAGAACCAATAATATGTTGTGTTGCCATTCAAATTATAGTTGTGTTGTTTGATAGAAACAAGAACTGGGTCATTTTATTTTCTTCATGGGGAGTATTGTATATTGCATTAATAGAGTATTGTATATTGCATTAATCGAGTTTTGTTACTTTTGTAGGAAAATAATGAAGGTGTAGATCAAGATCTTGATGGCTTGGATGATGAAGAGTTTGAAGACATGTGATGAAGACTGAAGTTTTATTTCATACTTTTGCTGTGTGTTTTTGGATGATGGCTTGTTACTTTTGCTGTGTTTTTTTGTACTTATTGAAGTAACATTATTTCGTTTAAGATACATTAACTATGTCCTTAAAGTGCTATATAAGGATCATTATGTCTTTTAAATTGTTTCATTTTAGTAACAAATTGTTTCGATTAAGAAGTTAGTGATGTGATTGAGATGCGAATGATATATAATAGGCTAGTTATTGGCGGTTGTTCGTAATAGCAACAGTTTTATAGCGTTGTCGACATGGACTGTTAAAATACATAGGGAACGGTTTTTTAGTGTAGCCAATAGCAGCAACGGTTTTACTTTATCAACGAAAACGATTTTAGAATTTTGCCATATCTGGCAACAGTTTTTATTTGAATATATGAGGCAACGGTTATCCAGTGTTGCCATATCTGGCAACGGTTTTTACGTGTTGCCATACTTGGCAACGGTTCTTCAATGTTGCCATAATTAAAAACGCTTTGCAACCGTTGCCATAGAGTGGAAACCAAAACCGTTGCGTTTCAGCTGTCAATGGCAACGGTTTTTAGTTCGCGTTGCCTTAGGGCGCAAAAAAACGTTGCCTTTAGTTTAAGCAACGCCCGCAACAACAACGGTTTCAAAACCGTTGCCAAAGGATATGGCAACGGTTTTTTGGCTTAAGGAGACGATTTTCGACCGTTGCCATAGGGTCTAAATGTTGTAGTGTGTATTTATTGTGTAGGATGATTGATATACTCGAAGAAAATATAAGAGAAGCTAGTCCAATCGAGGAAAAAGAATGAGGCTAAAGTTCCTAATGAATATTCACTTCCCTTAGATGTGCTCAGATTGATTGCCAAACGTCTTATTAATGTAATTGGTTATCTTCACTTTCGAGCAACCAATACATTCTTCTGTTTAGCTGCACCACCAGTTCAGTGGAGATCATCTTCTTTCATGTCAATGTCAAGGTTTGATGATCTTTCACTGTCTCCTTTCTTTGTGTTCTCGGAGATAAACACAGTCTTCACTTTTGTACATCCAAAGCATGGTCTAAAATACAAATATATCATAAGTTTTCCCAAAGAAAATGTGGATGATGAACTTTGGGATTTAAAGATGGGTTGTGAAATTTGGTTCTCAAAAGATGGTTGGCTATTACTATTGGTAGGAGACAAGTTTTTGCCACTTTACTACAACCCGTTTACCAAAAAAGTTTTACCATTCATGTTGGGGCCTTCAATTTGGAAAGAATTTTATTGCATAAAACTTCGCCTCTTCAACGTAAGTATTGCTTTTCATAAAGGATTATATTATTTTCTTACTGTGGAAGGACAGTTGGGATTTGTAGAAGTACTAGATGGAGAAGATAGAAGGGACAAGTTTATTGAAAATTGTCTAGCTCCATGCACCGGTGAGTTCAACAGCTTTCTAGTTGAATGTGATGGCAATCTATTGTCAGTATATGAGGGTCCTTGTGGAGAATGGGTTAAAGTTTTTAAGCTGAATGAGTCTACAAACACATGGACCAAAGTTGAAAGACTGCCAAATCATATGCTCTTTGTTGGTCGTACATCATTTTCTGCAGTGGCTAATCTTCCTGGAATGGAAAATAAAATCTACTTTCCTAGATTCTATGGTCAGAGTATTGTGTTTTATTCACTAGAATCAAACAACTACCACACATTCGAAAATGAAGTGGTAAATTTTCATCATGTGAGAGAACACTTGAATAGCTGCTCGATTGTGCCAAGGTGGCACTAAGTTTTGGGTGTTTTTTAGTAAAAGAAGTTATTTGGAAAAAATGAACTTTGTTACTATTTAATTTTATCCGCTGCTATATAGCTTTTGTTGTTTGAACAAACGTTTTGTAGTCTTAGTGATACTTACATTATTGTTAACTTTGTTTTGTAATGTCGTGTACTTTTTATGGAATTTGGGGTTGGGTTAAACATCAAATAATATAGGTAAAATTACACCAGAAGACCTTTAAGTTATTTATTTGTAACAAGTTGGCCCTTTATGTTCTTTTTGTAAAAATAAGCCATTTTAGTGATTACTCTAGCTTATGTATTTTGATGTAATGCTACTTTATATATTGTGATTACTCTAGTTTATGTATTTTGATGCAACCAAACATATTTTGGTGTATTTTGATGTAATCAACGATATGGTATTTTACTAAAAGGACCAACGGTGTTAACGTTAGGTAACTTAAAGGGCCTATTTGTTACAAAAAAAATATTTAAAAGCCCAACTTGTTACAAATAAATAACTTAAAGGTCATCTGGTCTAATTTTACCAATAATATAATAAGATAGGCATGTCAATGAAATGCATGACCGATCATTCTGAAATGCTTGATAACATTTGGTATTGGAACCTTGAGTGGAGTCGTGATCTGTTTATGGTGGAGAAGGTTGAGTAGGATTGTTGACAGTGGAGACTTGAAAACCATTCTTTTTCTGTTAAATCCTGCTATGTGCTTTTATTGAAATTGTTGGAGCAGGATAGGTTAGATAGCGATATCCAAAAAGTCTTTGTTGATATGTGGGAACTTTCTATTCCCACTAAGGTGGGATTTTTTGGTAGAGATTGTTTTTGGGGAAGCTCCCTACTCGTAATAATATTATTTCTTAGGGCATTATCAATGACTCTTATGAGGCATGCTGCCCTTTTTGTTTTGAGTAGGATGAGTCGATTTCTACTAACGAATAGATTTTGTTGATAGTGATTCTCCACTAACGAATCCAATCATAGTGATTCTCCTCAAATAAGGTATACAGTCCAGCACTTTCATACCATCAACATATAGTGAGAATGTTAAAAAAGACCCCTACCCTTGTTAACAAAAGCAAACCACACCATTTACATATTTTAGGATTATCTGATAAATACATCAACACAAAGAAAAGGTTTAACATGATGCGGGATAAGAACATAGAGCTCATGAGAGAAATCTTGACATTCTTTCAAAAGAAAACACCTCTTTAAAATAAAAGTTTTTTATGCTTGGAACTTAACATGATGAAGTCTGGCATGACTTCAGATTTCTTGAAAATGATAATACTGGAAAACAAGTTTGTTTCTAGATCGATATAACTCAAGAAAGTATGAGGGAATATTCTAAAGTTTTTTGAATGAATGTGTGAACAAAAGCAAGGTTGCTTCTATAATTTATGGCTTGAGCTACACCAGCACTGCTAGTCTTTGTTATTTTGAAGAGGTGTCCTCCTTTAGAAACAAAATACTCACGTTCAATAGATGTAAAAGACCAAAGAGAAGATAGCTTCTACTCTATGTGCAATAGATCTAGTCGTGATTTTTATGCTTGTACAAGTTTTGTCAAATATAACAAACAAGGACCTAGAAAAACTTTTGTACCTGAGTCACAAATAATCTATTTGCAAGACAATAATACCTCAACCTAGTGTCGACATTACTATAAATTATAATAATATTTTTTTAACTTGTATTTATTATTTCTTTAGCTAACATCAGGGTGGGTTCCCTATGTAGTACCCGATTCTCCATTTTTGAGAATAACTGTTGTTTTTGACTTTCAGAAAATAATTTCAAGAAATACACGGGTTAAAAAATCACTCTGAATATGGTTCGCAGACCACTCTTGAATATGGCTCGTAGGCCATTCTTTAAAGTAGAAGAGAAGAAAAATCGAGAGAGGAGAGAGAGCTTGGGTATGATTTAACGTCAAGCGGTGTAAAGAGTCAAGTGAGGGAGGGGCCTATTTATAGGCTTCAAAACTGACTTGGTGCGCAAGTCTTAGAGGATAAGACCGGCGTGCTTGCACTCTAAGCTATAACGGATAGGAACAGACGCGGATAAGAACGGCTCTGTTCAACGAATCTGTACGCAATGGTTAATTCATCGTATCTGGACGGTTCAACGAATCTGGACACGCAACGCACCAAAAAATAAAATAATAATTAATTATTTTCACAAAAATGTATTTACACCTCACAAGCCAAGCCCAAGCCCGGCCCGGCCAACCCGAGCCTTCCGGACGGCGGCGCGCACGCGTGTGTGGCGGTGTTAACCTGTAATTTCGACAGGCTAAATTAAATGCAGTCAACGAGGTTTGATTTATTTTTAAAGTTTGACCTTGTATTTCAAGAGACAAGTATCAATTTCGACACTGAAATGAATTAAGCTATCAAGTTACATCAAGTAGATTTCGACCTCAGATTTGGCTAAGTCGAAGAAGCTGAAGACAGATATTTCGACAAGAAAGAGTTGGAGGCTGATGTCGAAGTAGGATCAAGTAACCGTTACCAAGAGCACGTAGCAGTTACATTTTTTAAACTTTGTACAGTTATTTTCTATTTGTATAAATAGTAGTTTCTCATAGGAAAAATAAGTCACAATCTCTCATACCAAGTTCCCACGCTCAAAGTACCGACACGCACTGAGAAACGAGTACAAGGAACGCATGTATAATCTTGTGCACCACCCCTTTAAATTAATGCAATTTTAATTTTCCTTTTCTTTACGTTTCATGCAAATTTTCTCTTTGTTTTATCCTCCCTCATTTGGAGTAATTCGACGGTTTCGCGGAGAAATCGACGGTTATCTTCTTCTTTTTACTTTTAAACGCGCAATTCTGGAAAAACTTTAAACACAAACGGTCTTAGGATTTACTAGTTGATCCTGCAAGCAGAAGCAATTTCAAACTAGCGGTGTTTACCAAAATCCAAGGTAAACAAATTGGCACGCCCAGTGGGACGTTTGTGCTAATTTTAAAAGTTTTTCGTTAAATTCTTAAACTTTGTGTTTGTCTGTACATGCAATTAAGGAGTGGTAAACATCTTCCAGAGATGGCACACTCTAGTACAAGTAATGCTTCTGCATCAAATGCACAAAGTACACAAGAACAAGCGTCAGTTAGTGACGTTAACGCTGCAAATGTCGCAGGCATAACCGTCTCTATGCCTTCTTCGACAACAATGGGAGTAGCCACTATAACTTCTCCCATAATTACTCCCGTGTCAATGATGACCACTGCAGCATTAACAAATGTTAATACAATGGCTTCTGTGCCATCAATAGTAGGACCAACGAGTCCTTTGATGGCGAATCCAATGATTGGAAATATGCCATTTACTATGAGTGGAAGGGCTTTACCGTATGGCATGCCAACAGCATTGATGGCAGGCCTTCAGACAAATTCGTCTACATTTGCAGAAAATGCAAGTACAGGGTATTCTCCTATTCATAGTTCGACGGAGGGCATCCATAGTCGAAATGCCCAAACTAATTTGACTACAACATCTTTGTTGGCATTAAGACAACAAATGGATGATAGCAATCATGATATGGTCAATATGTTAACACAACAAATTGGTACTGTGTTTAATCCTCTGATGCAAAACACTAATAACAGTTACCAAATGTTGGCAACAGAAATGGGAAGAATTGCTGATTTCTTTGGTACTCCACCCATACATCACCAGCAAATTCCCCAAATTCAGAATGTCAGGCCTGTCGAAGTACCTGTTGAAAGACCTAACATTCCAATACCTATGAATCAGGGAAACCAAGGACAACAACAAATTGTCGAAGAGCCTATGAGGATAGAGGCAATCCCTGAAGTTGTGTTGGTGAATAGAAACCAAAATGCTGACGAAGTGGTCAGACAAGTGCAACAAAACAATTTTGGAGTACAAAACAATCTGGCTAATATGGTCGAAACTATTTTAGCCCAGAATGGCCTTAACTTTGGTTTACATAGGCCTAATTTTGTGTCGCCCTTGTCAGAATACATCTTACAAACAGAGCTGCCTAGAGGATGGAAAATTCCCAAGTTCACAAAGTTCGCTGGAGAAACCAATGAATCTACCGTCGAACACGTGGCTCGTTATTTGACTGAGGCTGGCGATCTAGCACACAATGAGAATTTAAGGATGAAATACTTTCCAAATTCTCTAACTAAGAATGCCTTCACATGGTTCACTACACTGCCTCCAAATTCAATTTTTAATTGGAATCAATTAGAAAAGGCCTTCCATGAGCAGTTCTATATGGGCCAATGCAAAATTAGTCTTAAAGAACTAGCTAGCGTTCGACGCAAGGGGGCAGAATCTGTTGATGATTATCTCAATAGATTTAGACTACTCAAAGCAAGGTGTTTTACCCAAGTGCCTGAGCATGAGTTAGTCGAAATGGCTGCTGGTGGTCTAGATTATACTATAAGAAAGAAACTAGACACACTACATTTAAGAGATATGGCACAATTGGCTGATAGAGTTCGACAAGTCGAAAGACTCAAAGCCGAAAAAGCCAGAACTGGTAGATTCCAAAGTAAAAAAGAAAAGGTTGCTTATGTCGAAGCTAATGACAGTGACCAAGAATACGATATATCTTATGAAGATGTCGAAGAAGAGGTCAACATTGCAGAATTAAAACCAGGACCTCCTTATACTTGCAAATTGTTAAAACCTTCTAATGGAAAAAATCTTGTGGAACCTAAGAATGATAAATTTGTAGCAAAAACTTACACTTATGATGTATCTAAATGTGACGAAATATTTGATCTGCTTGTGGCTGATGGTCAAATCTTAATGCCTAAAGGCCTAAAGATTCCACCATTAGAACAACGACAGAAAAGAGGCTTTTGTAAGCTTCATGGTTTCTTAGGTCATAACACTTCCCGTTGTGTCATTTTCAGGGATTTGGTTCAAAATGCTATCAACGAAGGAAGGCTGAAATTTGGTGACAAATCTAAGCCACCAATGAAGATTGATACTGATCCCTTGCCAACAGCTGATGCATTGCTAGTTGAAGTTGATCTCAATGTGGTTGAGGTCATAGAGGTTATCGCAGAAAATGCCAAAATAGAAGAAGCTGTCGACAAGGTAGGTGTCGAAATGGTTACTGAAGACCAATATGCTGAGAAGATGAAGGTAGTGTATCCAAAGGCTGAAGAGGAATTGATTGACTTCCTCAATCGCTGCAAGATCAATAACACTGAAGTTATGCTTTGCCCAAGGTGCAGTGCTGTCTTCGACAAAGATTCTGCTAAGAGTTTTGAAGGATTTAAGCCTCAACTGAAAAGCAAAGGAAAATGGGTTGACAAAAGACCAAAGTTTAGTTACAATAACAGAGGTATCCGATACAACGATACTTCGACTAAGAATCTTCAGAAGGGACACATTAAAACTTATGTTCCTCCAGCAAGATCTCCTGTCGAAAAATGGGTACATTCCGGTGGAAAAAGTACTGGTTATTACCCAGTATATTATGCTGGAAAGTATGACGAAAAGAAACAGGATATGAAAAAGATGGTTAAAGGGAGCACAAGTGCTACTAACCAAAATAAGGCAACTGAATCTAACAAGTATGCCTATAACAATAATTACAAAGGGAAGAACCCTATGACGAGAACTCAATGTGTGGATATCTTGTGTTGCAGGTTAAGTTTTGATGATGAAGTAATATAAGACAAAGTGACAAATGGAACTCCAAGGCACAACCAACTCAAGAAGTAAGTGTGTCAAGGGTAGTAGTCCCTAGGAAGTTGGGTCGTGTCTTAGGAATGAATTGTAAACCGCTTTTGAAGATCGGCTCAAATCACTAAACACACTAGCACTCAGACAAATGGACCTAACATATGTTTTCAATTGATAAATAGGTTAGGCACAAATAATAACTTGTTGTTTTTTAAAGAAAATAGATTCATGACTTAGTGTTTAAAAGAAATTGTTTTTGAAGTCAATAATCGATTCTTGATTTGGTATTTTAAAGCAAAGAATCGATTTTAGTCTTGTTTTTAAGCTAGAAATCGATTCATGGCTTCTTGGTTTAAAGCAAAGAATCGATTGGTAACTTGATGGTTTAAGAAAGAACTTGTTTTTGAAACAAATCAATCGATTGATGACTTTGTGTATAGAAAGCAAACAATCGATTGTACTTATGTATTTTAGAGTTGAAAATCGATTCATGGCTCCCATTTTAAACAAAAGAATCGATTATCCACTTATGTTTTTAAAAGAACTTGTTTTTGGAAAGAAAACAATCGATTCAAGACTTGGTGTTTTGAAAGAAGCAAATCGATTTGTAGCTTCCTCCTTGAAAGAAGCAAATCGATTTGTAGCCTTTTTCACTTGCTTTCATGAACTTGTTTTTATAAAGCTAACAATCGATTATCTACTTGCTTCCTTAAAGCACAAAATCGATTCCTCACTTCTTCCTTCAAGCAAGAAATCGATTTTGTACCTATTATTTTTAAAGCACATAATCGATTTTCATCTTATCTTTTTCAAGTCATTAATCGATTTTTCACTTATCTAAATAGAGTTAAAATTTGCTTCAACGGTCATATTTCTACAAACTCTATAAATAGGATCTAGGTTTTACGATCAAATTAACAACCTACAATTCTAAAGAGAAGAACGCAAACTCTCTCACTGTGTCACACTCATTCTTCACGTTCTTCATCACTTTGAGCTGATCTCTCTCAAGGGTTAGGTTGGGATTCTTCAAGTTGTCATATTCACCTTCTCAGAGGTATTTGTTATTTCATTGTAATTTCTTTTAAAACTGTTATTGGTTTGTACTAGAGAGTGGGGAATCTCTCTAGGGTTTTGATTGTAACAAGGGTGGGGTATCTCTTGTTCTCAATTGGTTGTACTAGGGAGTGGGGTATCTCTCTAGGGTTTTTGATTGTAACAAGGGTGGGGTATCTCTTGTTGTAATTGTTGTTTAGGGCTCTTGCACAAGGTGGGGTATCCTAGGTGAAGAGTGCCTGTGTCTGTAAGGGTTTTAAAGCACCCAGTTGAAAGCTTTGTTTTTATAGTGAAAATCTCACAAAGGGTTGTGAGGACTGGACGTAGGTCACTGGGAGGTGACCGAACCAGTATAAATCTCGTGCGTGCTTTACTGCTCTATATTCTAATTCTTTTATTTCATAAACCTGCGCGAAAATCAAACTAAGTCGTTAAAAAGGGGAACTGTTTTCAACAATCTCAATTCACCCCCCCTCTTGAGACTGAAGCCACTTGGTAACAAGTGGTATCAAAGCTAGACTCTTGTTTAAAGGGCCTAGCAGCTTCAAGAGAAATGGCTTCAGGTTGGTCTACGCAAGAGGGTGCGTCTCTTACCCGTCCTCCGGGATTCAACGGGAAAGACTATGCATATTGGAAAGAAAGAATGAGAATATTTATAGAAGGGGTTGATATTGATGTATGGGATGCTGTGGAAAATGGACCCTATGTCCCCACGCACATGGTAAATGGTATTCTCACTGTCAAAGAAAGAGCTGAATGGATTGATAATGATAAGAGAAAAGTTCAACACAATTTTCGTGCCAAGAATATCATCACTTCCGCCCTCAGTCCTGATGAGTTCTTCAGAGTGTCAAACTGTAAAACTGCCCAAGAAATGTGGGACAATCTTCAAGTCACTCATGAAGGTACTAGTGAAGTAAAAAGAGCAAGAACAAACACTCTCATCCGGGAATATGAACTATTTAGAATGAATCAAGGAGAAACTATACAAGAAATGCAAAAGAGGTTCACTCACATAGTGAATCAACTGGGCTCATTAGGAAAATCATTTCCCGCAGAAGACTTGATCAACAAAGTGTTAAGATGCCTAAACAGAGAATGGCAACCGAAAGTAACTGCTATAGCTGAATCAAGAAATTTAGCTACTATGACACTCGCCACTCTTTTTGGGAAACTACAAGAGCACGAATTAGAGCTCGCTCGTCTAGCAGAACATGAAGAAAAAGACAATAAAAAGAAAAGCTCAGCTCTCAAAGCTTCTAGTTCAAATCCATCTGATGATAGTGATGATTCGGAAAATGAAGATGATGAAGACGAGGAGAATATGGAGCTAATGGTTAGAAACTTCAAAAAGTTCATGAGAAGGAAAAGCTTCCCCAAAAAGAATTCTTCACCCAAAAGAGTCTCAAGCAAGGAAAACTTCCCAAGTCCACCAACTTGCTACGAATGTGGCAAATCCGGACACATGAAGATGGAGTGCCCGAACTTACAAAGAAAACTGTCAAAATTTAAGAAAAAGGGATCCAAAGGAAACAAGGGTAGAAAAGCCTACATAGCATGGGAAGACTATAACATGGAGTCATCAGATGATTCAAAAAGTGAAGAAGCTCAAGTTGCTCTCATGGCCGACCACGACAGTGAAAATGAAACTGAGGTAGATTCTAACTCTGAAACTTCACAAAATGCATATGATGAATTACATGAAGCATTTCTTGGATTACATAATGATTCTTTGAAACTAGCTAAAGCATTAACCCAATCTAAGAAAACAGTTGCTCATCTTCAAAACGAAGTTATTGCTTTAACTAAGGAAAAATTAGAACTTAGAAATGAAAATCATAGTCTTGGTTGCTTTAAAGCAAATTATGTATGTGATAAGTGTGCTGAATATGAAAAGAAAATTCATGAGCTTGAATGGACAATAGGAAAAATGTCCAACATACAACATATGCATCCTAGGTCTCCAAGAAATAATTTCATAAAAAGACATGTGCATTATAGACCTAAGTTCACTACTAGTCCATATATTAGATGTTATTACTGTGCCAAATTAGGACATACTGCATCTGTTTGTATGGCTAGAAGCAGACAAGTTGTGAAAAAGGTGTGGGTTCCCAAAGGAACTCTACCAAGTACTAACCCACAAGGACCCAAAGAAATTTGGGTACCAAAACTTTCAACTTGATCTTATTGCAGGTATGCTTCAAGGTATGGGGGAAAAATTAATACCTTGATAGCAAGTACTCAAAGCACATGACTGGAGATATGACAAAGCTCTTAACACTCACCCCCAGAAAAAGCCGTCATGTGACTTGTGATAACAACAATAGAGGAAGAATCCTCGGTGACAGTAAGTTTGGTAAAAGTCTATCCATCTCTATTGATAATGTTCTTTATGTAGAATATCTTAAGCATAAGTTACTTACCATTAGACAAATACGTGATTATCATTGTTTGATTTTGATTTATGCACCATTGAGGACAAAGTCAGTAAGCAAGTTAGAACAATAGGAAATAGAGTAAACAATAACATATGGTGTCGATATAAATCACATTAATCTATAGATGGACCCCGTTCAACATTCTAGAACTAAGCATATACAGATTAGACATTATTTTCTTAGAGATCGTATTCAAAAAGGTGATTATGTGATTGTTTAGTTGAGCAGCCAAAACAGCTGATATTTCTTTAAACCATTGCAAAAAGAAAATCTCTTTTTCATTCGAACAAAACTTGGAGGTATTAATTTATCACTTATCTGAATGAATTATGAACTGTGAACTGCTGGTTAGGCTATCTTGTGTTGAAACTCTACTATCATGTCATTTTGTGATTTAAGCATTTTTTTTTAATGCAACGAACTCACTGTTACTATTAGCTGCGTTTTCGACTCACCAACTAAGTTTGGCATTAACCCTTTTGATCATGACAAAAAGGGGGAGAAATATTAGTGTATTGTATTGTCACTTTGCATTTAGATAGGGGGAGCATCAAGTAAGGGGGAGTCTAGATACATATCTTTATTATTAGCGTATTGTTTTGCTTGATGAACTAACCTCCCACTTGAGATGAATTAAAATTTTGTCATCATCAAAAAGGGGGAGAATGTGGATATCTTGTGTTGCAGGTTAAGTTTTGATGATGAAGTAATATAAGACAAAGTGACAAATGGAACTCCAAGGCACAACCAACTCAAGAAGTAAGTGTGTCAAGGGTAGTAGTCCCTAGGAAGTTGGGTCGTGTCTTAGGAATGAATTGTAAACCGCTTTTGAAGATCGGCTCAAATCACTAAACACACTAGCACTCAGACAAATGGACCTAACATATGTTTTCAATTGATAAATAGGTTAGGCACAAATAATAACTTGTTGTTTTTTAAAGAAAATAGATTCATGACTTAGTGTTTAAAAGAAATTGTTTTTGAAGTCAATAATCGATTCTTGATTTGGTATTTTAAAGCAAAGAATCGATTTTAGTCTTGTTTTTAAGCTAGAAATCGATTCATGGCTTCTTGGTTTAAAGCAAAGAATCGATTGGTAACTTGATGGTTTAAGAAAGAACTTGTTTTTGAAACAAATCAATCGATTGATGACTTTGTGTATAGAAAGCAAACAATCGATTGTACTTATGTATTTTAGAGTTGAAAATCGATTCATGGCTCCCATTTTAAACAAAAGAATCGATTATCCACTTATGTTTTTAAAAGAACTTGTTTTTGGAAAGAAAACAATCGATTCAAGACTTGGTGTTTTGAAAGAAGCAAATCGATTTGTAGCTTCCTCCTTGAAAGAAGCAAATCGATTTGTAGCCTTTTTCACTTGCTTTCATGAACTTGTTTTTATAAAGCTAACAATCGATTATCTACTTGCTTCCTTAAAGCACAAAATCGATTCCTCACTTCTTCCTTCAAGCAAGAAATCGATTTTGTACCTATTATTTTTAAAGCACATAATCGATTTTCATCTTATCTTTTTCAAGTCATTAATCGATTTTTCACTTATCTAAATAGAGTTAAAATTTGCTTCAACGGTCATATTTCTACAAACTCTATAAATAGGATCTAGGTTTTACGATCAAATTAACAACCTACAATTCTAAAGAGAAGAACGCAAACTCTCTCACTGTGTCACACTCATTCTTCACGTTCTTCATCACTTTGAGCTGATCTCTCTCAAGGGTTAGGTTGGGATTCTTCAAGTTGTCATATTCACCTTCTCAGAGGTATTTGTTATTTCATTGTAATTTCTTTTAAAACTGTTATTGGTTTGTACTAGAGAGTGGGGAATCTCTCTAGGGTTTTGATTGTAACAAGGGTGGGGTATCTCTTGTTCTCAATTGGTTGTACTAGGGAGTGGGGTATCTCTCTAGGGTTTTTGATTGTAACAAGGGTGGGGTATCTCTTGTTGTAATTGTTGTTTAGGGCTCTTGCACAAGGTGGGGTATCCTAGGTGAAGAGTGCCTGTGTCTGTAAGGGTTTTAAAGCACCCAGTTGAAAGCTTTGTTTTTATAGTGAAAATCTCACAAAGGGTTGTGAGGACTGGACGTAGGTCACTGGGAGGTGACCGAACCAGTATAAATCTCGTGCGTGCTTTACTGCTCTATATTCTAATTCTTTTATTTCATAAACCTGCGCGAAAATCAAACTAAGTCGTTAAAAAGGGGAACTGTTTTCAACAATCTCAATTCACCCCCCCTCTTGAGACTGAAGCCACTTGGTAACAAGTGGTATCAAAGCTAGACTCTTGTTTAAAGGGCCTAGCAGCTTCAAGAGAAATGGCTTCAGGTTGGTCTACGCAAGAGGGTGCGTCTCTTACCCGTCCTCCGGGATTCAACGGGAAAGACTATGCATATTGGAAAGAAAGAATGAGAATATTTATAGAAGGGGTTGATATTGATGTATGGGATGCTGTGGAAAATGGACCCTATGTCCCCACGCACATGGTAAATGGTATTCTCACTGTCAAAGAAAGAGCTGAATGGATTGATAATGATAAGAGAAAAGTTCAACACAATTTTCGTGCCAAGAATATCATCACTTCCGCCCTCAGTCCTGATGAGTTCTTCAGAGTGTCAAACTGTAAAACTGCCCAAGAAATGTGGGACAATCTTCAAGTCACTCATGAAGGTACTAGTGAAGTAAAAAGAGCAAGAACAAACACTCTCATCCGGGAATATGAACTATTTAGAATGAATCAAGGAGAAACTATACAAGAAATGCAAAAGAGGTTCACTCACATAGTGAATCAACTGGGCTCATTAGGAAAATCATTTCCCGCAGAAGACTTGATCAACAAAGTGTTAAGATGCCTAAACAGAGAATGGCAACCGAAAGTAACTGCTATAGCTGAATCAAGAAATTTAGCTACTATGACACTCGCCACTCTTTTTGGGAAACTACAAGAGCACGAATTAGAGCTCGCTCGTCTAGCAGAACATGAAGAAAAAGACAATAAAAAGAAAAGCTCAGCTCTCAAAGCTTCTAGTTCAAATCCATCTGATGATAGTGATGATTCGGAAAATGAAGATGATGAAGACGAGGAGAATATGGAGCTAATGGTTAGAAACTTCAAAAAGTTCATGAGAAGGAAAAGCTTCCCCAAAAAGAATTCTTCACCCAAAAGAGTCTCAAGCAAGGAAAACTTCCCAAGTCCACCAACTTGCTACGAATGTGGCAAATCCGGACACATGAAGATGGAGTGCCCGAACTTACAAAGAAAACTGTCAAAATTTAAGAAAAAGGGATCCAAAGGAAACAAGGGTAGAAAAGCCTACATAGCATGGGAAGACTATAACATGGAGTCATCAGATGATTCAAAAAGTGAAGAAGCTCAAGTTGCTCTCATGGCCGACCACGACAGTGAAAATGAAACTGAGGTAGATTCTAACTCTGAAACTTCACAAAATGCATATGATGAATTACATGAAGCATTTCTTGGATTACATAATGATTCTTTGAAACTAGCTAAAGCATTAACCCAATCTAAGAAAACAGTTGCTCATCTTCAAAACGAAGTTATTGCTTTAACTAAGGAAAAATTAGAACTTAGAAATGAAAATCATAGTCTTGGTTGCTTTAAAGCAAATTATGTATGTGATAAGTGTGCTGAATATGAAAAGAAAATTCATGAGCTTGAATGGACAATAGGAAAAATGTCCAACATACAACATATGCATCCTAGGTCTCCAAGAAATAATTTCATAAAAAGACATGTGCATTATAGACCTAAGTTCACTACTAGTCCATATATTAGATGTTATTACTGTGCCAAATTAGGACATACTGCATCTGTTTGTATGGCTAGAAGCAGACAAGTTGTGAAAAAGGTGTGGGTTCCCAAAGGAACTCTACCAAGTACTAACCCACAAGGACCCAAAGAAATTTGGGTACCAAAACTTTCAACTTGATCTTATTGCAGGTATGCTTCAAGGTATGGGGGAAAAATTAATACCTTGATAGCAAGTACTCAAAGCACATGACTGGAGATATGACAAAGCTCTTAACACTCACCCCCAGAAAAAGCCGTCATGTGACTTGTGATAACAACAATAGAGGAAGAATCCTCGGTGACAGTAAGTTTGGTAAAAGTCTATCCATCTCTATTGATAATGTTCTTTATGTAGAATATCTTAAGCATAAGTTACTTACCATTAGACAAATACGTGATTATCATTGTTTGATTTTGATTTATGCACCATTGAGGACAAAGTCAGTAAGCAAGTTAGAACAATAGGAAATAGAGTAAACAATAACATATGGTGTCGATATAAATCACATTAATCTATAGATGGACCCCGTTCAACATTCTAGAACTAAGCATATACAGATTAGACATTATTTTCTTAGAGATCGTATTCAAAAAGGTGATTATGTGATTGTTTAGTTGAGCAGCCAAAACAGCTGATATTTCTTTAAACCATTGCAAAAAGAAAATCTCTTTTTCATTCGAACAAAACTTGGAGGTATTAATTTATCACTTATCTGAATGAATTATGAACTGTGAACTGCTGGTTAGGCTATCTTGGGTTGAAACTCTACTATCATGTCATTTTGTGATTTAAGCATTTTTTTTTAATGCAACGAACTCACTGTTACTATTAGCTGCGTTTTCGACTCACCAACTAAGTTTGGCATTAACCCTTTTGATCATGACAAAAAGGGGGAGAAATATTAGTGTATTGTATTGTCACTTTGCATTTAGATAGGGGGAGCATCAAGTAAGGGGGAGTCTAGATACATATCTTTATTATTAGCGTATTGTTTTGCTTGATGAACTAACCTCCCACTTGAGATGAATTAAAATTTTGTCATCATCAAAAAGGGGGAGAATGTGGATATCTTGTGTTGCAGGTTAAGTTTTGATGATGAAGTAATATAAGACAAAGTGACAAATGGAACTCCAAGGCACAACCAACTCAAGAAGTAAGTGTGTCAAGGGTAGTAGTCCCTAGGAAGTTGGGTCGTGTCTTAGGAATGAATTGTAAACCGCTTTTGAAGATCGGCTCAAATCACTAAACACACTAGCACTCAGACAAATGGACCTAACATATGTTTTCAATTGATAAATAGGTTAGGCACAAATAATAACTTGTTGTTTTTTAAAGAAAATAGATTCATGACTTAGTGTTTAAAAGAAATTGTTTTTGAAGTCAATAATCGATTCTTGATTTGGTATTTTAAAGCAAAGAATCGATTTTAGTCTTGTTTTTAAGCTAGAAATCGATTCATGGCTTCTTGGTTTAAAGCAAAGAATCGATTGGTAACTTGATGGTTTAAGAAAGAACTTGTTTTTGAAACAAATCAATCGATTGATGACTTTGTGTATAGAAAGCAAACAATCGATTGTACTTATGTATTTTAGAGTTGAAAATCGATTCATGGCTCCCATTTTAAACAAAAGAATCGATTATCCACTTATGTTTTTAAAAGAACTTGTTTTTGGAAAGAAAACAATCGATTCAAGACTTGGTGTTTTGAAAGAAGCAAATCGATTTGTAGCTTCCTCCTTGAAAGAAGCAAATCGATTTGTAGCCTTTTTCACTTGCTTTCATGAACTTGTTTTTATAAAGCTAACAATCGATTATCTACTTGCTTCCTTAAAGCACAAAATCGATTCCTCACTTCTTCCTTCAAGCAAGAAATCGATTTTGTACCTATTATTTTTAAAGCACATAATCGATTTTCATCTTATCTTTTTCAAGTCATTAATCGATTTTTCACTTATCTAAATAGAGTTAAAATTTGCTTCAACGGTCATATTTCTACAAACTCTATAAATAGGATCTAGGTTTTACGATCAAATTAACAACCTACAATTCTAAAGAGAAGAACGCAAACTCTCTCACTGTGTCACACTCATTCTTCACGTTCTTCATCACTTTGAGCTGATCTCTCTCAAGGGTTAGGTTGGGATTCTTCAAGTTGTCATATTCACCTTCTCAGAGGTATTTGTTATTTCATTGTAATTTCTTTTAAAACTGTTATTGGTTTGTACTAGAGAGTGGGGAATCTCTCTAGGGTTTTGATTGTAACAAGGGTGGGGTATCTCTTGTTCTCAATTGGTTGTACTAGGGAGTGGGGTATCTCTCTAGGGTTTTTGATTGTAACAAGGGTGGGGTATCTCTTGTTGTAATTGTTGTTTAGGGCTCTTGCACAAGGTGGGGTATCCTAGGTGAAGAGTGCCTGTGTCTGTAAGGGTTTTAAAGCACCCAGTTGAAAGCTTTGTTTTTATAGTGAAAATCTCACAAAGGGTTGTGAGGACTGGACGTAGGTCACTGGGAGGTGACCGAACCAGTATAAATCTCGTGCGTGCTTTACTGCTCTATATTCTAATTCTTTTATTTCATAAACCTGCGCGAAAATCAAACTAAGTCGTTAAAAAGGGGAACTGTTTTCAACAATCTCAATTCACCCCCCCTCTTGAGACTGAAGCCACTTGGTAACACAATGGCGTAGATATCAATGCCAGAAAAAGGTTGCTGCTGTAGGCAAGGTGGAAAATTCCAACAAAGAGAAAGGTAAACAAATACCTTCAAAATCTCTTGAAATGGCTAGAAAGCCAGCAACTGAAAGGATATTTCCACCTCTCTCAGTGATTAAAGAAGTTCTCAATCTAGACGAAGAAATAGGATCTGATTTCGCAAACTCAGGGTCAGAATTCGACGTCCTATGCGGTGTTGTCTCGATCCTACCAATTGAGTATGATGTGGTTTCTGAGGTGAATGACGCTGAAGAGGATTTCGACGAAGAAACCACTTACAAACCCATTTGTTACTATGTCTTGAAAAATGGATGTGTGGAAGAGCAACACGCTGTCTTTGAGAGACCTGATTGTGGGATGAGGAATCATCTCAAACCTTTGTATATCCAAGCAAAGGTGAACAATGTTGGGGTATGCAAGATCTTGGTTGATGGTGGCGCTGCTGTGAACCTGATGCCACAACATATGCTAAAGAGGATTGGGAAGTGTGAAACGGATCTGAAAACACACAATGTAATCCTTACCAACTATGAAGGTAAAAGTGGCCACTCTCTTGGAGCCATTGAAGTTGACCTTTCTGTTGGAAGCATTAGAAGGCCAACTATGTTTATGGTGATCTCAACCAAGGCAAATTATAATATGCTATTGGGAAGGGAATGGATCCATGCTGTGGGGGCAATTCCTTCGACAGTTCACCAGAGGCTCATTATTTGGAGAGAAGATGGCCTAGATGAAAACATTGAGGGTGATCAAAGCTATTTCAAGGCTGAAGTGAATACTATCACCAAGAAAACCTTCGACAAGAAACTGGCGAGCATTGCGCCACGCATTTCCTCTGAACATGGTTATGAAAGCAGAGATAATGTGAGGATCTCAGTGATTCTTGATCCCAACTATGGATTTATTTGGGATAGAGAGGTCATTGACGAAGACAACTACCCACAAGGCTATGACAAGCCTACAGGGTGGGAAGGACCATAAATAGTTATTTATGGATAAACCCACTGTATGGGATAGGATTACGGCCTATGTGGCCGAAAATAAGCAAAAACCGGTTTTAGAAGCTGACTTACAACAACAATTAGTTGATGAAGCCGCTGAAGATAAAAATAAAGACAACATTGTCGAAAACCAGAGGCTTGATTGCGTCTATGATGACGAGCCTTTAGGTTTTGAAAAAGATCCAATGGGTTCAACCAAAAAGATCCAAGCACAAGATCCCTTAGATGAAATTGATTTGGGAGATGGCTCAATAAAAAGGCCAACATACATCAGTGCTAAGATTGATCAAGAGTTGAAGGCGCAGATTGTTGAATTGCTAAAGGAATACAAAGATTGCTTCGCTTGGGATTACAATGAGATGCCAGGGCTGAAAAGAGAGGTGGTTGAGTTGAAATTACCTATTCGATCAGAGAAAAAGCCTGTGAAGCAAACACCAAGAAGATTTGCACCAGAAATCATGTCGAAGATTAAAGCGGAAATCGAAAGGCTATTGAAAAGCAAGTTCATCAGAACTGCCAGGTATGTCGAATGGCTTGCTAATATAGTGCCTGTAATTAAGAAAAATGGTACGCTTAGAGTTTGCATAGATTTTAGAGATCTAAATAATGCTACTCCCAAAGATCAATACCCAATGCCTGTGGCAGAAATGTTGGTTGATTCAGCGGCTGGTTATAAATATTTAAGCATGCTTGATGGATACTCTGGTTATAACCAAATTTTTATTGCTGAAGAAGACATTTCAAAAACTGCATTTCGATGCCCAGGGGCATTAGGTGTTTATGAATGGGTGGTGATGCCATTTGGTTTAAAAAATGCTGGTGCTACATATCAAAGAGCTATGAACACTATGTTCCATGATTTTATAGAAAATTTTATGCAAGTCTATATAGATGACATAGTTGTTAAGTCTTCATCAGAAAATGGTCATTTAGATCATCTACGACTATCATTCGAATGAATGAGAAAATATGGATTGAAAATGAATCCACTCAAATGTGCCTTTTGTGTAAGTGCAGGTGATTTCTTGGGCTTTGTTGTGCACAAAAAAGGCATTGAGATAAATCAAAACAAGACGAAAGCTATCATGGAAACACAACCTCCTTCAACAAAGAAAGAATTACAGTCATTATTAGGAAAGGTCAATTTCCTTAGAAGATTTATATCAAATCTAAGTGGCAAGATTCAAATATTCTCGCCATTACTTCGACTGAAGAAGGATGATGTTTACAAGTGGGATGTCGAACATCAAGTAGCTTTCGACGAGATCAAGACATATCTGATGAACCCTCCTATTTTATTGCCTCCTATTAGAAATAAGACAATGAAATTGTATATAGCAACATCAGAATTGTCAATAGGTAGCATGTTAGTACAAGAGGATGAAAATGGTGTAGAAAGGGCCATATATTACCTCAGTAGGGTTTTAAATGATTCTGAAACTAGATATCACCCTATTGAAAAATTGTGTCTATGCTTGTATTTCTCTTGTACTAAGTTAAAGCAATATATTAAGCCTGTTGATGTGTATGTTTATTCCCATTTTGATATTATTAAACATATGCTGTCGAAACCTATCCTACATAGTAGAATAGGCAAATGGGCTTTAGCTTTACTTGAGTATTCATTAACATTCCAACCTTTAAAGGCTATTAAAGGCCAAGTCGTTGCGGATTTCATTGCTGATCATTCAATAATTGAATCAGAAATTAATTTTGTGTACCTTCGACCTTGGAAATTGTACTTCGATGGCTCCAGCCATAAAAATGGGTCTGGTGTTGGGATGTTAATCATTTCACCTAAAGGGATTCCAACTAAATACAAGTATAAAATTAAAGAAAGTTGCTCCAATGATGAGGCTGAATATGAAGCCTTAGTAGCAGGACTTGAAATTCTGTTTAACTTGGGGGCAAAACAGGTCGAAATTAGAGGTGATTCTGAATTAGTAATCAAACAATTAACAAAAGAATACAAGTGCATTAAGGAGAATTTGATTACTTACTTTATTGCTGCCAATACTTTATTGAAACAATTCGACAGCGTTGATATTCAACATGTGCCTCGTATTGCAAATCAAGAGGACAATGATCTGGCACAAATAGCTTCTGGTTATAAAGTTTCTAAAGAAAAATTAACAGAGCTAATCGAAATTAAAAACAAGTTAATTTCGACAGCAATGACACAAGAAACCTTGTCAAGAAAAAAACTGGAGGAGGCAGAGAGCTACTCTTTAATCTTAAGTCAATTACCTCCAAGTGAAAGTGAAAATTTTATTGAAAATTTTAATGATGCAGTTTCCGACAAAGGTTATTGTAATAATGTGTTTGAAGTTTTTGCCATTGACAGTATGTCAAATGATGATTGGCGAAGACAAATTGTTAATTACTTGGAAAATCCAACAGGGATAACTGATAGAAAAACCAAGTATAGAGCTTTAAGTTATGTCATCATGGGCAATGAGTTGTTTAAGAAAACCCCTGAAGGAGTTTTACTCAAGTGTCTTAGTGAAAATGAGGCATACTTGGCAATATCTAATACTCACAGTGGAACTTGTGGAGCTCACCAAGTAGGCCATAAAATGAAATGGCTCTTATTTTGACAAGGTGTCTATTGGCCGACTATGTTAAGATTGCATAGAGTTTGCCAAAGGATGCCAAGAATGTCAAAAGCATGCAGGAATACAACATGTACCTGCAAATGAATTGCATTTTATTGTAAAACCTTGGCCATTCAGGGGATGGGCTTTGGATATAATTGGTGAAATCAAACCAAATTCGTCGAAAGGCCATCGTTTCATATTAGTAGGAATAGATTATTTCACTAAATGGGTGGAAGCTGTTCCTTTAAACAATGTTAATCAAGAAGCAGTGATTAATTTTATTCAAGACCATATATTATATAGATTTGGTGTGCCTGAAACTATCACCACAGACCAAAGTTCAGTTTTTATTGGTCAGAAAATGGTCGAATTTGCTGCTGAAAATGGGTATAAATTGTTAAGTTTGACACCATATTATGCTCAGGCAAATGGTCAAGTTGAAGCAGCCAATAAAATTATTGTTAGTTTGATAAAAAAACATGTTGGGCAAAAACCCAAGAATTGGCATAGGACACTTAACCAAATTTTATGGGCATGTCGAACATCTCCCAAAGAGTCAATCAATAGTACTCCTTTTAAACTTGTTTTTGGGCATAATGCAATATTGCCAGCAGAGATTTGTCTCCAATCAACTAGGATTCAAAGACAATTTGAAATCCCGTCTGATCATTATTGGAATATGATGTTAGATGAATTAGTTGATTTAGATGAAGATAGGCTCAGTGCATTAGATATGCTCACAAGACAAAAAGAAAGAGTGGCTAAGGCCTATAACAAAAGAGTCAAATTGAAGACTTTCGACGTGGGAGATTTAGTTTGGAAAGTTATCTTACCTATGGATAGAAAAGATAGAGTCCTTGGTAAATGGTCCCCAAGTTGGGAAGGACCGTTCAAAATTTTACAAGTCTATTTAAACGGCGCATATGAAGTCGAAGAGATTGGCGCTGATGAAAGAATTTTACGTATAAATGGCAAATACTTGAAAAAATATAAACCAACATTGCAAGAAGTTAAGATAACGCTGGAATAAAGATAAAGAAAGCGTAAGTACGTGGCATTCAAAAGAAATTGTGATTGCCATATGAGCATTGTCAGAATTACAAGCAGAACGTGGAAGGCCACATGGTACACCAATATAGGAATAACGCCAACAACATTTAACTGTGATGACGTCAGGTAGGTGAGATATTCCGATCAAGTGTAAAACCTATTTCGACATTGAGTTCAAAAATGCTCTTTTTCTGCCATTCACATAATTCCTGTCGAAAAAGACATTTTTGAAGGGGGCAATTTGTTAGCCTGTAATTTCGACAGGCTAAATTAAATGCAGTCAACGAGGTTTGATTTATTTTTAAAGTTTGACCTTGTATTTCAAGAGACAAGTATCAATTTCGACACTGAAATGAATTAAGCTATCAAGTTACATCAAGTAGATTTCGACCTCAGATTTGGCTAAGTCGAAGAAGCTGAAGACAGATATTTCGACAAGAAGGAATTGGAGGCTGATGTCGAACACTACAAGAAATTTGTGCATTACTGGCTGACACAATCCCCCAGTAATGGTTAAAATCGGCCAGTAATTGCACATTACTGGCGGATTTAGTCCGCCAGAAATCCGCCAGAAAATCAGTCGCAGGTAATCGTTACTGACAGATTTTCAGCCAGTAATTACTGGCGGATTTACTGGCAGATTTTCAGCCAGTAATTACTGGCGGATTTTCAGCCAGTAATTACTGACGGAATTACTGGCCGAATTTCTGCCAGTAATTACTGGCTGAAAATCTGTCAGTAAATCCGCCAGTAATTACTGGCTGACAATCCGTCAGTAAATCAGCCAGTAATTACTGGCTGAAAATCCGTCAGTAAGCAACAAAAATCCGCCAGTAATGTATTTTTTTTTAAAAAAAGTATTTTAAAATGCAAATAAAAAAAGAATTGTTTTTATTTCTTTTTTAATTCGTTTTTTTTAAATATTTTAATACAATTCGTTTTTTTACTGGCTAAAAAATTAATATTATTTAAATATTTTTTTTTTTTAAAAAAAAAAATTAATTTGTTTATTTAATTCAAAAAATAAAACAATTATCGAATAATTTTTAATAATGATAAAATTTTCATAAATTTCATTAAACAAAGTACTAATTAAAATATCCATAACAAATATAAATTAAAATGAAAGAGAAATGAAAGAGAAATTTAAGAAGTTTAAGATGAGAAGTTTAAGAAGTTTGAGAAAAATTAAAGAGAGAAGAGAAGTTTAAGAAGTTTGAGAAAAATGAAAGAGAGAAGAGAAACTTAAGAAGTTTAAGAAGTTTGAGAAAAATGAAAGAGAGAAGAGAAGTTTAACAAGTTTGAGAAAAATGAAAGAGAAGAGAAGTTTAAGAAGTTTGAGAAAAATGAAAGAGAGAAGAGAAATTTAAGAAGAGAAGTTTGAGAAAAATGAAAGAGAAGAGAAGTTTAAGAAGTTTGAGAAAAATGAAAGAGAAGAGAGAAGTTTAAGAAGTTTGAGAAAAATGAAAGAGAGAAGAGAAACTTAAGAAGTTTAAGAAGAGATGTTTAAGAAGTTTGAGAAAAATGAAAGAGAGAAGAGAAGTTTAACAAGTTTGAGAAAAATGAAAGAGAATGGAAGTTTAAGAAGTTTGAGAAAAATGAAAGAGAGAAGGGAAATTTAAGAAGTTTGAGAAAAATGAAAGAGAGAAGAGAAATTTAAGAAGTTTAAGAAGTTTGAGAAAAATGAAAGAGAAATGAAGAGAAGAGTAGTGAAAACAGAGAGAAGAGAAGTTTAAGAAGTTTGAGAAAAATGAAACGTGACATTACTGGCGGAAAAGATCAATACTGACGGATCCATTACTGGCGGAACAGGTGGTGGATTGTAGTTACTGGCGGGTTGTACATTTTACTGGCTGAAACGTGACATTACTGACGGATACGGGATATTACTGGCGGATAAACAATTCGGCCAGTAAATGTCATTACTGGCGGATCAATTCAGTCAAACACGGTAAACGAGGTGTGATCATTTCTGGCGGATCTTGTGGCCAGTAAACGGCATTACTGGCGGATTCCAGTTGGCCAGTAAATGACATTACTGGCGGATTCTAGTTGGCCAGTAAATGTCATTACTGACGGATGCATTTAGTGGCGGATTAAATCCGCCAGTAACTGCAATTACTGGCGGATTCCAGTTGGCCAGTAAATGTCATTACTGACGGATGCATCTAGTGGCGGATTAAATCCGCCAGTAACTGCAATTACTGGCGGAAATTCAAATGCTGGTCAAACGCGCAATACGATGATGCTTACTGGCGGATTTAATCTGCCAGAAATGTTATAGAATCCACCAGAAACGTACTGGCAGACTAAATCGGCCAGCAATCGCCAAATTCCGCCAGAAATCTTACTGGCTGACTGATTCCGCCAGAAATGTGCAGCCAGTTGATCCTGCAAGCAGAAGTAATTTCAAACTAGCGGTGTTTACCAAAATCCAAGGTAAACAGGCAGTCAGATGGTGTGCGTGCTTTCCCATTTACAAAACTGGGTACCCATTAGGCTCCAACCTAAGGTGTAAAGTCCACACTTATAAACACTCTTAAAGTGTTTATTCTATCCAATGTGGAACTTTTTCAATTCACAATTAACAAAGTTCCAACAATAACATTCTCAAAGGTGAGCCATAGATCATCTTAAATGGTTTCATATGTGTTTGAGTAGATAGAATTAGAGAGAAACCCCCTTTTTTCGCATTTTTGCACGTGTACTTGGTCCACCCAACTCACCCTCTAAACAACATATGAAAACAAGTATCTAATTGTTTCTAAAAAACGACGTTTGTAAGGTACTCTACCATAAGGATTTTTCTAAGGTAGTCTCAAGTATTTGGTCTTCCTCTTCTTTTACTGGTTGGATGGGTTTCTGTCTTATAGAGAAATTGATGGTACTCAAGACAAAAGTAAAAAAATGGAACAAGGATGTGTATGGGTGTGTGGGCGTAAGTATTGAGTTACTTGTTGATGATATTAAGGTTGTGGGCCTTAAAAGAGAAGGATTGGGGGAACAGACCCTCCAAAATAAGAATTTTGAGTGGCAGCCTCCCACCACAGGTCCTTCCAAGTGCAACGTAGACGGAACATGGTTTGAGCAACAACAACAAGTCGGTTTGGGGATTTGCATTCGCGATTCCTTGGGCAGATTTATGGCTGTGAAAACATTTTATTTTGATGGTTTTCTACAACCACATGAGATTGAAGCATCAGGTTTATTAGAAGCATTGCGTTCGTTAATTCAAAGAGGAGCCCATGATGTTGATACATGATATTGAGCTTGATTGCAAGCAAGTGGTCGACACTTTCAACGGTGGTCTTATTTTAGCCAATGAGTGCTATTATTTCTAGATGTAAAACTCTTTTCTTGCAATTACAAAACTGTTCCATCAATTATATTAGGAGACAAGCCAATTGTGTGGCTCATAACTTAACTAGGACAGCTCAATTTTATGCTAGTCACCAGGTGCATAACATTGTTCCTCTTTGTATCACCTCTCTTTTAATGAATGAAATTGCCTAAGTTGGTTTTCCTAAAAAAAAAATAGTTTGGTTGACTGATCCATTCGATCCCTTGGTTTTGTATTTATATTTTCAAGCTCACTTCATATTTAAAAACATGTACTAATAATATCTATATCGATCAATCAAAGCTATGTATGTTCTAAAGTGTCTCCTCTACATTAAATTTATATATATATATATATATATATATATATATATATAAAATAAACATCAAATATATTAGTAGTTGAATTTAGTGTTACGTGGATAAATCATTCCATTTTTTAAAATTGTAATATTAGTAATATATATGGGGGTATGGGCCAAGAGCGGGTGCACCCGAGC
The DNA here is from genome assembly GCA_963573325.1 of Astragalus glycyphyllos. Taxonomy (NCBI): domain Eukaryota; kingdom Viridiplantae; phylum Streptophyta; class Magnoliopsida; order Fabales; family Fabaceae; genus Astragalus; species Astragalus glycyphyllos. Next base: position 46,056,181 of record OY754308.1, on the reverse strand, counting down.
TCGCGCCCATTTATGCTGGTAATTATTGTCCGTTATAGGTAATTGTTGCGGGTGTCCAATGTCTTTGAGATCAATTGCCATCCCTACTTATTGGGTGAGGGATTAATTAACTCCCTCACCATGAACCACTTTTAATAACTAATAGATTAAGTGAGCACACAGAATCAACTATATTGAATCTCTTTTTTTGTCGTCACTTCTCTTTCCTTGTTCCTTGTTGTGAGTATCACTTATTCTTTCTTCCCATTGAATGAGTCTTTATTGCTAAATCAAAATTAACTAAATATAAAATTATCTTTTAAAAAATTAACATGAACGAGTCTTTATTACCAAATCAAAATTATTTTTCTAATAATTTAATCATAGTGCAACTTCCATCTGACTCGATCACTTAATTATATGAGGATCCGAATCCTACGGCAATGAGTATGGTAAGCTGACTATGATACATTATTCCGGAAATATGTGATGAAGAGAAATTAGGGGATATTATTTATAAAAAAGAAAAAAGAAATAAGGGGATATAAAATGATTGTTTTCTGTGATGTTGTTAATATTATTCCCTTAATTTCTTTCTTGCCATGAGCATTTACTTTGACATTTAAAAGAACGAAGATGTCCCCCCTCCCACCTCAAATTAACAGCAACCTCATCGGAAGTACACCTCACTATCCTGTTAGAAGTTCCGAGGAGTTTATAGAGGACAATAACGTCGTAGTTACACCTTCAATGGCAGTAATTGCAACCATGATTTTCGCTTTCTACTCTACAGTGCAAATTCACTCCGCAAAATGAGCGCTCAACATAGTATCGGAGAGCCTCAACATAGAAGCTGATTCTTTAATTTTCTAATTTTTGGTTAATAAGTCAATTTCATGTAGCTTTATGTTGCAGAACTTTATTTTGGTTTTCCCTATTGTGGACACTTTGACCAAATTTACATTTCCAAAATTTGTCTGGACTACTAGCTCTTCAAGTATGGTGCCCAGCTACCAAACATAATACTCTTATGAGTTGTGACATTTTTTAAGTGAGAGGGAAGATTGTCCTGTACTTTATCTTTTAAATGGTTAATGAATATATTCCCAACAACACATTGCTTACCATCTTCGTCATGGTACTTACTTTGTTGTGTAATGTTTTTATTTTGCCTTACCATTTATACTTTAAGTTGTCACTTTTTTAATTGAAAAAGTGTTATTATATTTATAAAACATGATGTCAATTGCTTTTGCAACTTCTTGAAAACATGGATTTGTATACAATACATCTAATTTTAAGGTTAATTGTACGTGCTACAGAGACTACTAGATTTTGTTTATTTCAATGAAAATTTTATCTTTTTTCCTAAAAAGCCCTATCTCAAATCGTTGATCAAGAATTTAGAATGGAGATCGTTATTTGTGATTTGTGAAAGATGATGTGCTACATTAACACAATTATTTAAAAAAAAAAAATTGTCCATCCAAATTTGTCAACATATTGATTAAAAATTTAATTTATTTCAATCAATGTCATAATTTTTGGTTCCTAAGATTAATTTCATATGTCAACAAAAATAGTACAAATCACACATCGTCAATAAGCCATAATATGCGGCTAAAATTTTTTGTTTACATGACATGACATGACATTGAATGCGAGATATACATTCTTGAAACCATTAAAAATGAAACCATAGATACAACATGTAAGCCATTAAAATTTTGTTTACATGACAATATGACATCGTCAATACTAATCATTATTAATTTAGGTATTAATATTTTTGAGTATAATATCCATTCTTTTTATTCTAAATTTTCTACCCCGTAATTTAAGCATTAACGAATTATTTAAAATAATAATACTTATTTTAGTAACTTATATATCAATAGGAAGTTAAATTAAATTTTTCAGTCATATGTATTATAACTTGTCCTGGTGTAGGACCCGAGGTGAGGTTGAGATGACCTTGATCAACGTACCTTTTGAGCTACAACCTGCTGACCGACATGAGTGTGGTACTTGCACACACTCCGACGCCCAAGTCAGTATGGTGAAGTATATGGTGAGATGGGTTATGAGATCGTACCTAGGGTGCGATGGCACGTGAGTATTTATAGAGTTAGTCATGCTTGTTCAACGCCGTCGGATGTCACACATTTGTGATTCTTCATCTAAGTGTGGCATGGATCGCAATCTATGCATGGAGTTGCATAGGTCGGCCCGAGGGATAGCTCGGTCTGGAATAGTTGCCCCCCATGCCGAGGTCAAGCAATGAGGGTTTTGACGTTGGTCTGAAGGAAGAGGAGTCGGCCAAATTTATTAGGCAAGTCGATGGGTGAATATTGTCAGGTGATCCGAGCAGGATCTGTTTTTGTGGACGATAAGTATGAAAATGAGGAATAAGTCGCAGTGTTATTAAAGCCGGACCGGGTTCCGGTGCTCCACCTGGCTCGGCCAGCATGTTAGTCCGGTTCTGCATTTGGGCCGGCTATGGCGTCATCGGGCCGGTCATCATGCCGGTCGGACCGGTCATCATGCCGGTCGGACCGGTCATCATGACATATTTATAATTTTGCGGATATTTTATTTCTTATTAAATTCAAATATTTTATCATTTTACTTAATTACAATTATAAATACAAATACTTTCTTAGTATATATTATAATTTTTGAATTTATTTAATATAGACCGGCTCATGCGGTCCGACCAAAGACCCACCGGCCCGACCAAAGAACCAGTGACCCAGTGTCTTGACCGGCTCGATGACCGGTCCGGCTTTAATAACATTGATAAGTCGTATCCCTTTTGGGTGATCCATCATGTGTCGGTTTATGGGTCTCGAATAACTTGATTTAACTCGTTTGAGACTGATGTAACTAGGAGCCATTGTCGCGTCAGATCCTAGTGGTAATTCCCCGATTTACCTCGTCGAATCCAGCTTATGGATCGCGGCCCCGGATCTAGGAGGGAGGAACCCTCATGAAGGCCCTTTCTACTGATGGCACCTGCCTCAATGTACCTCGCCAGAAATCTAGCTCGGATTCGGGAGGGCAGGACCCTCGGGGGGTCCCAGCTTGTGACGGCGGGATTAACTTTACCTTGCGCCCGATATAATCAGCTTACGAGTCGCGACCCTGATCTAGCTCGTTTAGAAGGGGTGGATTTATGTGATGTTTGTGCTTGACTGGGAGGTGACTCCTTCGATGCTAATGTTTATGCGTGTATTTGGTACGAAGGAACTAGAAGAAACTAGGTCGACCTGTTCCGATCTTGTTATTAAATTTTGGATGCATACAAACTTAACTGAAGTATATTTTTATTTTTTAGCATTCCATGTCCTAGGTATTACTAGTACGTCCTTCAATTGTTTCGAGCTTGTACGCCCCATTATCAGGTTTTTCTATGACTTCGTATGGGCCTTCCCTGTTCTATGTGAGCTTTCCTTAAGAAGCATTCTTCAGGCCGATGTCGGCATGGCGAAGGACAATGTCCCCAAGCTTTAATTCTCGATGAAAGACACATCTGTTGAAGCATGATGCCATTCGCTGCTTGATGGCTGCTTCACTTATGGCAGTTCTATCACATACTTCCTCTACGAGGTCTAGTTCTTCGCAGAATTTTTGTTGATTTTCCTATTGGTTTCGTAGATGCATGGTCCTCCATGATGTCTCATCGACTTCTACTGGGATGACGACTTTAGTCCCGAAGGTGAGTTGGAATGGAGTCCCGCCCGTAGACGAATGTGGGGTTGTGCGATATGTCCACAAGATGTGAGGAAGCTCTTCTACCCAGTTTCCTTTATTTGTCAAGGTTTCTAGTTTGAACCTGCCATTCTCAGTCTCTGAAACATTTTTGTACGGGCCTTCCTAGTTGGGGGATAGCTTTGCCTGAGCGACGCTCTTCAATCCAACATTCGCCCTTCGTAGGACCAGGTCGCTAACCACGAAGGTTCTAGGCACCACCTTGTTTATTGCTTCTGCTTGGTCGTTGGTCTAAAGATGCCCTACGGATGTGAAGTGGTGCTTGATGCCTAATTTTGTTATAGATGTCTAAAGTCTTTGTCTACGACTTGAGCTCTATTGTCAATGATGACTAGCTCTGGTAAGCCAAACCTGATCGTGATATTCTTCTTGAAAAACTCCATATAGTTTTTCGCCGTGATAGTGGTTGAATGCTCGGCCTCAATCCATTTGGTTAGGTAGTCAACCACCACAATCAAGTACTCCCTCCGTACCATTTTAAATGTCCTCTTTGCCATTTTTCTATCTCAAATTATCTGTCACTTTAGAATCTCAACACAACATTTATTATTACTTTCCAACAATACCCTTACTTTAGAATACCAATAACTGTGGTTTTCCTTCAATCGAGAAAAGTGAAGGGTGTTTTAGCCTACCGCATTTTTTTACCATAAAAGTTAGCATAACCAATCATTTTCTTAATGCTCGCGCATAACCTTAAACGACAAATAAAATGAGACAGTGGGAGTACTTCTGGGAATTCTAGTTCTTAATGGGCCAATAATATCATGCTTTTAAACCCTTTGTTAATAGGGTTCGTGATCCCAAATGTTGCCCACAGATCCCCTCATGGATCTCTACGAGAAGGTAATCAGCTTCAGCTCCTTCAATACGTCTTATTAATTTTCCCCTCAATGACTGAGTAAGATGTTCACTTTCTTATAGAATCCACTTTCTTTGCGCTAGTGGGCTCTTGGCCCTCAGGGATATACTTTTGAATTGGAGCTATCCAACTTTAACTAGCTTCCACTGTGAGGATGGTGGCGTGTGATCAAGTATCCAAAGAAACACTAGGATTGGACTGATTTTCCTGGATGACGCTTCGCTGATTTTCGGGTGCTTTGGTGCAGACAAGCCTAGAAAGTATGTCGGCCCTAGTGTTGTCACCTCGGGGCACATGTTTTACTTTTGCAGATTTCAACAATTTCAATAGTTTGCGCACTCGGGCTGAGCATCTAAATACGACCCTTCCTTTTTCGGGATGTATTGACATATGTGATTTTACTCCTGCTCTTGCTTGGCGGCTTAATTGGACTCTGTCTCTTACTCGAGTGACCTGAACTGGGGTAAGGGCTGGCGCGCCGCCTTCTTCATAGTCCATGTACTTTTGTGTCGTCCAAAGGAATTCACCCAAGTCTCGAGGCTTGTTTACCTCCACATCAACTTGAAACAGGCTTCCTTTCTTAAGGCCATCTTTCATCCAGAATAGCCTTTGTTTATCCTCCAGGTTTCGGACACTTGTGGCCTCCTTGTTGAAATGCTCTATGTAGACCCTGAGTGTCTCATTGTCGCGCTGTATGATGTCCCTCAACACCTCTTCTGACTAAGGCTTCAAACGAGAAGAAGTAAAATGAGCTGAGAACATAATTTCTAACTGTCCCCATGAAGAGAGACTGAGTTTGGTTACAACTCATGTAACCAATCTAATGCAGACTTCTCAAGAGTAGGAGGGAAGATCTTGCAGTGGACGAGCTCTTTGGCCCCTCAGTAGCGCATCATCAGGGAGAAGTGTGCCAGGTGGCTGTCAGGGTCTCCAGTTCCATCATACATGTTGAAGGCTGGCAACTTCTCTAGGGCCCTCAAAATTGGGCAATCATCAACCTTCCTAGTGAAGGGTCCCTTGCTAGAGATCCATAGTGAGTTGCAATGTGAACTTTCCCCGAGATTTATGTCTCGGCGGTCTCGGCGGGCAGGAGATAATCTAGAGGGAGATCGGTGGTGATGCCTTTTGTACCACTTAGCTCGGCTTCTAGGCCTTTCTCTTGGATTAGAGGATGCGAGCGAAGAGGTATTGGATGGGGAATCTTCAGGCCAATAGGTACCAACAGGCGAAGTTGGAGGGGTACTTGTAGGTGAGTCTGATCCTTGGTGCTTGCAACGTCGAGGGGGGAAGCGATGAGCATGCCTTCGAGGGTGGAGACCTGTGACGTCTCGAGTTCAAAGTCGTTGGAGGAGGGGTCCCCCAATAGGGGGGCCGCTCGGGCATGGATGCCACACGCCTCCCAATCTGCCTGAGCGTGCTTCGTGTCGCAACATAGCGTGGGTGCGATTGCACAGGAGATCCAGGAGCTGGTTGACGTTTGTCCCACTCGCAGGTTGGGGTTGAGGCACGACAATGCTCCGAACTCGGGGTCTACCTCTGGGTGCCATGGGAATACAGGAGAAAGTTCAAAGAGTAAAGAGGAGGAGAAAGATAGATATCTCCCACTGTGGTCGCCAATGTTCTGTAACTTGCAGTGTGGTAGTGACTGCAGCTGGCAGGTCTTCTGTTGCCGAGGTAGAGTATCAGAGTGATCCCAGGTGGGGTACCTGCGATGCCACTCCGACGCTCAAGTTAGTATTGAGAGTTGTAGAGTAGTATACTATGAATGAGAATGTAAGTATTTTTGCCAATGTGAGTCAGTATTTATAGGGATTCATGCCAGTTTTGAGTTGTTGAATCGATCGGGTGAAGGTGAGCCGTCAAGGTATGAGAGTTATAAATGGGTTGATTTATGATGAATATGAAAAAAGGTGATTGGACTTATCCATGTTCAATTGGAGAGTGGGCCTTTTGGCCCAGTCCAGAACAACAAACAAATTTGAGTTGTAGTAGAATTTATCATGAACAACTGTTAAAGCCTGGATACCTATGAGGTTTGTATAATTTTATGATTATTGGTTCAGTATCGAAAAATTACTTTTTAACGGCACTTAATTATTTAGTGGCCTTCAGTTGATTACGACTATTTCCTATCTTAACACAACACTTTGTGTCTATCACTCTATCCGATAAAATCTAGCGTTAAGTTGTTTCACCTTTCTCCGAACGGAGCATCCTTCTTCGATAAATTTTGCTTAGTTAATTTTTTTTTGTTGGTATCGGACCCTCGCGGGCGACCCACCTAGTGTCCCAACATTGTCAATGAAGGACTAATCTGTTATCGCTACTTGGAGCTCTTAATTATTTCGCTGGCTAACACCCTATTTGACATTCAATGGTAAAACCAAATCTGCTTTATATCACATTAACCATCTGTGAAAATATCGATGCAATTGCTTTTGCCATTGATCATCTAAAAATGTGAGGCTATTAGGGATTGGCCTACTAAAGTAAGAACTGTATTGGAAATCGCCAAAGCAATTTCATACCTTGACTATGGTTATAAGTTTTAATAAATGTAAAATTTAATATCATGAATTTTTTCAACTAGAAATAAAGTCGACTAACATCCTCATTGATTCTAGCTTTGAATTCAAGGCATCAAGAGGGATTAAACATAAGGAAGATGAATAATATGTAGCCGATAGATGGCTAAGAATAATTGAATTATGTTCTGGAGTAGGCCGAAGGCCCAATCCAATCAAAGAGCTCACCAAAAATGGCCCAAAAGCAAGCAAGAAGAGCATATCAAATCTCGATGGTCAGGATCCACCTACGTTGATCCAACGACTCCCCACGATTCACTGACTCTATAAATAGGGGATTGACCCCACTTGTCAGGTACATTATTCATCCTTACTATTACTCTGCCAAACTCTACCCACTGACTTGGGCGTTGAAGTGTCATTGCAAGTACAACCCGAGCTCTGGATACGACTAGCAGTCAATCAGGTCGACCGCCCTCATCAGAATCAGGTCGACCGCCCTCATCAGCATCAGGTCGACCACCCTCATCAGTATACAGATCGACCTGATACCTTAGTCACAACATCAGACGACCTGTCCCTTGACCAGCTGTTTACCGTGGTTTTTGGTAAACACCACTAGTTTGAAATTTCTTCTGCTTGCAGGATCAACTAGTAAATCCTAAGACCATTTGTGTTAAATTTTTTTCCAGAATTATGCGTGTTCAATGTTTCAAAGAAAAGAATGAAGATAACTACCAGTTTCACGTGAAACCGTCGAATTTCTTCAGATAGGGACGAAGTGAAAACAAAGAAAAAATTGCAGAAAAATAATAAAGAAAGTAAATTAAAATGCATTAATTGAAAAGAGAGTTGGTACACTGATCATACATTCTTCTTTGACTCGTTTTCTCTGTAATGTGTTGGAAGTTAGAGCATGAGAATCTGTAATGAGTTTGTGACCCTTTTTTCCTATGAGAAACTACTATTTATACAAGGAGGGAAAACACTAAACTAACTAACTGTACAGAGAATTTTAAAAAAAGAAATCTGCTTCAGCCTTCGATTAGGGTAACTGCCAGAACTTCGACGGTGAGCACTTGATTTTGACCTGCTATTGAATCCCAGCCTTCTTCTCGTCGAAATATCACCCTTCAATTCTTGTTAAGTCTAAGGCATTGTCGAATTTGGGTTCTGATACAACTCTGCTGTGTCGAAACCAACACCTTCTTCTGAGAAAACCGAAGTCAAACCCCGTTGACTGTATTTAATTTAGCCTGTCGAAATTACAGGCTAACAAATTGCCCCCAAAAATGTCTTTTTCGACTAAAGCTTTATGTAAGGCAGAAAAAGTGACATTTTTGAAGATTCCTTTTTAATTGCTTTGATGACGTCATTAACATCACGTTGCAGCATTGATGAGACGTTTCAGTGAAAAGTGCCTTTTGGCGCCACCATTTAAGAGTTAGTGGGCCACGTTTTGCATTGGAACTCCCCACTACTCATTACGAGTAACTGCCCCTTAAAGAGAAACCCAAAGGTTTCATCCTTTTACACTCAACAGGTATATAAGCTATCATTTTCTCTCCATTTTACTTTTTTCTGAAAACTTTGCAATCCCTTCTCTTCTCTTCTCTTCTTCGCGAGAACACACCTGCGCTTTCCAAACTCAAACTCCAGAACTCCATTAATATCTTGCACTGCTCATCAACGGCGTCTTCGTCTCAAGCCCAAATTTCTGCTTCTGGCAAGCAACAACTCTTTACTGAACCTGCTTTGATGGAAGAAGAAACAAAAATCCTACAATCTCAGGTATTAATCCCTTTCCCTAAACCCTTGAAATATGTATTTTTAGGACCTGTTCCGTCTTCCAGTGATGACACTACTGAAATTAGGGAAGTTTTCCCAAGTTACCATCGATACAACCCTAGAATTTTTCAAAAGGAACCCTACGTCATGAACTTCATGAGTAACCCAAGTAGAGTCTTTAGATCTTCACCACTAGTCGACAAAAATCATCTACTTTATCTCAACTGGCTCAGCAAGATAGAGTCGAAAAGGGAAAACATTTGGAAAGAACAAGGAATCTTTGACCTCATCCAGCTGTCGAAATATGGCCCAAAATACCAAAGTTCTACGCTCCTTGCGTCTTTACATTTTTGGGAACTCACCACTAACAGCATACACTTAAAGTGTGGCATGCTTACACCAACTTTGTTAGATGTGGCTGCTATCACTGGCCTGAAACCAACAGGAGAAATTTTCGACCCTAGCACCACTGGCCACAACCACGAATTTGACTTCAAACGTCCCTCTTTCAAAGGATATATCGAAGACAACCACATCACAGACACTGATGAAGTTTCCGACACTGAAAGTATTGCTTTCCTTACTTTTTAGCTTTCATTCTATGTCTTCTGTTCTTCTTCACTTCAAGTAGCCAAAATGTTCATCCCCTTGGCTATCCAACTACACGAGTGTCGAGATGTCAACCTTGGACAACTCCTTCTAGGATCACTTTATGAAAGCCTACAACAAGGGGCTTACGCACTGAAAACCCTTAAATCTGAAGGAACACTTCTGGTCTCTGGACGAATTTGGTTATTCCAATTGTGGCTTTTTGCCACTTTTGAGTCGAAACTCCAAATGTACATCCCAAGTGACTATACTGAGGTTGTTGAGCAAAGAAGCATCGAAGGGATAAGGCTTGCACTTTTGACGCCTAGAGAAATTGGAGTTTCTGAGAAAGACTTATTTGCATCAGCATTCACAATGTTCTTGAACTGCGAAACTTTTACTTCTTCAATGGCTCCTTTCACCAAAAAAAAATTTGGGCCAACTTGGTTCACAAGGGATTTTCCTGCGACCTCACTGATCGAAGAAGAAAGTAATCAGATTTGGAGAGCTTTTTTAGCTCCAAAGTTACTTTCTGCAAGAATAGCGCCTAGTAAAGCTGCCACCATGTTTGGAGTGTACGCATATCATCCAAGTCTCGTCGCGCGACAATTTGGATTATGTCAGCTTCGACCAAGTCCTTTCTTTAGGTCTAGAAAAGACATGATCCTTCCAAAAAATGAGGAAGAATGGAAAGAATGTCTCAACAGCTTTGCCAATAAACCCTTTATTTTTGAACCTGTTGAATTTGAGCCTGTATTTGCTTGTACCAAAGACTTTTCTAAGTGGTGGAAAGATTACTTTATGAGTAAACTGGCTGATGTCGAAGAAACTACTCTGCTGACAAATCTAATTTCTGCTTTTCCTCTTCCGCAGAAACAAAAGACCAAGTCACAAGGTATGCACATTCAAGAAATTCGAGCCTTTCAAAAATATTTTGAAGTTATTTAAGATCCACAAATCTTAGTCGAACTGTTTCTCAAGCTGCAAGAGTTTTAAAAGAAAAACTTATCGAACAAATTCCAACCATGGTATTTCCACCATATGTGACAAACAAATACGCTTTCGCTTTAGCGCACAATAAACTTAAATTTCCAAGTTTGCCAACCAGTAAATTAGCTTTGTCACTTCATTCACCACTTCCTCCATGGTTTATGTGTGGCTCAACTTTAGCACTCAAAAATTTTTTAACAAACAAAACAGCTGAGAAAGTAGTATCGACTAAGTATGACATAAATACCTTTGACGGACATCTCCATCTCGATATTCAACATGTCCGAGTTTTATCCACCACCGCAGAAGGTGATACATAAGACTTTTATAGCTAATCATCCTCTTTTTCTATATCATTTATTAACACATTTGTCGAATGTTTGCAGCCATTCCATTATCACCTGCTCTATCAGAAGAAACAACAACAACAACAACAACAACAACTGACAAGAAAGTGTCAAAGAAGCATATAAGCACTTTGTCGAAAGACAAACCACTCCAATCAAAGAAAACAGAGGTAAACATTTCATTATTCCTCTTTTAAATTTAATTACTAAACTCAATACTTATCAAATCTCTCATTTTATAGAGTAAGCAAAGATCAAATAGTTCAGCTACTGCTACTTCTCCAAAGAAGAAGAAAAGGGCTAGACAGATGATTGTGAGCGACGAATCAGAGGTCGAAACGTTTGAAAACTCTCATAACCTCTTTTCAACGCTTGTACATTTCTTTGCTTTCTACTAACATGTGTGTTGAATTCTTTCAGTCTGATGAGAGTCCAGAAAGGATTCTAAAGACTGCCTCCAAACCCACTCAATCAAAACCTGTCGAAAAGCAAACAAGAAAGAACGACAAGCCACAAGAGAAAGCTCCAGAAAAGGCTAAGAAGAAAAAGAACCTTCTAAAGCCTGCGAGCGCACGTTCTCGCGTCGACGGAGACACCTCAAAGGTAACTAGTACACCTTTTACTTATTTCCTTTGATGATTTGAATTAGGATAACATATAACTTTGTCTATAAATTTTGAATAGGACCTTGAAAACCAACCTGTCAAAACATCCATCAAACAAACAGCACCGACTTCAACTCCCACTGTTTCTGCACCAATCAATGATCCAATGGTCGAAGCAAGACTTAATGAAGATGACCTCAACATTGCAGCAGATGAAAGTACCCCAATGGCCCTTGATGATCTACCTCTTCACCAGGAAACAACTGAGGTCGAAGACCAAGAGCATGGAGGAATTGATGTTACATTGACCGAGACTCATGCCCAAAATCAACCACAAAAGAAAAATGAAGAATTGGTTGAAAATGTAAGTCAAGATCAAACTCAAAGGGGTGATGTTCACATGGCCGAAGGCAATGACCAAATTCAAACAGCTGGAGATGACATCACAATGATTGAGCCAATTGTCAATGATCCAACTTCACCTCTGAGACAAATCGAAAAGAAGAGGAAGAGAAAGAAAGTGGTGAAGAAAGTAAGGTAACTAGTGAAGATGAACATAATGATGACAACATAGAGCATGTTGACGAATCTCCTACTAAAGAGGATGAATCGACTGGTCTCAAACTCTTGACTGGCAATGCAATGAGTGAAGATGAATGGAAGGAACTGAAGAGTAAGAAACCCCTTGAAGCTCTGCAATTACTGTTGAAGACTAAAACTTCAAGTGAGCGAAAATCAGTTTCCTCGACCATTTCTGCGGGTGAACACTCTGAAAGTTCCAAGGTAAACCTGCTACAAGAACTTCGCACTAGAGTCCTTGAGATAGACTTATTTCAAGCAATCGAAGAAGACCATATGGTTGCTTTCAAGATCAAAGATCTGCTGCACAAACTCAACAATCCAACAGCCAGTAATTCTCTCATCGAATTTCTTGTTTCATTCGAACCTCTCTTGGAGCAAATCACAAGGGACCTTGAGAAGAAGAAGAACCATGCTTCATTTAAAGAGCGTGAAAGCACCCTGAAATTGGAAACATGGACTGCTGTCGAGGCTTCAAGAAACAAGATCTCTTCTATACAAACCAAGGCAAAAGCTGACATGAAGGCTGTAGATGAATACGATGCTGAGATTGCTGTGTATCAAAAGGTGATTGAGAGATTGGAGTCAAAGGTTAGGGCAGCAGAAAAGAAGAAATCTTCAGTCTTAAGGGAAATGAAGACTTCAGAAATTCTGGAAGCTGAAGTAAATAAGGAAGCAACCCATTGCATTGACCTCTTAGAAAAATTTGACGAACATGAAACCAAGGTCAACCAATTGGTCGAAGAAGAGAGTTTCATCAATACAAGATTAGAGCGAGCTAAGGCTCTATTGGAGACTTTGAAAAACAATCTCGTCTTGTAATTTGCTGTTTCATCTTCCCTTGCTTTGGAACTTTTGTAATTTCATCTTTCAGTTCCACATCTTGTACTTCGACAATAGCCTTTGTTGCCATTTGATCTTTTTAACATGCCAAATTAGAGGTTTGCTCATCTTTAATCTTGCGTTATTTTAACTTCCTGCAAAATTGGCCTATACTTCTTTAAATACTTGCCATTTATTTGCAAAATTCGACCATCAGCACCTAATTCTTCAACTTCGTAGGCACCGTTAGTATATACTTGTAAAATGCGAAATGGTCCTTCCCAATTTGGTGACCATTTACCCAAAACTCTATCTTTTTTATCCATGGGTAATATGACTTTCCACACTAAATCTCCCAAGGCAAATGTTTTTGACTTAACCTTTTTATTATAAGCTCTAGCCACTCTTTCTTTTTGCCTTATAAGAACATCTAACGCATTTAGTCTTTCTTCGTCTAAATCAACCAACTCATCTAACATCATATCCCAATAAGAATCTGATGGAATTTCACATTGCCTTTGAATTCTGGCTGATTGTAAACAAATTTCGACTGGCAAGACTGCGTCGTGTCCAAATGTGAGTCTATAAGGAGTAGTGTTAATTGATACTCTAGGAGAATTTCGACATGCCCACAACACTTTATCAAGTGTTTTATGCCAATTTTTAGGCTTCTGCCCAATGTGTTTCTTAATCAAATTGATAATAATTTTGTTGGCCGCTTTTACTCGACCATTAGCTTGGGCATAGTATGGTGTCGATGTTAATAACTTGAAACCAATTTCAGAAGCAAAATCAACCATTTTTCGACCAATAAAAACTGTGCCTTGGTCTGTAGTAATGGTTTCAGGAGTACCAAACCTATATAAGATGTGGTTTTGAATAAAATTTATTACTGCTTCCTGATCTACATTAGCTAAGGGAACAGCCTCCACCCATTTGGTAAAATAATCTATTCCCACTAAGATAAAACGATGCCCTTTCGACGAAGTTGGTTTGATTTCACCAATCAAATCTAAAGGCCAACCTCTAAAAGGCTATGGTTTTACTATTGAATGCAATTCACTTGTAGGCACATGTTGTATTCCTGCGTGTTTTTGGCATTCTTGACAACCCTTGGCGAAATCTATGCAATCTTTCAGCATAGTTGGCCAGTATACTCCTTGTCGAAATAAAAGCCACTTCATTTTGTGACCTGCTTGATGAGATCCACAAGCTCCACTATGAGTATTCAAAATTGCTAAATATGCCTCACTTTCATTAAGACATTTCAATAACACTCCTTCAGGAGTCTTTTTAAATAACCCATTCCCAATAATAACATAACTTAAAGCTCTATACTTGGTTTTCCTATCAGTCACTCCTGTTGGATTTTCCAAATATTCGACAATTTTCCTTCGCCAATCATCATTCGACATATTGTCAATGGCAAAAATTTCAACTTCAAAATTTTCAAAAGTTTTAAAATTTTCCACCAGATTTAACATCTCTGCCCCCTCAAGTTTTGTCGTTGACAATTGGGCATTGGATGAATCTGTCGAAATCTGTTTGTGTTTTATGTTTATTAGCTTTAATAGCTTTTCTTTTGAAACTTTGTATCCTGATGCTATTTGTGCCAAATCGTTTGCCTCTTGATTTTCCATACGAGGCACGTGTTTTATGTGAACAATGTCAAAATTCTTTAACAACGTATTAGCAATAGCAAAATACATTATTAAGTTCTCTTTGATTCATTTGTATTCTTTTGTTAACTGTTTCACAATTAGTTCTGAATCTCCTTTGATTTTGACATGTTTTGCCCCCAATTCTAACAAGATCTGAAGTCCTGCTATTAAGGCTTCGTATTCTGCCTCGTTGTTGGAGCATGTCCCTTCAATTTTAAACTTATATTTTGATGGTACCTTTGTTGGTGAAATTATTAATACACCAATTCCAACACCATATTTTTGACTTGATCCGTCGAAGTATAACTTCCAAGGTTGGGTTTCCACTAAGTTTATTGTATTTTCGACCACTGAATGGTCAACTATGAAGTCAGCCACTATTTGACCTTTTATTGCTTTTAATGGCTGATAAGTCAAAGAGAATTCAGAAAGAGCCAAAGCCCATTTACCTATTCTTTTATGTAAAATTGGTTTCGACAGCATATGTTTAATAATATCATAATGCGAATAAACATACACATCAACAGGCTTTATGTATTACTTCAATTTTGTACAAGAGAAATACAAGCATAAACACAATTTTTCGATAGGATGATACCTAGTTTCTGCATCATTTAGAATTCTACTGAGGTAATAAATGGCTCTTTCGACACCATTTTCATCTTCTTGAGCTAACATGCTTCCTATAGAAAATTCTGAAGTTGCTATATACAATTTCATTACTTTATTCCTAATAGGTGGTAACAAAATTGGTGGCTTCATCAGGTATGCTTTAATCTTGTCGAAAGCTTGTTGGTGTTCTGCATCCCACCTAAACCCATCTTCCTTCTTCAGTCGAAGTAATGCCGAAAATGCTTAAGTCTTGCCACTTAGATTTGAAATAAATCTTCTAAGGAAATTGATTTTTCCTAATAATAACTGCAATTCTTTTTTGGTCGAAGGAGCTTTCGTTTCCAAGATTGCTTTCGTTTTGTTTTGATTGATTTCAATGCCTTTTTTGTGTACAACGAAGCCCAAAAAGTCACCTGCACGAACACAGAAGGCACATTTGAGTGGATTCATTTTCAATCCATATTTTCTCATTCTTTCAAATGATTGTCGAAGATGGTCTACATGACCAATTCCTGTGGAAGACTTAATTACGATATCATCTATGTACACTTGCATAAATTTTTGAATAAAATCATGGAACATAGAATTCGTTGCCCTTTGGTACGTTGCACCAGCATTTTTTAGGCCAAATGGCATTACAACCCATTCATAGACACCTAATGCCCCTGGGCATCGGAATGCTATTTTCGACGTATCTTCTTCAGCAATATATATTTGGTTATCATAGACACAATCAAGCCTCTGGTTTTCGACAACATTGTCTCTATTTTTGTCCTCAACGGCTTCAGCAACTAATTGTTGTTGTAATTCAGCTTCTAAAACCGCTTTTTGCTTATTCTCGGCCACGTAGGCCGTAATTGTATCCCATGCAGTGGGCTTATCCATAAATAACTATTTATGGGCCTTCTCACCCTGTAGGCTTAACAGAGCCTTGTGGGTAGTTGTCTTCATCTACAACCTCTCTATCCCAAATGAATCCATAATTGGGATGAAGTATCACTGAAGATCTAACATTGTTTTGGTTTTCATACCAAGTTTAGAAGAAATACATGGCGCAATGTTCGCCAATTGTTTATCAAAGGTTTTGTTGGTAATAGTGTTTACCTCAGCCTTGAAGTAACTCTGATCACCTTCAATATTTTCTACTAGACCATCTTCTCTCCAAATGATGAGCCTCGGGTGAACTGTCGAAGGTATTGCTCCCACACCATGGATCCATTCTCTTCCCAGCAGCATGTTGTAATTTGCCTTTGTTGAAATTACCATGAACATCGTTGGTCTCCTGATGCTTCCAACAGCAAAATCAACTTCAATGGCTCCAAGTGAGTGGCCACTTTTGCCTTCATAGTTGGTAAGAATTACATTGTGTGTTTTCAAGTCAGTCTCACACTTTCCAATTCTTTTCAGCATATGTTGTGGCATTAGGTTCACAGCAGCACCACCGTCAACCAGGATTTTATTGACCCCAATATTGTTCACCTTCATTTGAATATACAAAGGTTTGAGGATGTTCATCATTCCACAGTCTGGTTTTTCAAACACAGCGTGTTGCTCTTCAATGCAACCATTTTTCAGCACATAGTAACAAATTGGTTTGTAAGTGGTTTCTTCGTCAAAATCTTCTTCGACATCATTCACTTCAGAAACCACATCATACTCAATTGGGAGAATTGAGACTACACCACACAAGACGTCGAATTCTGACCCAGAATCAGCGAAATCTGATCCCATTTCTTCATCTAAATTGAGACCCTCTTTGATCATTGAAAGTGGTGGAAATATTCTTTCAGTAGTTGGCTTTCTAGCCATTTCAAGAGATTTTGAAGGTATTTGTTTACCTTTCTCTTTGTTGGAATTTTCCACCTTGCCTGCAGCAGCAACCTTTTTTTGGCGTTGATATCTACGCCACTGAGTTCTTGTCATAGGGTTCTTCCCTTTGTAGTTATTATTATAGGCATATTTATTAGACTCAATTGCCTTGGATAGTAGCACTAGTGCTACCCTTAACCAATTTTGCTGATTTCTGTTGATTTCCAACATTCTTTCCAGCATAATATACTGGATAATAACCAGTACTTTTTCCACTAGAGTGCACCCATTTCTCGACAGGAGACTTTGCTGAAGAAAAATAAGTTTTGATCTGTTTCTTTTGCGGATTTCTTGTCGAAGTGACTTTGTATTGAATACCTCTGTTTGTTGTAGCTGAACTTTGGTCTTTTGTCGACCCACTTTCCTTTACGTTTCAATTGAGGCTTAAATCCCTCCAAATTTTTGGTAGCCTCTTTGTCGAAGACAGAACTACACCTTGGACAAAGCATAACCTCAGTATTGTTGATTTTGCAGCGATTGAGAAAATCAATCAGTTCTTCTTCGGCCCTTGGATACACTATCTTCATTTTTTCAGCGTACTGGTCTTCAGTGACCATTTCGACCAATTCTTCTGGCTTTTTCGGCTTTGAGTCTTTCGACTTGTCGAACTCTATCAGCCAATTGTGCCATATCTCTTAAATGTAGTGTATCTAGTTTCTTTCTTATAGTGTAATCTAGACCACCAGCAGCCATTTCGACTAACTCGTGTTCAGGCACTTAAGCAAAGCACCTTGCTTTGAGAAGTCTAAACCTATTGAGATAATCATCAATAGATTCTTCCCCTATCGTCGAACGCTAGCCAATTCCTTAAGACTAATTTTACATTGGCCCATATAGAATTGTTCGTGAAAGGCCTTCTCTAACTGACTCCAATTAAGTATGGAATTTGGAGGCAGGGTGGTGAACCATGTAAATGCATTATTAGTTAAAGAATTTAGAAAGTATTTCATTCTTAAATTCTCGTTATACGCAATATCACCAGCCTCAGTCAAATAACGAGCCACGTGTTCGACAGTAGATTCACTGGTTTCTCCAGCAAATTTTGTGAACTTAGGGACTTTCCATCCCCTAGGCAGCTCCGTTTGTAAGGTGTATTCCGACAACGGCGACACAAAATTAGGCCTATGTAAACCTAAGTTAAGGCCATTCTGGGCTAGAATAGTTTCGACCATATTAGCCAGATTATTTTGTGCTCCAAAATTGTTTTGTTGCACTTGTCTGACCACTTCATCTGCATTTTGGTTTCTATTTACTAACACAACTTCAGGGATTGCCTCTACCCTCATAGGCTCTTCGACAACCTGTTGTTGTCCTTGGTTTCCCTGATTTATAGGTATTGGATTGTTAGGCCTTTCAACAGGTACTTCGACAGGCCTGGCATTCTGAATTTGGGGAGTACCAAAGAAATCAGCAATTCTGCCCATTTGTGCTGCTAACATTTGGTAACTGCTATTAGTGTTTTGTATCAAAGGATTAAACACTATACCAATTTTTTGTGTTAACATATTGACCATATCATGATTGCTATCATCCATTTGTTGCCTCAATGCCAACAAAGATGTTGTAGTCAAATTGGGTTGGGCATTTCGACTAAAAACGCCTTCTGATGAGCTATGAGTAGGGGAATAGCCTGCGATTGCATTTTCTGCAAAAGTAGACGAATTTGTCTGAAGGCCCGCCATCAAAGCCATTGGAATGCCATATGGGTAAGGTCTACCACTCATAGTAAATGGCAAGTTTCCAACCATTGGATTTGCCATCAAAGGACTCGTTGGTCCTACTATTGGTGGCACAGAAGCCATTGTATTAACATTCGTTAATGCTGCAGTGGTCATCATTGACACAGGGGTAATTATGGGAGAAGTTATAGCAGTTACTCCCATTGTTGTCGAAGAAGGCATAGCAACGGTTATGCCTGCGACATTTGCAGCATTAACATCACTAACTGTAGTTTGTTCTTGTGTACTTTGTGCATTTGATGCAGAAGCATTACTTGTACTAGAGCGTGCCATCTCTGAAAGATGTTTACCACTCCTTAATTGCATGCACAAATAAACACAAAATTTAAAAATTCAACGAAAAAACTTTCAAATTAGCACAAACGTCCCACCGGGCGTGCCAACTTGTTTACCGTGGTTTTTGGTAAACACCGCTAGTTTGAAATTTCTCCTGTTTGCAGGATCAACTAGTGAATCCTAAGACCATTTGTGTTAAAGTTTTTTCCAGAATTATGCGTGTTCTTGTGGTTTCAAAGAAACGAATGAAGATAACTACCAATTTCACGCGAAACCGTCGAATTTCTTCAGATAGGGACGAAGTGAAAAGAAATAAAAAATTGTAGAAAAGCAATAAAGAAAGCAAATTAAAATGTATTAATTGAAAAGAGAGTTGGTACACAGATCATACATTCTTCTTTGACTAGTTTTCTCTGTAATGTGTTGGAAGTTAAAGCGTGAGAATACCCTTTTTTCCTATGAGAATCTACTATTATACAAGGAGGGAAAACACTAAACTAACTAACTGTACAGAGAATTTAAATAAAAGAAAACTGCTTCAGCCTTCGACTAGGGTAACTGCCAGAACTTCGACGGCGAGCACTTGATTTTGACCTGCTATTGAATCCCAACCTTCTTCTCGTCGAAATATCACCCTTCAATTCTTGTTAAGTCTAAGGCTTTGTCGAATTTGCCTTCTGATACAACTCTGCTATGTCGAAACCAACACCTTCTTCTGAGAAAACCGAAGTCAAACCCCGTTGACTGCATTTAATTTATCCTGTCGAAATTACAGGCTTACACCAGCGCTACAGGCGATCTCAAGGTACAGATCATTGGCGACCACAGTGGGAGAACATTATCCCACCAAAATTCCTGATGCCTCCAAAGGCAACCCGAGGCAGACCGCAGTCAACCCGCCTACAAAGCATGGTCTTGACACCAGTTCGACCACCTCCTGCACTGGGGGGAACGACGACCAACAATGAGGTCGCTGCCCCCGGTCCCCAGCCATGCACGACCTAGCAGGTTGACGTCACTCTTCCGGCCAATCTAGTTCAGGAGCTTCATGACTTGCTTTATGACAGGGATCAGCAGATCGCTCACCGAGATGACCTCCTCACCCAGATGGAGGAACTAATAGCTTCTTGACGAGGTGTTTACCGTGGTTTTTGGTAAACACCGCTAGTTTGAAATTTCTTCTGCTTGCAAGATCAACTAGTAAATCCTAAGACCATTTGTGTTAAAGTTTTTCCAGAAATTATGAATGTTTTACAGTTTTTTAAAAAAAAGAAGGAAGGTAACTGTCAGTTTCGTGCGAAACCGTCGAAGTCACTTCAGACAGAGATGAAGAGAGCAAATAAAAATGCAGAAAATTGCTTAAAGAAACAAAGTAAAATGCATTAATTGAAAAGAAAGTTGGTACACATGATCATACATTCTTCTCTGACTCGTTTTCTCTGTGATGTTGGAAGTTAGAGCGTGAGAATCTGTAATGAGTTTATAATCCGTTTTTCCTATGAAAAACTACTATTTATACAAATAGAAAATAACTGTACAAAGTTTAAAAAATGTAACTGCCACGTGCTTTCGACAACGGTTGCTTGATTCTACTTCGTTATCAGCCTTCAACTTCTTTTTGTTGAAATCTCTGACTTCAGCCTCTTCGACTTTGCCAAATCTAAGGTCGAAATCTGCTTGATGCAACCTGATAACTTAATTCACTTCAGTGTCGAGATTGGTACTTGTCTCTTGGAATACAAGGTCAAACTTTAAAAATAAGTCAAGCCTCGTTAACTGCATTTAATTGAGCCTGTCGAAAATGCAGGCTAACAAATTGCCCCCCAAAAATGTCTTTTCCGACTAAAATTTAAATGAAGGAAGAAAATGACGTTTTTGAGAATTCACCCAACAGCTTAATGTCAAGTCTGCTAACGTCACCACCATCAGCTTCCAGAATTGAAAAGACACTTTTTGAAAAGAACAGTTTTTTGTGCCAACTATTCAGAGATAGTGGGCCATGTTTGCTTTGGAACTCATGTTAAGTAGTAGGGCATCTTCGACTAAGCAAAGCTCTTCGACCACTTCCATTGGCGAACTGTCTGATAGTTCGAAGGAAGACCTCCTTAAGGAATTTCGAGCTAGAGTTCTTGAAGCTGACTTATTTCAGGCCATCGAGCAAAATCATATAACAACTTTTGAGATCAAAACGCTGCTGCATAAACTCAACAATTCAACATCAAGCAAATCCCTCTTCGGCTTCATTGTCGAATTTGAGCCTCTTTTAGAACAAATCAAATGGGATCTTCAAAAGAAAAAGGATAACGCTGCAAACAAAGAGCGCGAAGCTAAACTGCAACAAGAAGAGTGGGCTGCTGTCGAAGCTTCACAAGCCAAAATTTATTGATTGGAGACCCAAGTAGCAAATAATGCTCAAGAAATGGTTGATTGTGACAGAGCTATTTCTGGATATCAAGAACAAATCAAGAACTTACAATTGAAGCTCAAAGCAGAAGAAAAGAAGAAAGCTTCACTTCGTAAGACAACTCTTGAATCTTTGGAACCAGTGATTAATGCAGAAGCAGCTTTGGGAATTGAGCATTTGCAAAGACACAGCCAACATGAAGCAAAGGTTCAAAGTTTGGTCGAAGACGAAGCCCTTACTGCTACAAGACTAGAGCATTCAAAATCTGTTTTAGAAAGGCTCAAAACCAACCTTCAACTTTAAATTGTAATTTTCTTGATTTCCAATTTTGTAACTTCGACAATGTTCTGGCAATTATTAACTTCTAAATGCCATGTTTAAATCTTCTTTATAATTTTAGTCCTGCGTTATTTTGACTTCTTGCAGTATTGGCTTATACTTTTTTAAATACTTGCCATTTATTTGCAAAATTCGACCATCAGCGCCTAATTCTTCGACTTCATAGGCACCGTTAGTATACACTTGCAAAACTCGAAATGGTCATTCCCAATTCGGTGACCATTTGCCTAAGACTCTATCTTTTATGTCCATAGGCAGTATAACTTTCCAAACTAAGTCTCCTAAGGCAAAAGTTTTCAACTTAAATTTTTTATTATAAGCCTTAGCTACCCTTTCTTTTTGCCTTATCAGGACATTTAACGCATTTAATCTTTCTTCGTCTAAATCAACCAACTCATCCAACATTATATTCCAATAATAATCTGATGGAATTTCAAATTGCCTTTGAATTCTGGCTGACTATAAACAAATTTCGACTGGTAAGACTGCCTCATGCCCAAATGTTAGTCTAAAAGGAGTAGTATTAATTGACTCTCTAGGAGAATTTCGACAACCCCACAAAACTTGGTCAAGAGTTTTATGCCAATTTATAGGCTTTTGCCCAATATGCTTTTTAATCAAATTAATAATGATTTTATTAGCTGCTTCAACTTGACCGTTGGCTTGAGCATAGTATGGTGTCGAAGTCAGTAATTTGAAACCAATAAAAACTGTACCTTGGTATGTAGTAATGGTTTCTGGAATTCCAAACCTATATAAAATATGGTTTTGAATAAAATTGATTATTGCCTCTTGATTAACATTAATTAAAGGAATAGCTTCTACCCACTTAGTAAAATAATCTATCCCAACTAATATGTAACGATGTCCTTTTGACGAAGTTGGTTTAATCTCACCAATTAAATCTAAAGCCCAACCTCTAAATGGCCAAGGTTTCACTATTGAATGAAGTTCACTTGTAGGCACGTGTTGAACTCCTACATGCCTTTGACATTCTTGACAACCTTTAGCAAACTCTCTGCAATCTTTTAACATAGTTGGCCAGTACACTCCTTGTCGAAACAAAAGCCATTTTATTTTGTGGCCTGCTTGATGAGACCCACAAGTTCCACTATGAGTATTGGAAATTGCTAAATATGCCTCACTCTCACTAAGGCATTTAAGTAAAACTCCTTCAGGAGTCTTTTTGAATAACTCATTTCCAATAATCACGTAGCTTAAGGCTTTATACTTGGTTTTTCTATTGGTTATTCCTGTTGGATTTTCCAAGTAATCGACAATTGGTTTTCGCCAATCATCATTCGACATATTGTCAATGGCAAAAACTTCAAAACTTTGAAAATTTTCAATAGTTGGAGATAGCGATACTTCCTCGGCCTCCCAAGTTTTTGGCGTGACATTTCATTTAAAGGATAATCTGTCGAAATTAATTTATTTTTTATTTCTATTAATTCTTCTAGTTATTCTTTTGAAACTCTGTATCCTGAAGTAATTTGTGCCAAATCATTTGCCTCTTGATTGTCAAGTCGAGGCACATGCTTGATTTGAACACTATCAAAAGGTTTTAACAATGTATTGGCAGTAACAAAATACATTATTAGGTTTTCTTTAATGCACTTATACTCTTTTGTTAATTGCTTCACAACTAGTTCTGAATCGCCTTTAATTTTGACATGTTTTGCCCCCAAGTCTAACAAGATCTCAAGTCCTGCTATCAAGGCTTCATATTCAGCCTCATTATTGGAGCAAGATCCTTCGATTTTAAACTTATACTTTGTTGGAATTTTTGTTGGTGAGATAATTAAAATTCCAATTCCAACCCCATTTTTGTAGCTTGAACCATCGAAATATAACTTCCAAGGTTGAGTATCCACTAAGTTTACTGTGGTTTCGACCAATGAATGGTCGACAATAAAATCAGCTACTAATTGGCCTTTAATAGCCTTTAAAGGCTGATATGTTAAAGAGTATTCAGAAAGTGATATAAGACAAAGTGACAAATGGAACTCCAAGGCACAACCAACTCAAGAAGTAAGTCCGTGTTAAGGGTAGTCGCTAGGAAGTTGGGTCGTGTCTTAGGAATGAATTGCAAACCGCTTTTGAAGATCGGCTCAAATCACTAAACACACTAGCACTCACACACAAATGGACCTAACTTATGTTTTCAATTGATAAATAGGTTAGGCACTTGTTTCTTTTTAAAAGAAATAGAGTCATGGCTTAGTGTTCTTAAAAGAAATTGTTTTGAAGTAAATAAATCGATTTATTCATATTATTTAAGCCAAAAATCGATTTCCTCCTTATGCTTAAAGCCATCAATCGATTAAATTGTTAAAGGACTTGGTTTTGGAAGCAATGAATCGATTCTTGACTTGTTTTCTAAAGCAAAGAATCGATTGTTAGCTTTAAAGCTAGCAAACGATTATGGTGTTTAGTTTTTAAAGAAGAAAATCGATTATCTTCTTTAATTTTGTGAAACTTCATTTTGTAAAGCAAACAATCGATTGTCTAGTTGCCTTATTAAAGCTCCAAATCGATTTAGGCTTCTTCTTGGAAGCACATAATCGATTCTTTCCTCTTTTGCATTAAGCAAATAATCGATTCTTATTCTTCTTTCATTCAAGCACAAAATCGATTATTTACTTGCTTTACTAAAGCACAAAATCGATTTCTCACTTGTTCCCACAAGCAAGAAATCGATTTCTGACCTGTATTTGTGAAAGCATAAAATCGATTTCCATATCATGTTTCTCAAGCAACTAATCGATTTGTCACTTATTACTTTAACGTTAAAAATTATTTCAACGGTCATATTTTCACAAACTCTATAAATAGGGCTTATGGTTTCACGATCAATTCACAACCTACAATTCTAAAGAGAAGAACGCAAACTCTCTCACTGTCACACTCATTCTTCACGTTCTTCATCACTTTGAGCTGATCTCTCTCAAGGATTAGGTTGGGATTCTTCAAGTTGTTGTATTCGCCTTCTTAGAGGTATTTCTGTTTACTGTAATTTGTTCAATTACTTTTATTTGGTTTTACTAGAGAGTGGGGAATCTCTCTAGGGTTTTGACTGTAACAAGGGTGGGGTATCTCTTGTATGTAAATTGGTTGTACTAGAGAGTGGGGTATCTCTCTAGGGTTTTTGATTGTAATAAGGGTGGGGTATCTCTTGTTGTAATTGTTGTTTAGGGCTCTTGCACACGGTGGGGTATCCTAGGTGAGGAGTGCATGTGTCTGTAAGGGTTTTAAAGCACCCGGTTGAAAGCTTTGTTTTGATAGTGAAAATCTCACAAAGGGTTGTGAGGACTGGACGTAGGTCACTGGGAGGTGACCGAACCAGTATAAATCTTGTGCGTGCTAATTCGTTCATTTCATAAACCTGCGCGAAAATTAATCTAAGTCGTTAAAAAGGGGAAAAAATTTTAAAGTCTCAATTCACCCCCCCTCTTGAGACTGAAGCCACTTGGTAACACTTTCGTCTTGTTTTGATTGATTTCGATGCCCTTTTTGTGTACAACGAAACCCAAAAAATCATCTGCACGCACACAAAAGGCACATTTGAGTGGATTCATTTTCAATCCATATTTTCTCATTCTTTCAAATGATTGTCGAAGATGGTCTAGATGACCATTTTCTGACGAAGACTTAATAACAATATCATCTATGTACACTTGCATAAATTTTTCAATAAAATCATGAAACATAGAATTCATTGCTCTCTAGTATGTAGCACCAGCATTTTTTAGGCCAAATGGCATTACTATCCATTCATAAACACCTAAAGCCCCCGGGCAACGAAATGTTGTTTTTGATGTATCTTCTTCAGCAATATATATTTGGTTATAACCAGAATAACCATCAAGCATGCTTAAATATTCATAACCTGTTGCTGAATCAACTAGCATTTCTGCCACATGACATATTCATCTTTAGGTGTAGCATTATTCAAGTCTCTAAAATCTATGCAAACTCTAAGTGTACCATTTTTCTTAATTACAGGAACTATATTAGCAAGCCATTCGACATACCTGGCAGTTCTGATGAATTTGCTCTTTTGTTATCTTTCTATTTCTGCTTTGATCTTCAACAGGATCTCTGGTGCAAATCTTCTTAGAGTCTGCTTCACTGGCTTCTTTCCTGGTCGAATTGGTAATTTTATCTCAACCACTTCTCGACTTAATCCTGGCATTTCACTGCAGTCCCAAGC
Source organism: Astragalus glycyphyllos (assembly GCA_963573325.1). NCBI lineage: Eukaryota > Viridiplantae > Streptophyta > Magnoliopsida > Fabales > Fabaceae > Astragalus > Astragalus glycyphyllos. The sequence continues at coordinate 46,030,212 of OY754308.1, read as the reverse complement.
AAAGCAATCCTTGTACTCCTTCAGCAATTCGACAATCTGCACCTTCAATGCTTGATCAATCTTTGCACTAATATATGTTGGCCTTTTTATGGAGCCATCCCCCAAATCAATCTCTTCTAAGAGATCTTGTGCCTGGATCCTTTTGGTCGAACCCAATGGATCCTTTTCAAAACCTAGAGGCTCATCATCGTAAACGCAATCAAGCCTCTGGTTTTCGACAATGTTGTCTTTATTTTCATTTTCAATGGCTTCAGCAACCATTTGTTGTTGTAACTCGGCTTCTAAAACCGCTTTTTGTTTGTTTTCGGCCACATAGGCCGTAATTCTATCCCATGCACTGGGCTTATCCATAAATAATTATCTATGGTCCATCCCACCCTGTAGGCTTGACAAAGCCTTGTGGGCGATTGTCTTCGTCTATAACCTCTCTCTCCCAAATAAATCCATAGTTGGGGTGGAGTGTAACGGAAGATCTAATGTTGTTTTGGTGTTCATATCCAATTTCAGAAGATGCACATGGCGCAATATTCGCCAGTTGTTTGTCGAAGGTTTTCTTGGTTATAACATTTACCTCAGCTTTGAAATAACTCTGATCACCTTCAATATTTTCGACCAAACCATCTTCTCGCCAAATGATAAGCCTTTGGTGGACAGTCGAAGGTATTGCCCCCACACCATGTATCCATTCCCTTCCTAGCAACAAGCTGTAATTTGCCTTTGATGGAACTACCAGAAACAATGTTGGTCTCTTAATACTTCCTACAGCAAATTCGACTTCAATGGCCCCAAGTGAATGGCCACTTTTGCCTTCATAATTTGTAAGTATTACATTGTGTGTTTTCAAATCAGTTTTACACTTTCCAATTTTCTTCAACATATGTTGTGGCATCAAGTTTACAGCAGCACCACCATCGACCAGGATCTTATTGACACCAATGTTATTCACTTCTGCTTGAATGTACAAGGGTTTGAGATGATTCATCATTCCACAATCTGGTCTCTCAAACACAACATGTTGTTCCTCCACACAACCATTCTTCAGTACATAGTAACAGATTGGCTTACAAGTAGTCTCTTCGTCGAAATCTTCTTCGACGTCATTCACTTCAGAAACTACATCATACTCAATTGGTAGAATTGAGACTACGCCACATAAGACATCGTATTTTGACCCAGAATCAGCAAAATCTGAATCCATTTCTTCATCTAAGTTAAGACCTTCTTTGATTACTGACACTACAAAAAAACAGCTTATTTGCGAGGGACGTTAGCGAGGGAACATAGGTCCCTCTCAAAAACAAGCATTTGCGACGGATTTTGCGACGGAATTGGTATCCTCGTTTTTACAGACAATTAGCGATGGATTTGCTGAGGTTTGCGATGGAATTTCCCTTGCAAAATGTTGGGCGCCAATTTGAAAATTCATGGCACAGAAAACAAGGAGGTTAGCGACGGAATGGCCAAATCCCTCGCTAATTATTTGACCGTTCAGCCTCATTTATTGTGCACGTTAGTGAAGGAATTGGTCAAATCCCTCGCTAATTTTTTTAATTTTTTTTTGTAATCCGTGTACACTCTCTCACTCACACTAATCACTCTTCTTCTCACTCACACTACTCACAACACACTCTTCTTCTCTCTTCTTCACCTACAACCACACCACCACCACGTCCACCACCACCACCACCACTCTTTCTCCTCTCTCTCCTACGACCTACTCTCTCTCCTCTTCACCCTTTCTCTTCCTCTACTCTCTCCACACCTACAAACCCTAACCCACAACCCACCACCACCATCCACCACCACCACGTCCACCACACAACCACCACCTACACTCTCTCTTAACCCCCCAATTTCTTCCCTAGGTTAACCCCAATTTCTTCCCTCTTTCCCTCTTCCTCTCTCCACCTTGCTTCCACACCACCACCACCACCACGAACCGTGCACAACCACCACGACCGGAGCTCTCTTTTGTAGGTGTAGTTATTATTTTTCATGATATTGTGTTGATTTGTTGATTTTAATTTTTTATTTCTTGAATTTGTTTTTATTTATTTATTTTTTGGTTGAAATTGAAATTTGTTAGGATTGAAATTTGGTGTTTGAAGAATCACAACCGCACCGGAGTGCACACCGTCACCGAACCACCGCACCGGACTTCAATCTCGCTCATAACGGTTAGTTTTTAAAATAAATTGTTGTTGTTGGTTAGGATTGAATTGGTTAGGATTGAATTATTTGTTGTTGTTGTGTTAGGATTGAATTGGTTAGGATTGAATTATTTGTTGTTGTTGTTGTTGTGTGTTGTTATGAATTGTGAGTTAGTTGTTAGAATTGTGTTTGTTGGAATTGTTGTGAATTGTAAAATGAATTTAAATGTGAATGTTAGTAATTGAAATTGTTGTGAGTTAGTTGTGAAATGTGAGTTAGTTGTAAAATGAATTTAAGTGTAAAATGAATTTGTTGAAATTGAAATTGTTGTGAGTTAGAATTGAGTTAGTAATTGAAATTGTTGTGAGTTAGTTGTAAAATGAATTTAAGTGTGAATTGTGTGTTAGTTGTGAAATGTGAATGTTAGTAATTGAAAAATGAATTTAAATTTGTTAAAGTGAATTTGTTGAGAAGAGTTAGATTGAAAATTGTTGAGAATTAAAAATTGTGTATGTTGTTAATTGTGTCAAATAGTTGAAATTGAAAAGTGTATTATTTTAGAGTTGTTAATTGAAAATTGTTTAATTGTTGTTTTGATGAACCCTAGGTTAGATGACTGTGTGTTGTTGATGGAAAAGGGTGAGGTGTTGCCCCTCACCCCCATAATTTGCTCGAAATCATCTCCATTGAGATAATTGCGAGACGATACTAACAACGGTAAGGTTGGGAGTTATATGAAATAACTTCCTTCACTACTTGGATGGAAAAGGGTTTTGTGCTGTCCTTGACCCCCATACTCGGCTCGGAATCATCTCCACTGAGATCATATCGATGCCACTAACTTGATAGGTTATTGGGAATGTTATGGGAATCTAACACATTTTCTTAAATATGTGTAGATGAATTGGTATGAATTTAATCGTGATTGGGTGTATGATCGGTTATTTCCTAGAAGAGCGGGTTTAAAGCAAAGTTTTGTAATTGGGGTTGAACAGTTTCTTGTTGTAGCGTGGCGACATGAATTGGCTAGACGGGAAAAGGGGGTTAGATGTCCATGCTTAAAATGCGACGGAATACCTATTAAGACCGATGATGAAATTAGGGAGCACTTGTATCGTTGGGGGTTTAAGCCTAATTATTGGATTTGGGTGGAACATGGAGAAAAAGGACGTCCAAATTTTGACGCTGGGGCTTCAAGCAGTTCTGGTTTTGGTGTTGACGGAATACCGGGAAGATGTATGCGATGAAAAGTCATGATTGTCATGTATTCATGGAGTGTTTGCTTCCAATTGCTTTTGATTCATTACCAAAGTGTGTCTTGGAACCGCTTACTGAAGTGAGTCAATTTTTTAAAAATATGTGTTCTTCAACATTGAGAAGGGATGATCTTATTAAAATGGAGCAGAATATTCCTTTCATTATCTGTAAGTTGGAGAGAATATTTCCTCCCGGTTTCTTTGATTCCATGGAGCATTTACCGGTTCACCTTGCGTATGAAGCAAGACTTGGTGGACCAGTTCATTATAGGTGGATGTATCCATTTGAGAGGTAATTATCTATTTCAATTAAGTGTCTTTCGTTCATATATATATATATATATATATATGTAGATTAATGAAGTGTCTTTCGTTCATATATATGTAGGTTAATGGGTGATTATAAACGATCGGTGAAGAATAAAACTAGAGTTGAAGGATCGATCTGCGCAGCTTACGTACACCGTGAAACAATTTATTTTTATTCACATTATTTCAACAACTTTATGTTGTCAACAAATGAGGTTGAAGAAGAAAGACACCCGCTCGCTTTATCTGTATTTAGCAAACCTGGTCGCCCCTCGGGAAAGAAGTCAACCAGCTACTTATCAGATAAAGAGCATAAATCAGCACATGTTCATGTCTTGATCAATTGCACTGAAATTAAACCATATCTTGAGTAAGTATGCTCCAATTTCATTTTTAATCTTTACAACTTTAGAGTATGAAGTTAAATCAAGGTTTGATCAACTTTCAATATATGAATAATTCCTTTGCAGTGCATTCTTACGAATTGAGGGTATAGGCGCTGAAGAATCTTCTATTCGTATACATGAAAATTTTCCATCTTGGTTTAAGGCTAGAGTAAGTAGATAAAACTAATTTTAATGTCATATGTTTAAAGTAGATATGAGACATGACTTATTTTTTCCATATGTGGTTACTTAGGTTTATGAAGCGGAACCAACTCCCCAAATCCGACACTTGAGGAACTTAGCTGAGGGTCCTTTTCTTGAGGTGACCGAGTGGCACACATACCTAGTTAACGGTTACAAATTTGACACTCAATCATGGAGTGAGAGAAAAAGAACAATTAATAGTGGGGTATATGTTAAAGGGAAAACTGGAGGAGGTGAAAATGACTACTATGGTGTGATTGAACACATATATGAACTTGAATACCCACGGTTAGACTATGAAAAGAAAATAGCTTTGTTTTTCTGTAGATGGTTTGATCCATCAGTTAGAGGAACAAAATTGAATCCAAAATGTAATACCGTGGACATTCGAATGAATGGAAGGTATAAACTTTATGATCCGTTTATCATGGCAGAGAATGTGAGGCAGGTGTATTATGTTCCATATCCATCAACTCGGAGAGGATGGTGTGTTGCAATTAAGACAAAACCTCGGGGTCGCATTGAAGCTAATGATGCGGAGGATGACATTCCTTATCAGGTGGATGAAATTTCGGGAGTAAATGAGGTAATTGAAATTGAACAGATTGACTCCTTACGTGATGATCGATTCCTAGTTGAAGAAGTTGAAGCAGTTGAAGCAGACGTTGATGAAGATGAAGAACATAATGAAGATGAAGAAGAGAATGAATATGACGAATATGAGCAAGATGAAGATGAACAATATGAAGAAGACAATGAAGATGAATAATTTTATTAATCTTATGTTGTCTTTAAATTTATTAGAATCATTAATATATCATGATTGTTCTTGTTAATTTAGTTTCTTTAATTTATTTATAATATACATCATTAATGTTGTTAGTATCACATTTATCTTAGTGGTGACGCGTAAGTATTTTGTTTGTTTGTTTTTTTAAGTTAATTTATGGAACGACTTATATTTGATTGTTTGATATATCTTTCATTATGCAGGCTTCTTCCTGCAAAGGTAGCTTCATCGAAACATTACCCGTGTCATCCGAAAAATGTACTTTCAAAAGTTTCGTTCAAAGTGGACTAAGGTCACTGGCGAGGAAAAGAAGGAACTGCTGGAATTCTTTAGGGTAAATGTCAATTATGCCATTACTTATATTGTTAATTTAAATTTAATGTTTAATATAATTACTAATACATATTTTTGTTTTACTTAGGGTAAAGTGACATGGCGCGAAGAAGATGATGAAGAAGTGAGAAGAGTTTTTAATAAAAGGATAAGCGCTCAGTTATCAGATTTGCTTTATAAGTTGCGGGCTAAAAATCAGCGGCCAAACTACATGAGTGAAGAGGTTTGGAATGCCTTCCAGGCTCATTGGGCTACAACAAAGTTCAAAGCAAAATCTGAAGCAGCCAAGAAGAATAGAAATGTAACACCCCGATTTTCGGAGCGTTATTATGCAAACTCAACTCCTAATATGATATGATTTTGGAAAAGTACTCATCATGCTTTCTCAAAACATGAGTATCTTTTTTTCTTAAAACTCTTTTCAAAACAATTAGAGAATTGCACCACTTTTGAAACATGATGCCTTCTTAATATGATACAAGAGTTAGAACTAAAATGTGACAAGTATAGTTTCACTTCCCTGCACCAATAAGATACCTGTTTTTAAAAAAATGTGTACAATGCAAGGATTAAATTTGATTGGGATGAGAACACGCCCAATTTGGGGCTAACTAGTATCTCTATTGATACATATACAACAATGCCCATACAAAGAACCGCTCAAGGACCATATACTTGAGAAATTTCCCAAAATGACAACAAAGGAAGACACCTACGCTGATCAAGCATTCTATACTCAACTTCCGATTTGGAATCTCGATGAGCCCACTAGAACTCCACTATGGAAGGAAACCATCCCTACAACTTTGTCTCTGAAAAAGTAAACAATGGTCCTCCAGCAACTGGGTTGACATCCATTACATTGGAGAACCACGGGCAAGAGTCATCTTCTAAGATTAAACATATATAGATATAAACTAACTCACACATAAAAATCAACTCACATATGCATAATACTAACAAGTTTCAAACAGCTCATAACCAACAAGAAATCACACCACTCCATATATCCTAATGCAATGCCTATATGCCAATGCATATGATTCCGGAATATCACCTCCCCCGTAGGGGTTTGTGAGGTCCAATAAAGAACAACACCACCATTGTGAGGTCCAATGAAGAACAACACCACCATTGTGAGGTCCAATGAAGAACAACACCGCCTATGTATGCATGACCATACATCAACACCTCATGTATAATTTCACCACACCAAGCATTATTCAACCAACCATCACATGGATCAAGAATAATGAATTAACACCAACACCAAAACAACACGTTAGCAACACATATATCAATCAGTACACGCCATCACAACATTCAAAAATTAAGTAATACATATAAAGGAAGGAAAGAGCCCTTACCGACTTTTTCTTTCGATTCAACAACGTACAACTATCTAAGTATCTCTCGCCCCACACTAATCATTCCAATATATTCCTCAAGTCACCACCAACAAATCTCCTTTAAAAGTCTCTCTCGAAATCTCGGTCTAACCTCCCTAACATTTCATTTTTCTCACTTCCAAAAATGAATTTCCATTAGTTCAAAAATCGTAATTTTCAAAATATTAACTCATCCTGATTTCAACCTCTCAAAAGGATTCTTATTGTTTTTCAAAGATTGTCCATTTGTTTCTCATTTCTAAGTCACTTTCTAACCCCTTTTCAAAATCCGAGATAGGTGCTATCCTCACTTTTATAAGAACTCCTTTAAGTTTCTTTTTACAAAAATGATTTACTTAATCACACTAGCGGTAATACCTACCTACGCCTCATCCACCCTTCTTTCAAAGTCACTCCAAATCCCAGTAGACGTCTCAATCACAGATCATCAAAATCATATAATCACATTCACAACGTAGAACAAATACATACATAAGCCAGAGGCCACAACAACAATATCCTTACAGAACCAAATCAACACCCAAAGCTCCTAAGAAAACAACAGCCAAACACCACCCACAATCTCAATCATATAATAGCGACTAGAAAGAAGCCCTTACCTTAGGCGCTTTCCTTCCTAATGTAGATTTCAACTGGTCATACCATCGACCCCTACAACTCGAACTTGCCATCTACGTGCCACGTTCTATATAGGTACCTCCACCCGAGTCACAACTGATCATTCCAAGAATAACAAGTCACAACGCGACAACAACTACTAAACATCTACGCTTAGTTAACTACTCCATGTGACTAAAAATATTTTAGTTATAAAACCTGTCACTTCTCAAACCCATTTTTAAACCCATAAATGTTTCCAACAAAGCTTGTAGTTATTGAAATCAATTATTTTTCCAACACTTTGAAAAATAATAATCAAATAACTATAAAACATTTTTCATATATATATATATATATATGAAAAGAATTAACTTGGTATGTTTTCTTCCCAATCTAACTTACTCCATTTGGAATCCAAGCATACTTCGTTATCACTTCTCTAAAGTCTAACTACTAGAAACGATCAAGTTCTAGGGACCATAATATGTCATTACTTAATTAATCTAATTAATCGACTAAACTTTTTATACAAATCATAATCCTTTTATGTCCAATAAGAGATCACCCTAATGAAAATAAATTTACTTAAATCCTCTTTGAAACTTTAAAACATTTTCAGGTCATTCTAATAAAACTTCTAATAAATCAAAAAACATACTTTCTTATCTTCTTGAAAGTCTTGATCCATTTTTTTTCACATTATCTAGCCCGTAAAACAATTTCAAAAGATTACAATTAATATCCATCCGGCTCTACTTCGGGACTCTAGAACCCTTCACTACAATCAAATTGACAAACCTCAACTTGTCTCCCAAATTAGAAATCTAAAAATAGGCATGAGTTACCCTAAGTTAATCCACATCCTTAAGATATCATTTCAACCCTAAATCTACAATTCTTTTCGAATGGCTTACTAACCACAAGGGTTTCAAAACTTCCTTTTCATCTTTTCTAACAATACTATCTCATTCTTACTCGTACTAAATTAAATGTTATACGTCCACAGAGCTCTAACTAATCTAATTTATCTTTGAGACTTGTTGAGGTAAATCAAGAATAAAGTTTTAAGAAAATAAAGGAGGGAACTGAATCAGAGGCATAACCAATGGGAAATCAACTTACCAATCATGGAAGAAGAAGGATTGGCCGTGGTTGATTGCTCATGTGCGGTGGTGCGACTTCCGGTGCGGTGGCCGCCGGAGTAAGGTTGTCCAACAATGAAATTTCTTGAGGGTTTCTCTTCTAGGCGACGTAGGGGACTCGAATCTCAAGTTATATTTTTGATTGGAGGCATGTGGTGGCCGGAAAATGAGCTTGGAGGGGAGGTCATTTTACAAGAAAGTTCCTTTTCGAAAACTAATTACATGGGAAGATAGAGGAGGGGGAGGAGATGAAGAATACATAATTTGTTTGGCCAAAGGTGGCCGGAGTACGGCGGCGCAAGTTTAGAAAGTGGCGGTGACGGCCATGGATGAGAGAGATGTAGCTTCTCCATTTTTAGGGTTTTTAGAAAAGAAAAATGAAGGTAATATGTGGAAGGAGGGAGTTCAACGGCTGACCAAGAAAGGAAATGGGAAATTAGAGCTACGATCTGGTGGTTTAAGACAAATATAGTGCACCGTGTTCCATAAAACAGGAGTGCAGCCACCGTTTGATAGGAAGGATGAACAATTCGAATTTGAGTAGAAATTTGGTGGATTTAAATGAATGAAGGTGTACCATATGTCATGTTTTAAGGGTTGTGATTATAACTGAAAGAGTGTGAGCACTCAAAGAATGAATGGGTGCACAAAACACACAAGAGATGTCACAACTAAATAGAATAGAATATATTATCATTAAATAATTCAGCATAATTCTATAATAATTACAATCTTGCCCTCATTTCAAAATCACCCTCAATTCCCACATGACATCTTTTCACGGCAAATCAAAAACCAAAGCCATTACAAGAACGGTAACAAAAATAAAATTAGAAACAGTATAATTTACTGTACTACACAGGTCTTACAAGAAACTCAGAGAAGGGTGGCTCGCTTCACACCTGCGGGTTCGTCAACCAGGCTCAACATGCTCTTAGATTGGTATATTATTTTACAAATCTTTGTGTTATTTTTACATTGGTTAATTAGTTTGCAATATTTGAAAATGTATTTCATTTTACAGAGTTTGAAGGCAGGACGCCCTATCACTGCTCCTGAGCTGCATAGAGTCACCCATTTGAGGAAAGGGACTAACGAGTATGTTGATGACCGCGCCAGGATTACTCAGGTAAATATACAACTTGATTTGTATTATATAAAGTTGCTTTGTTAAAATGGAGCGCTAATTATGCTATGTTCTATGGTTATGCAAAACAAGAGCAAATTAATGAGATCATGTCTCAGCTGATTCAGGGGAGCTGGGACCCTGCCTCACTTGGTGAACTTCCTCCTGAGATGCGAGATCTGGCAAACATCAATTGGGAGAAATTAGTTGGTTGGTACAAGGGTCGTCTGTATGGTACTGGGCCAATGGCTCCTATTATGGGTTCTAAGGGCTCGTCTGGGGCCGGGAGCAGCAGAGGACGCAGTCGACCGCGCTTCTACTAAGTCAGATGCGAAGACAGAGCGGCTTAGGCAGGAGCTGCAATCTACTAAACAGCAGCTGGAGGATACTCAAGCGGAGGTTAGGGGCTGGAGGGCAGACCATGCGAAGGTGCTAAGGAGACAGGAGCTGATGTATAACTATTTTAAGAGCAAGAATATTTTTCCAGATGAGGAGGAAGATCAGGAGCAAGCTCAGCAGTCAGAGGAGTCAGAGGAGTCAGAAGAGTCTGAAGGCAGCTATTAGGATAGTTTGACATTTCAGTACTTTTTTATTCGGATATTATGTTATTTTTGATTCGGATATTATGTTGTTTTAATTCGGATTTTATGTTGATTTGGATTTATATTATGTTGATTTGGATGGAATTAAAACTGTTTTAGCTATTTCAATCAGGTATAAAATCAGATCTATCAATAAAAAAAATAAAAATAGGTTTAGCAGGAAAAAAAAAATTTAAAAACAAAAATTGGGATTAGCGAGGGAATTAGCGAGGGAATAGTGGACGCGTGGCTGTCAGAACTTGACCACGTGTCCCTCAATATTAACGAGGGATTAAAATCCCTCGCTAGTTAGCGATGGAATTAGCGAGGGATTTAAATTCCCTCGCTAATTGGATTAGCGAGGAGGGATTTAGCGAGGGAACCTGTCCCTCGCTAATTCCCTCGCAAATGACCATTAGCGAGGGATTTTGGTCAGTTTGCGAGGGAAATTTCCCTCGCTAATCCCTGTTTTTTTTGTAGTGTGAGAGTGGAGGAAATATCCTTTTAGTAGCTGGCTTTCTAGCCATTTCAAGAGGCCTTACAGGTACTTGCTTACCTTTGTCATTGCTAGAATTCTCCACTTTGCCTATAGCAGCAGCAACTTTTTTCTGGCGTTGATACCTGCGCCATTGTGTTCTTGTCATGGGATTTTTCCCTTTGTAGTTATTACTATAGGCATATTTGTTAGATTCAAAGGCCTTGTTCTGGCCAGTAGCACTAGTACTACCTTTGACCATTTTTGCTGATCTCTGCTGATTTCCAGCATTCTTTCTAGCATAATATACTGGGTAATAGCCAGTAGTCTTTCCGCCAGAATGTACCCATTTCTCGACAGGAGATTTTGCTGGAGGTACATAGGTTTTGATCTGTTCTTTTTCAGGATTCCTTGTCGAAGTGACCTTGTACTGAATACCTCTGTTGCTGTAGCTGAACTTTGGCCTCTTGTCGACCCATTTTCCTTTACGCTTCAGTTGAGGCTTAACACCCTCAAGATTTTTAGCAGCCTCTTTGTCGAAGACAGAACTACATCTTGGACAAAGCATCACTTCAGTATTGTTAATTTTGCAGCGGTTAAGGAAATCAATCAATTCTTCCTCTGCCTTTGGGTAAACTATTTTCATTTTTTCAGTGTATTGGTCTTCAGTGAGCATTTCGACATCCACGTTGTCAACAGCTTTCTCCTCTTTAGCATCACCAGCAACAACTCCTGTGATTTCAACCACGTTGATGTCAACTTCGACAAACAATGCATCAGCTGTTGGTAGAGGATCAGCATCAATTTTCATTGGTGGCTTTGATTTGTCACCAAATTCCAGTCTTCCCTCATTGAGGACTTTTTGAACCAAATCTCTGAAAGTAACACAACGAGAAGTCTTATGGCCTAAGAAATTGTGAAATTTACAAAAACCTCTTTTCTGTCGTTGTTCCAATGGTGGTACTTTCAGGCCCTTAGGCACCAAAATTTGACCATCAGCAACTAACAGATCAAATATTTCATCACACTTAGAAACATCATAAGTATAAGTTTTTGCAACAAACTTATCATTTTTAGGCTCAACAGGATTTTTTCCATTTGAAGGTTTCAGCAATTTACAAGTATAAGGAGGTCCTGATTTTAATTCTGCTATATTAACCTCCTCTTCGACATCTTCATAAGATATGTCGAATTCTTGGTCACTGTCATTAGTTTCGACTCATGCAACCTTTTCTTTTTTATTTTGGAACCTACCTGATTTGGCTTTTTCAGCTTTAAGTCTTTCTACTTGTCAAACTCTATCAGCTAATTGTGCCATATCTCTTAAGTGCAATGTATCTAGCTTCTTTCTTATAGAATAATCTAGACCACCAGCCACCATTTAGACTAACTCATGTTCAGGCACTTGAGTAAAACACCTTGCTTTGAGAAGTCTAAATCTATTGAGATAATCATCAATAGATTCTGCCCCCTTGCGTCGAACACTAGCTAGTTCTTTAAGACTAATCTTGCACTGGCCCATATAGAATTGTTCGTGGAAGGCCTTTTCTAACTGACTCCAACTAAAAATAGAATTTGGAGGCAAAGTGATGAACCATGTAAATGCATTCTTAGTTAGAGAATTTGGAAAATACTTCATTCTTAAATTCTCATTATGCGCTATATCACCAGCCTCAGTAAGATAACGAGCCACGTGTTCGATAGTGGATTCGCTAGTTTCTCCAACAAATTTTGTGAACTTAGGGATATTCCATCCCCTAGGTAACTCTGTTTGCAAGGTATATTCCGACAAAGGTGACACAAAATTAGGCCTGTGCAAGCCTAAATTAAGGCCATTCTGGGCTAAAATGTTTTCGACCGAATTAGCCAAATTATTTTGTGCCCCAAATTTTTTTTGTTGCACTTGTCGGACTACTTCGTCTGCATTTTGGTTTCTATTTACTAACACAACATCAGGGATTGCCTCTATCCTTACAGGCTCTTCGACAACCTGTTGTTGTCCCTGATTATCCTGATTTATGTGAATTGCATTGTTAGGCCTTTCTAAAGGGATTCCGACAGGCCTAACATTTTGAATTGGGGAATTTGCTGGTTATGCACAGGTGGAGTGCCAAAGAAATCAGCAATTCTTCCCATTTGTGTCGCCAACATCTGGTAACTATTATTAGTGTTTTGTATTAAAGGATTAAACACAGTACTAATTTGTTGTGTCAACATATTAACCATATCATGGTTACTATCATCCATTTGTTGCCTTAATGCCAACAAAGATGTTGTAATCAAATTAGGTTGGGCATTTCGACTATAAATGCCCTCTCATGAACTAGGAGTAGGAGAATACCCTGTGATTGCATTATCTGCGAATGTAGACGAATTTGTCTGAAGGCCTGCCATCAATGTCGTTGGCATGCCATATGGGAAAGCCCTACCACTCATACTAAATGGCATGTTTCCAATAACTGGATTTGCCATTAAAGGACTTGTTGGTCCTAATATTGGTGGCATAGAAGCCATAGTATTAACATTTGTTAATGCTGCAGTAGTCATCGTTGACACAGGAGTAATTATGGGAGAAGTTATGGCAGTTACTCCCATTGTCGTCGAAGAAGGCATAGCAACGGTTATGCCTGCAACATTTGCAGCATTAGCGTCACAAACTGACGCTTATTCTTGCGTACTTTGTGCATTTGATGCAGAAGCATTATCCTGAAAGATGTTTTCCACTCCTTAAATGCATGCACAGATAAGCACAAATTTTTTAAAATTTCAACGAAAAACTTTAAAAGATTAGCACAAGTCCCCTACCTGGCGCGCCAATTTGTTTACCGTGATTTTTGGTAAACACCGCTAGTTTGAAATTTCTTCTACTTGCAGGATCAACTAGTAAATCATAAGACCATTTGTGTTAAAGTTTTTCCAGAAATTATGAATGTTTTACACTTTTTTAAAGAAAAGAAGGAAGATAACTATTAATTTCGCGCGAAACCGTCGAAGTCACTTCAAACAGAGATGAAGAGAGCAAATAAAAATGCAGAAAATTGCTTAAAGAAACAAAGTAAGATGCATTAATTGAAAAGAAAGTTGGTACAGATGATCATACATTCTTCTCTGACTCATTTTCTCTGTGATGTTGGAAGTTAGAGCATGAGAATCTGTAATGAGTTTGTGACCCGTTTTTCCTATGAAAAACTACTATTTATACAAATAAAAAATAGTTGTACAAAGTTTAAAAAATGTAACTGCCACGTGCTTTCGACAATGGTTACTTGATTCTACTTCGTTATCAGCCCTCAACTTCTTCTTGTCGAAATCTCTGACTTCTGCCTCTTCGACTTTGCCAAATCTAAGGTCGAAATCTGCTTGATGCAACCTGATAACTTAATTCACTTCAGTGTCGAAATTGGTACTTGTCTCTTAGAATACAAGGTCAAACTTTAAAAATAAGTCAAACCTCGTTGACTGCATTTAATTGAGCCTGTCGAAAATGCAGGCTAACACGAGGGAACACAACGCCCAAGCCGCGCCGTCGCAACAATGGGTCGCCCATCCCTTAGACCAACCCATCAAGGAGGCATCGTTCGCCTCCTCGCGGACAGCTCATCCATAGATCTCCACCCCGTCGAAGGGGAAGAGGGGGAAGATTAGCCCCAACGAGGCCATAAGGCCACGACCCCAGGAGCGGACGTCAATCATGACTTAGTAAAAAATACTTAGTCAAAAATAAGATAATAACAGAAGGCAGTAGTAAGTCGCCCTACCTGCCCGCTTGGGGGATCAAGTCGCCCTCCTTGCCTGGTAGGTCGCCCAAGTCTTTGGCCGCCCAGAAGTACATGTCTCGTGAAGGAGCTCGCCCAAGAGGGGCGCTCTCACCGTGATGAAGACTGTTCGATCAAACTCAATCCCAACCGCTTTTTCACGTTCCCATTCAACATCAAAAAGTTTCTTCTTCAAGTCCTCGGCCTTAGTAAGCTTCTTGTTCAAATTATTCTATGTCATTTTAGATCCTTAGCAAATCACTACATCAAAATTGGATGGTGCAGTAGGAAAAAGAGGGAAGAGGACTCCAAAACCCTATTGGGTCACCCAAGGTGGGGCACCCACCATGCGTGAAGAACAAAGAACGCTACAAGTCTTACTGGGTCGCCCAAGGTGAGGTGCCCATTTTGCATGAAGAACCGCGCACGCTCCAACATTGAAGAGGTCGCCCAAGATGGGGGCGACCACTTCTTGGTCGCCCGCACGCAACCTTGGAACGCTGCCTAGTCGGGAGACCATAACTCCGTCCATGTTTATCCTATTGCTGTGTTTGAGCGTGCGTTGGAAAGCTGAGAAGCAAAGCTACAACTTGTATGTTAAGCTCAAAATCTAATTCGAACGTCTTCGACCCCTTCTGGCCGCCCAAGATTGGGGCGACCACTTCTTGGGCTCCCGCGCGCAGCCTTGGAGCGCTACCTAGTCGGGAGACCATAACTTCGTCCATGCTTATCCGATTAGGGAGTGTGAGCATGCGTGGGAAAACTGAGAAGCAGAGATACAACTCGTATGTTAAGCTCAAAATCTAATTCGAATGTCTTCGACCCCTTCTGGTCGTCCATGATTGGGACGATCACTTCTTGGGCGCCCGCGCGCAACCTTTGAGCGCTACCTAGTTGGGAGACCATAACTTTGTCCATGTTTATCCGATTGGGGAGTGTGAGCATGCGTTGGAAAGCTGAGAAGCAGAGATATAACTCTTATGTTAAGCTCAAAATCTAATTCGACCGTCTTCGATCCCTTCTGGTCGCCCATGATTGGGGCGACCACTTCTTGGGCGCCCGCACGCAACCTTGAAGCGCTTCCTAGTCGGGAGACCATAACTTTGTCCACGTTTATCCAATTGGGGCGTGTGAGGATGCATTGGAAAGAATAGAAGTAGAGCTACAATTCTTACGTTAAGCTCAAAATCTAATTCAGACGTTTTCGACCCCTGCTGGTCGCCCAAGATTGGAGCGGCCACAGCACGAAGACGGGATTAAAGAAGACTTACCCAAGTAGAAACTTGGTAAGCTTCCTGAAGGGCTGGGTCGACATGAGGCCGACAATAGGTCGACCAAAACGATTAGAAAAGACTTATCAAAGTAGAAACTTGGTAAGCTGCCTGAAGGGCAGGGTCGATAAGAGGTCAACAAGAGGTCAAAAAGAGATCGACCAAAGTGATTAAACTTAGAATTTATCCAAGTAGAGACATGGTAAGCTGCCTGCAAGGCAGGGTCGACAAGAGGTCGAAAAGAGGTCGACCAAAGTGATTATAGAGGACTTACCCTAGTAGAAACTTGGTTAGCTGCCTGAAGGGCAGGGTCGACCAGAGGTCGACCAAAACGATTAGAAAAGACTTATCCAAGTAGAGACTTGGTAAGCTGCCTGAAGGGCAGAGTCAACAAGAGGTCGACAAGAGGTCGAAAAGAGGTTTACCAAAGCAATTAAACTTAGAATTTATCCAAGTAGAGACTTGGTAAGCTGCCTGCAAGGCAGGGTCGACAAGAGGTCGAAAAGAGGTCGACCAAAGTAATTATAGAAGACTTACCCAAGTAGAAACTTGGTTAGCTGCCTAAAGGGCAGGGTCGACCAGAAGTCGACCAAAATGATTAGAAAAGACTTATCCAAGTAGAGAGTTGGTAAGCTGCCTGAAGGGCAGGGTCGATAAGAGGTCGAAAAGAGGTCGACAAGAGGTCGAAAAGAGGTCGACCAAAGCGATTAAAGAAGACTTACTCTATGTTAGCCTGCATTTTCGACAGGCTCAATTAAGTGCAGTCAACGAGGTTTAGTTTGACTTTGTATTTCAAGAGACAAGAAGTAATTTCGACGTTCAAAATGGGTTAAGTTATCAGATTATATCAAGCTGATTTCGACGCAGGATTTGGTGAAGTCGAAGAAGTTGCAAGCAAAGATTTCGACAAGAGGAAGTTTGAAGGCTGATGTCGAAGTGGAATCAAGCAACCATGGTCGAAAAGACATAACAGTTACTGTTTTTTAAATTCTCTGTACAGTTAGTTAGTTATAGTGTTTCCCTCCTTATATAAATAGTAGTTTTTCATAGGAAAAACGGGTCACAATCTCATTACAGAATTCTCACGCTCTAACTTTCAACACATTACAGAGAAAACGAGCCAAGAGAAGAATGTATGATCTGTGCACCAACTCTCTTTACAATTAATGCAATTTTAATTTGTTTTCTTCTTTGCTTTTCTGCAATTTTTTCTTTGTTTTATTCTCCCCATTGAGGAAATTCGATGGTTTCGCGCGAGATCGACGGTTATCTTCTTCTTTTTACTTTTAAACTGCAAGAACACATATAATTCTGGGAAAAACTTTAACACAAATGGTCTTAGGATTTACTAGTTGATCCTGCAAATAGAAGCAATTTCAAACTAGCGGGGTTTACCAAAATCCAAGGTAAACAAATTGGCATGCCTGGTGGGACATTTGTGCTAATTTTAAAGTTTTTCGTTGAATTCTTAAACTTTGTGTTTGTTTGTGCATGCAATTAAGGAGTGGTAAACATCTTCCAGAGATGGCACGCTCTAGTACAAGTAATGCTTCTGCATCAAATGCACAAAGTACACAAGAACAAGCGTCAGTTAGTGACGTTAACGCTGCAAATGTCGCAGGCATAACCGTTGCTATGCCTTCTTCGACAACAATGGGAGTAACCGCTATAACTTCTCCCATAATTACTCTTGTGTCAATGATGACCACTGCAGCATTAACAAATGTTAATACAATGGCTTCTGTACCACCAATAGTAGGACAAACGAGTCCTTTGATGGCAAATCCAATGATTGGAAATATGCCATTTACTATGAGTGGAAGGGCTTTACCGTATGGCATGCCAACAGCATTGATGGCAGGCCTTCAAACAAATTCGTCTACATTTGCAGATAATGCAATTATAGGGTATTCTCCTACTCATAGTTCAACAGAGGGCATCCATAGTCGAAATGCCCAAACTAATCTGACTACAACATCTTTGTTAGCATTAAGACAACAAATGGATGATAGCAATCATGATATGGTCAATATGTTAACACAACAAATTGGTACTGTGTTTAATCCTTTGATACAAAACGCTAATAATAGTTACCAAATGTTGGCAACACAAATGGGAAGAATTGCTGATTTCTTTGCTACTCCACCAGTACATAACCAGCAAATCCCCCAAATCCAAAATGCTAGGCTAGTAGAGATACCTGTAGAAAGGCCTAACAATGTAATTCCTATGAATCAGGGAAACCAAGGACAACAACAAATTGTCGAAGAGCCTATGAGGATAGAGGCAATCCCTGAAGTTGTGTTGGTGAATAGAAAGCAAAATGCAGACGAAGTGGTCAGACAAGTGCAACAAAACAATTTTGGAGCACAAAACAATCTGGCTAATGTGGTCGAAACTATTTTAGCCCAGAATGGCCTTAACTTAGGTTTACATAGGCCTAATTTTGTGTCGCCCTTGTCAGAATACACCTTACAAACAGAGCTGCCTAGGGGATGGAAAATCCCTAAGTTCACAAAATTTGCTGGTAAAACCAGTGAATCTACTATCGAACACGTGGCTCGCTATTTGACTAAGGCTGGTGATATTGCGCATAACGAGAATTTAAGAATGAAATACTTTCCAAATTCTTTAACCACCCTGCCTCCAAATTCCATATTTAATTGGAGTCAGTTAGAGCTGATCAAAAAGAATTGAGCGAAAAATGTGAAAAAGAAAAAGAAAAAGAAAAAGAAGAAAAGATCGCCAAAGAAAAAGAGTGACAAAAAAAAAGATTGATGAAAAAAAGAAAGAAAGTTTGATGGCGACAAAAGGGGAGGTTAAAAATGCTATTTTTGCAAATCAGCCCCTATATTTGCTTTTTAGCAAAGAGGTGGCCTTGCTAGAAAATTTACCTAACACCCAAGAATTGCCAAATTGCATAAGTTCTCTTTTGCAGGAATTTGAGGAATTGTTTCCTAAGGATGTACCAAGTGAGCTGCCACCTTTGAGAGGGATTGAACACCACATTGATCTCATCCCAGGGGCCTCATTGCCTAATAGACCAGCCTACCGGAGCAATCCGCAACAAACGCAAGAGATACAACAGCAAGTGACTGAATTGGTAAGTAAAGGTTGGGTAAGAGAAAGTTTAAGTCCATGTGCTGTCCCTGTTATTTTAGTTCCTAAGAAAGATGGTAGTTGGAGAATGTGCACTGATTGTAGGGCTGTTAATAATATCACTGTTACGTATAGGCATCCAATACCTAGGTTAGATGACTTGCTTGATGAACTGTTTGGTGCATGCTTATTTATCAAAATTGATTTGAAAAGTGGGTACCATCAAATTAGGATTAGGGAAGGGGATGAATGGAAAACTGCTTTCAAAACTAAATATGGTTTATATGAATGGTTAGTTATGCCTTTTGGATTAACTAATGCACCCAGCACTTTTATGAGATTAATGAACCATGTTTTGAGGGAATTTTTGGGAAAATTTGTTGTTGTATATTTTGATGATATCTTGATATATAGCAAAAATTTAGAGGACCATTGCACTCACCTAAAGACTGTTTTAAATGTGTTAAGAAAAGAAAGTTTGTACGCAAACTTGGAAAAATGTGTATTTTGCACGGATCAAGTTATTTTTCTAGGTTTTGTCATAAGCTCTCATGGAGTACATGTGGACGAAGCAAAGGTGAAGGCAATCCAAGAGTGGCCAACTCCCAAAAGTACAACTGAGGTAAGAAGCTTTCGTGGTTTAGCAAGTTTCTATAGGAGGTTTGTCAAGGACTTTAGTACTATTGCGGCTCCTCTTCATGAAATTGTTAAAAAATAAGTTGGTTTTAAATGAGGTGAGAAACAAGAAAAAGCTTTTTCTAACCTTAAAGAAAAGCTCACCCAAGCACCAATTCTAGCATTGCCTAACTTTTCAAAATCTTTTGAAGTTGAGTGTGATGCTTCCAATGTTGGAAAGGGGCTGTTTTGATGCAAGAAGGACACCCAATTGCTTATTTTAGTGAAAAATTAAAAGGGGCTGCCCTAAACTTCTCAACTTATGATAAAGAATTGTATGCATTAGTAAGAGCGTTGCAAACATGGCAACATTACTTGCTGCCAAAAGAATTTGTCATTCATAACGATCATGAGTCCCTGAAGTACCTGAAAGGACAAGGTAAGTTGAACAAGAGGCATGCCAAATGGGTTGAATTTTTGGAACAATTTCCTTATGTGATTAAGCATAAGAAGGGTAAAGCCAATATTGTGGCTGATGCACTTTCAAGGAGGTACGCATTACTCTCTACCCTTGAAACTAAAATTTTTGGTCTTGAGCACATTAAGGATTTGTATGAGCATTGTTGCACCCCGAAAAATCCGGATTGGACCTTTCATCATACAACGTGAAAATTTGTGAAGCCGCCATCAACATTTTTTATTTAGGGACCAAAACATTGAAAAAGGGTCCTTTTTTAAGGCGGGTGGTCCTTTGAGAACTAGAGATGTAGGTTCGGGGGTCGGTTAGGTGTGGGGAAGGTATTAGCATCCCACACCTCCTTTCTACCGAAAGGGAACCTTTAACTTGATGTGCGGTTTTGACAGAGTTGATTTGAAACAATTCGTTCTACTTCTTTTTTATTTGAGAAAAGTGTTTTTGAAAACGGGGAAAAAGAAGAATCTTTTTATTATTTTTTAAAAGTGTGCTTGACGGGATGTGACCCGTTCCTACGTATCTCCCGGTGCGATGGAGAATTCAAAGCTTACGTAGTTCTCTTGAGTTGAGGAACTTTGTGTTGGTGTTTTTTATTGTAGGGTTTTCGGTCCTAGACTGTACAGTCCACTAGACCTAGAACAAAGACAACCCCGCCTGTACAGACTACGTGCCCCCTACTTATTGAAAATGTTTTTTTGATTAAGGAAGAAAAAGATTTGTTGTGAGGTTGGTTGCTTTTATTTGAGCAAGTATCTTAGGCTCGCACGAACTGTACAGCTCGCTAACCCTAAGACGCTAACCGATACCGGATGTACATCCGACTCAATTCCTTACTCATTTTTTTGAAATAGGGTTCAAGTTGTTAATTACTTGTTTTAATTCTCATAAGTATCCCAAGATGTTTGAGCCGTACGGCTCCGATCTTAGGACGCTAGACAACACCGGCCGTACGTCCGACTTGCCTCCTTATGAGTTTTCAAAAGGGTTTACTGTTGATCTTAGAAAGAATTTGATTGTCTTATGAAAACGATTTGAGAAAAGATTGAGTTTGGAAAAGCTTTAGAAAATGATTGATTTGAGGAAAGGAGAAGGGAGTTTGAGGGTGACATTGTTCACAAAAGATTTGTTGGGATGGCGTGGCATCCAAAAGGAAAAGAAAGTAGAACATTCAATCAATTTCCAAGTCAAGAACCAAAGCGCAACATTTATCAAATTGCAAGCAAAACAATCAACAATGCAAGCATAAGCATAAACATTACCGATTACAACATTTGAGCGCAAGAATGACACTTAGTCATCAACATCTAATGGCATGCATATGTAAGATCAACATTAACCAAATAGATTGCAAGAATAGGCACACAAATAGATAATGCAAAGGTTTAATTCAATTAAGTGTCAACACAAGATAAAGCACAAGGTTGAATCCCTTTTGGTAATCCTTGACACTTGAGACAATGCACAAGTGCATAAGTGTCTAGTCCTTTTACCAAATCATCAACATTAAAGCATAACATTGACCTAGAAAGAACATCACATTTGCAAGACCAAAAGTGACCAAAAGAGGGCATTAACAAGTCATTTTTATAACCAAAATTGATTAATCAAGTTAGAAACTAGCATTTGCATTTTCAAGCAAGAATTGCACAAAGAAAATTGAATCATCTTGGGCAATCCTCATCACTTAAAATGAAGTGCCTAAGGCACAAGTGAGAGTCCTCTTGCCAATCATCAACATAGAATAATTTTGCAAGCAAGTCACTAACAAGCAAACCAAAGTTTACAATCAAAGCACAAGGTTGTGTTGAATCATCTTAGGCAATCCTCAACGCTTAAAGTGAAGTGCACAAGGCACAAGTGTGAGTCCTCTTGCCAATCATCAACATATAACAATTTGCAAGCAAGATACAATCAATTAGCAACAATATTTTGCAATCAAAACATCAAATCAATTGCGTTGAATCATTTTAGTCAATCCTCAACACTTAAAGTTAAGTGCTCAAAGGCACAAGTGTGAGTCCTCTTGCCAATCATCAACATAGAGTAATTTTGCAAGAAAAGTACATAACAACCAAACCAAAACAACTTGAGAAATCATTTTACCCAATATTGCAAACCCATTTCACAAGAAAATTAACAAACCCTAATTCTAATCATGATTTGCGAAGCATCACATCATTTTATTCAACAAAATGCAAAATTATAGTGAAAACAAACATAAATCACAATTTATTCAAGGGTGAGAAGCATCTCAAACACCCAAGCCTCCCTAAGTGCTTGTCAAAATGTTTGAGACACCTCTCACCAACAACTATCAACAAATCAACAATATAACAACACTAAAATGCATGAATATGGTAGGATGCAAAATTAAAAACATGATATCTACATTTTGATGCAAAAAAAAGTTGAAGATGATGCTAGGTTTTAAGAAGTTTACCTCAAATCCAAGCTAAGGAATGGCTAATATGAAGAACAAGACCACAAATCAACTTGAATCTTCACCAAACTTCAATGAAACCCACGAAATGCTTGCTTAAAAATGCCCTTTGATGATGCAAGCTTGAATCAAATTAGGAGAGAAGGAAGATGTATGAAGTAGGAATGGAAATGAGGTGAGAAAATGGAAGTGAAATGAAGAAAAATGGAGGAGGGAATGAGGGGGAAATTCGGCCAAGGGAAGAAAGGAGAGGAGAGGTTTGTGTGCTAGGGTTTTGTGAATAAATTGTGAGGCAAAAAGTGTGTGAGAGGTGAGGTTTCTAAGGTATATATAGAGAGCAACTAGGTTTAAGGGTATTTAGGTCATTGTGCATCTCATCTCACTCTAGGATTGCATTTAAAATTTGAATGGAGGGTGAGGATTGAAACACACATGATGAGGGACAAAAAATGAAAAATTGGAGAGGAAATGGGGAGGGAGAATTCGGCCAAGCAAGGGGAGGGTGTAGCCTTGGTCACTAAGTTTTGCAAGTTGTCATCTTGTACTATTGTACTATTATATGACCATGCTATTATCCCTTCAATTTTGATTATTCTTTTCAAGATAATTGTGCATAAATCTAACCATTTTGAGCCATATACAAGGTATCTTGAGGAATATGCCATTTTATGAGATCACCATGACCAAAAATATCATAAAAACCTCATCTTGAAATTTTTGTAGAATATTCCTTTTTGATGCCTTTTTTTGAATTTGAATTTTGTGCACAATGTATGCATGCATGCGCATACATACATACATGACCAAAAATGTTTTGCCTCAAATAAATTTCTCTAAAATTGCACAATGATTCTTGATGAGAAATTATCTTATTTTTGACAATGACCAAAATACCCTTTTGCCCTAAAAACCTTGTTTTTTAACAACAAATGCATTTCCACTCCAACAATGAATTTAAAAGCCCTAGAATGACTTTTAAAACCCAAAAATGCAAGCACAATGCTCTTCACTCTTCAAAATAAAACCACACTTCTCAATTTATTTATTTTTTGCGGAAAATTAGGGTTTTGACCTAGGCGGACAAAATTAGGGTATGACAAGCATGATCTTGATTTTTCAGTTAAATATGTTGAATGTGTGCATGCTGCTCATAATGGATTTTTTAGGCACAATGATTATTTATTTAAAGAAAAAATGTTGTGCGTGCCAAAAGGATCCATTAGAGAACTCTTAGTTAAAGAGGCGCATGAGGGGGGCTTAATGGGACATTTTGGTGTTCTTAAAACTTTGGAATTTTTGAAAGAATATTTTTATTGGCCTCACATGAAAGTTTATGTCCAAAAATATTGTGAAAGATGCATTGTTTGCAAAAAGGCCAAATCCAAAGTTATGCCCCATGGATTGTATACCCCACTACCTGTTCCTGAATATCCCTGGATTGACCTTTCAATGGACTTTGTCTTAGGGTTACCTAGAACAAAGAACGGGAAAGATTCTATTTTTGTTGTTGTCGACAGGTTCTCAACGATGACACATTTCATTCCATGCAAAAAGGTGGATGATGCTTGCCACATTGCTGATTTGTTTTTCAAAGAAGTGGTACGCCTACATGGCCTACCAAAAACCATAGTGTCCGACTGAGACAGTAAATTACTAAGCCACTTCTGGAGAACTTTGTGGGGTAAGGTGGGTACTAAGTTACTATTCTCTACAACTTGTCATCCCCAAACTGATGGGCAAACTGAGGTAGTAAACCGAACTCTCTCTACCCTTTTAAGGGCCGTGCTGTCAAAGAATTTGAAAATGTGGGAAACATGGCTGCCACATGTTGAGTTTGCTTATAATAGGGCTGTCCATAGTACCACAAATCACTCCCCATTTGAGATTGTGTATGGTTATAATCCTTTAACTCCTCTTGATCTTTTACCTTTACCTAGCACACCTCTCTTGAAGCATAAGGATGGCAAAGCCAAAGCTGAATTTGTCAAAGGTTTGCATGAAAAAATCAAATTGCAAATTGAAAAGAAAAATGAAAGCTATGCCAAAAGTGCCAACAAAGGGCGTAAACAGGTTACTTTTGAACCCGGAGATTGGGTTTGGATTCATATGAGGAAAGAAAGGTTTCCATCACACAGGAAATCAAAGTTAATGCCTCGGGGGGATGGCCCATTTCAAGTGATTGCCAAAGTCAATGATAATGCTTATAAAGTTGACCTTCCCGGTGAATATGATGTTAGTGCCACTTTCAATGTTGCTGACTTGTCTCCTTTTGATGTAGGTGATGAAGATTTCAATTCGAGGTCTAATTCTTCTCAAGAGGGAGGGAATGATGAGGACATGAAGCACCAAGATGCCATTCAAAGCTTAGGAGGTCCGATGACTAGGGCAAGATCAAAGAAAGTCCAAGAAAGACTTTGGTTCTGGATTGGACCAGCTTATTCGTTCTTATCAAGAATTCCTTTTCTTGTGGTGATCCTCACACTCATAGGCTTATCCTTGTCTTGGATTAGACCAAGGTGGCGCCCCTAACCTAAACACCATCTTCTTCACGAACTCAAAAATCAATTCATTCTTCTCGTTAATCTTAAACTGTTCCTAAACTCCCCATCCCAAAACCCCCAAAATTCTTCACTCCCTTTCCCCATTATTCATCTTTTTATATCCAAAAACACAGAAATATAAAAACACACCAGAATCCATATTGAAAATCAAAAGAATGACCAGTTTCCACAACAAGGAGGCCATCAGACAGCGAGCACTTGCTTTTGACTTGCTATTGAATTCAATTTTCTTCTCGTCGAAATATCACCCTTCAAATCTAGTTAAGTCTGAAGCTTTGTCAAATTTCCCTTCTGATACAACTCTTTGTGTTGAAACCAACACCTTTTTCTAAGAAACCAAAGTCAAACCACGTTGACTGCATTTAATTTAGCTTGTCGAAATTACAGGCTAACAAATTGCCCCCCAAAAATGTCTTTTTCGACTGAGTTTTTAAATGAAGAAGAAAATGACATTTTTGAAATTCCTCTTAACTGCTCTAATGACGTCATCAGGTCGAGAATACCTTGTTCTTTCCAGATTTCTCCTTTTTTCGACAACGAGCCAATCGACACGTATAAGGAGGTTCTGATTTCAATTCTGCAATATTAACCTCTTCTTCGACATCTTCATAAGATATGTCGAATTCTTGGTCACTGTCATTAGCTTCGACATAAGCAACCTTTTCTTTTTTACTTTGGAATCTACCTGTTCTGGCTTTTTCAGCTTTGAGTCTTTCGACTTGTCAAACTCTATCAGCCAATTGTCCCATATCTCTTAAATGTAGTGTGTCTAGTTTCTTTCTTATAGTGTAATATAGACCACCAGCAGTCATTTCGACTAACTCATGCTCAGGCACTTGGGTAAAACAGCTTGCTTTGAGTAGTCTAAATCTATTGAGATAATCATCAATAGATTCTGCCCCCTTGCATCGAACGCTAGCCAGTTCTTTAAGAATAATCTTACATTGGCCCATATAGAACTGCTCATGGAAGGCCTTTTCTAATTGACTCCAATTAAAAATAGAATTTGGAGACAATGTAGTGAACCATGTGAAGGCATTCTTAGTTAGAAAATTTGGAAAGTACTTCATCCTTAAATTCTCAGTATGTGCTAGATCGCCAGCCTCAGTCAAATAACGAGCCACGTGTTCGACGGTAGATTCACTGGTTTCTCCAGCGAACTTTGTGAACTTGGGAATTTTCCATCCCCTAGGTAGCCCTGTTTGTAAGGTGTATTCTGACAAGGGCGACACAAAAATAGGCCTATGTAAACCTAAGTTAAGGCCATTCTGAGCTAAAATAGTTTCGACCATATTAACTAGGTTGTTTTGTGCTCCAAAATTGTTTTGTTGCACTTGTCTGACCACTTCGTCTGCATTTTGGTTTCTATTCACCAACACAACTTCAGGGATTGCCTCTATCCTCATAGGCTCTTCGACAATTTGTTGTTGTCCTTGGTTTCCCTGATTCATAGGAATTGCATTGTTAGGCCTTTCTACCAGTATCTCTATAGGCCTAGCATTTTGGATTTGGGGGATTTGCTGGTTATGTACTAGTGGAGTACCAAAGAAGTCAGCAATTCTTCCCATTTGTGTTGCCAACATTTGGTAACTATTATTAGCGTTTTGTATCAAAGGATTAAACACAGTACATATTTGTTGTGTTAACATATTGACCATATCATGATTGCTATCATCCATTTGTTGTCTTAATGCCAACAAAGATGTTGTAGTCTGATTAGTTTGGGCATTTCGACTATGGATGCCCTCTGTTGAACTATGAGTAGGAGAATACCCAGTAATTGCATTATCTGCAAATGTAGACGAATTTGTTTGAAGGCCTGCCATACGGTAAAGCCCTTCCAGTCATAGTAAATGGCATATTTCCAATCATTGGATTTGCCATCAAAGGACTCGTTGGTCCTACTATTGGTGGCATAGAAGCCATTGTATTAACATTTGTTAATGCTGCAGTGGTCATCATTGACACAGGAGTAATTATGGGAGAAGTTATAGCGGTTACTCCCATTGTTGTCGAAGAAGGCATAGCAACGGTTATGCCTGCGACATTTGCAGCGTTAACGTCAGTAACTGACGCTTGTTCTTGTGTACTTTGTGCATTTGATGCAGAAGCATTACTTGTACTAGAGCGTGCCATCTTTGGAAGATGTTTACCACTCCTTAATTGCATGCACAGACAAACACAAAGTTTAAGAATTCAATGAAAAACTTTAAAATTAGCACAAATGTCCCACCGGGCGTGCCAATTTGTTTACCTTGGATTTTGGTAAACACCGCTAGTTTGAAATTGCTTCTGTTTGCAGGATCAACTAGTAAATCCTAAGACCATTTGTGTTAAATTTTTTCCTAGAATTATATTTGTTCTTGCAGTTTAAAAGTAAAAAGAAGAAGATAACCGTCGATCTCGCGCGAAACAGTCAGATTTCCTCAATGAGGGAGAATAAAACATAGGAAAAAGTGGCAGAAAAGCAAAGAAGAAAACAAATTAAAATTTTATTAATTGTAAAGAAAGTTGGTGCACAGATCATACATTCTTCTCTTGGCTCGTTTTCTCTATAATGTGTTGAAAGTTAGAGCGTGAGAATTCTGTAATGATATTGTGACCCCTTTTTCCTATGAGAATTCTGTAATGAGATTGTGACCCCTTGTGACACGTTTCTCTGCACAGTTAGTTAGTTAGAGTGTTTTCCTCCTTGTATAAATAGTAGTTTTTCATAGGAAAAACGGGTCACAATCTCATTACAGAATTCTCACGCTCTAACTTCCAACACATTACAGAGAAAACGAGCTAAGAGAAGAATGTATGATCTGTGCACCAACTCTCTTTACAATTAATGCAATTTTAATTTGTTTTCTTCTTTGCTTTTCTGCAATTTTTTCTTTGTTTTATTCTCCCTCATTGAGGAAATTCAACGGTTTCGCACGAGATCGACGGTTATCTTCTTCTTTTTACTTTTAAACTGCAAGAAAACATATAATTCTGGGAAAAACTTTAACACAAATGGTCTTAGGATTTACTAGTTGATCCTGCAAACAGAAGCAATTTCAAACTAGCGGTGTTTACCAAAATCCAAGGTAAACACCCTAGTAGAAACTTGGTAAGCTGCCTGAAGGGCAGGGTCGACCAAAACGATTAGAAAAGACTTATCCAAGTAGAGACTTGGTAAGTTTCCTGAAGGGCTGGGTCGACAAGAGGTCGACCAAACCGATTAAAGAGAATTTATCCAAGTAGAGACTTGGTAAGCTGCCTGCAAGGTAGGGTCGACCAGAGGTCGACCAAAATGATTAAAGAAGATTTACCCAAGTGGAAACTTGGTAAGCTGCCTGAAGGGCAGGGTCGACAAGAGGTCGACCAAAGCAATGAAAGAAAACTTATCCAAGTAGACACAGGCCTCGACGTGACCTTGAAGACCAAAAACATCAAATATATTCTAAGTCATTTGTGTTCTATCAAGTCACTACATCAAAATAGAATATACCACACACGAGAAAATAGAAAGAAAGATTACTGATTGGCCACAAGAGTAGGATCCAAGAGCGAACGCCCAAGATTGGTCGCCCGTGACTCGCCCCACGCTAGACGAGAAGCGGGCGCCGACTACGAACGAGGCGAGGTCTCCCCACCACGGACGGGTTGAGGTCACCCCGGTTGACCAGCAGGTCGCCTAAACGAATAGCCAATCGCACAATGAATTGAACTCGCCGTAGAGCAACCAAGTCACAAACTCACCCAAACATCGGGTCGTAAGGTCGCTCACCTCCGCAGATCGCCCAAAAGGAAGAGCCCTTGAGTATTGGACTCTGGTCGCCCCTTGAACGT
The DNA here is from genome assembly GCA_963573325.1 of Astragalus glycyphyllos. Taxonomy (NCBI): domain Eukaryota; kingdom Viridiplantae; phylum Streptophyta; class Magnoliopsida; order Fabales; family Fabaceae; genus Astragalus; species Astragalus glycyphyllos. The sequence goes on along the minus strand of OY754308.1, from coordinate 46,001,415 downwards.
TGGATGCGAGAAGAGGACCCAACCCAGAAACCAGCAAGCAGTCGCCCAACGAAGGTGAGAAGTGCTCGCTCAGTGAATGAGGGAAGTACTCGCCCAACGAATGTGGGAAGCGGTCGCCCTCCAAGTGTTTGTTGTTTGGAATAATTGAGCCGTGGGAGAAGTAGAGGTAGAGAATGAGGTCAAGGCAAATCCTTCTATTCATATATAGGCCCGTGAATGATTAAAATATTCAAAGCAAGTCCAATGGGAGTTATCAAGCACACCCCCTTCCTTTTTATCAACGACCCAATATGATCTCAAGCACCGAAAAATTCACCAAGTAACAACTGGGGGCACAACGATCAGAACCACACATCCAGCCTAAGACCGCTCAATGATCGACCTTGGCTTGAGGGGCAACTGTTCTAGAGTGGGCCGAAGGCCCAATCCAATCAAAGAGCTGACCAAAAATGGCCCAAAAGCAAGCAAGAAGAGCATATCAGATCTCGACGGTCAGGATCCACCTACGTTGATCCAACGACTCCCCACGATTCACTGACTCTATAAATAGGGGATTGACCCCACTTGTCAGGTACATTATTCACCCTTACTGTTACTCTGCCAAACTCTACCCACTGACTTGGGCGTTGGAGTGTCATTGCAGGTACAACCCGAGCTCTAGATACGACTAGCAGTCAATCAGGTCGACCGCCCTCATCAGCATCAGGTCGACCGCCCTCATCAACATCAGGTCAACCACCCTGATCAGTATACAGATCGACCTGATACCTCAGTCACAGCATCAAACGACCTGTCCCTTGACCAGCGCTACAGGCGATCTCAAGGTACTGATCAAATTAGTAACTACAAAAAGAGCTCATGGTGATTGTAGTCTTTTTGTAGTTACTAATTAAATTCATATGTAGCCGATAAATTACTAAGTCTAATCATTGAATATCAAAAGACTACAATCACCATGAGCTTGTCTATATTGAACATCCACCGAAGAGAGAAAACAAAATGGCTTGTACTAAGATAAAAAGAATATTCAGAAAAAGCCGGTAATATATAGGATTTAAAGTGTAATATCATCTCCATGAGAGTAATATCATGTGTCCTGGTTTGTATCACTCAGATACAAAATCATCTGTTTTGTAACAGGCCCAGTAGTGGCAAACATCTTGTAAAGACAGTCTGGAAAGACAAGTGAACACATGCTTCAACTAGTGTTTAAGTTTATAGCTTATAGCGTTTCATTTTTTCTCTCAATTCTATCATTGCTACTTTAATTAAATTACTCATTTATCCTCCAATAGATGAATATTCTCTCTCATATTTAAATATTAATTACAAATGTCTATTTATGTCATTTTATATTTATAAACTACTTCAACCGCTATTTTTACCAAACACTTAAAATTTAATCTGCTAATTTATCTGCTATCAGTTTATCAACTATCCGCTAATTTTACCAATCACTTTAAATTCAATACGCACTGCATAGTTATTAGTTATAAATGATCAACTTGGTCATAGGGTTTTAAAGTCTGATCCTACTTTTGATGTCTCTAGTTCTACTCATAGAATAATTCAATCACATAAAATGCTCCTTAACATTTCAACTTGTTGCACTTCAAACATTAAAAGTGCAAATATAAAAGTGCATATTAAAAGTGCACTTTTATTTTTAAAATTAAAATATTACAACTATATGCATAAACTATTATTGATAGCCATATTTTCTAATTGGGTAGAGACCTATTCTAATGGGAGAAGGACTTGGTGCACAATATGCACTGCGCGGTTATTAGTTATAGTTGATCAACTTGGTCATTGGCATTCAAAGGCGGATCCTACTTTTGTTGTCTCTAATTATACATAGAAGACTAATTTAATCACATAAAGTGCATTTCCACATTAAAAGTGCTAATATAATGGGAGAAAATATTGACTCAATAAATATTAAATTGTAGTGACTATAGAACGTGTTAAGAGATAGAGACAATTAAGGAAGTAAAGTAGTTAGTTTGAGGACATATTGTGTATATATAGGACAATAAAGGAAGAAAGGGGTCATTCTAAAGGAAATACGAAAAAAGTAATCAAAATCTTCCTATTCTCGAAGATGCAGTTTGAAATCATAAATTTGTTTACTCTGATATTTTTATCTTCTTGAAAAGTCGAATAAGACTAGGGAGTGCATTGGTCGAAGAATTTCCTGTTAAAATTGGGGTTCAATCAAGTCAGTTATTCAAGTTAATTTATTTATTCTATGATCTATAACTACTATTATATCAAATTCGTTATTATTAGTGATACTGTTTTATCTAAATTTTATCTATTAGTTCTACTGAATTTTAATTACAAATTGGAATCCTACTTTATGCCTCTATGATTGATTTGAGTCTTTTTTTATCGTTTCAGATAAACAAGTGACATCACTTCTATAACTGTTTGTATAGAGCTCTCGAAAGTAAGTGTATGAAAAACTCTCCTACACTTTTCATACATTTCATCTCATATAGTTACTATAAATTAATACTGCATATTGAAAGGACGGGACATGGATTCTCCATCAACTACATGGTTTGAGTGGTTCTCTCACCATCTCTCCCCCAGTCAACTAACATCACAGGTCAGCTCTCTTTTTTGTACTTTTGTTTGCTTTCAAAACTTATGTTTTTTCCAATTTATTAAAAGGGACTTCTTATTACTAAGTATTATTTTCAATTTTTATATTTTCATACAGTTGAAAAGATTATTGTGGCCAGATCAACAATGTCTTCCTCCTCCCCAGCCATACCCTTGGCTTCTATATTTCAATGATGAAGGTGAAAATAATCAAACAATTTGCAGCATAGTAGATCCAACAAAAACCTATCCAGTAAGTATCCCAAAACTAGAGAAATTAACGCTAATGAATGTAAAACATGGTTGGTGTCTTCTTCGGTATTCACCATCTGAATATGCTGGCATACAATTTCTTTGGAATCCATGGAACCTTAAGAAAATAAATCTCCCACGCTTCAATCACAATAGCACTATTTGTGGTTGGGTTTTGTCATCCTCTCCGAGTGAATATGATCAAGTCTGCTACATATTTTTATTTTCACAACATAATGCTTTGATTTTCTATTGCCAAATTGGAGATAAAGAATGGACTATAGTAGACTATCTTGAAGACCTAAAGAGCAAGGGTTTATATGAAACGAGAGCAAGCTTTGGAAAACCAATTTATTGCAATGGTTGCTTATATATAGAGATGTACACATCATCTCTGAGAGATAATCTAATATTAGTTGGAAAACTTAACTCCAATGTCCTTGAAATAAACACTGCAACTATTTGCAGCTTCACATCTTGGAGATGTAATCTAGACCGTAAAAGTGAATTTTTTTCATCCAACAATGAAATGTTTCGAATAGAAACATTGTTTTCCTATTCTAAGGTTATTGTTGTTGCTCTTTTCAAATATGATTTTTCTCATAGAGTGTGGGAAAAGGTGGAAAGCATGAAAGATAGAGTGTTGTTTATATCCCTATCTACCTCACCGATTGCTTGTCAAGCAATCCACGAAGAAAGTGAAGGGGGTGAGATTTATATCGCTCTACCAGAAAACAACTACGTTTACATTTTCAACATCGAAGACAACAGCCTGAAAATTTCTCAATCTTTCTCCAATTTACCAGAAAAATGGTACCGCCAAAGGTGGTTCATGCCAGATGTAAGGTAATTTAATTTTTTTTCAATACATACATATATATATATATATATATATATATATATATATATTATTGTACTGAATAGTTTGAATTTTATTATCGCTTCTAACATAGTGTAAATATAAATATATATCTATGTGTGTGTGTGTGTGTGTGTGTGTGTGTATAGTGTAGGATGACTGATATACTCCAAGAAAATATAATAAAAGCTCATCAAATCAGAGAAACAAAATGTATAAGTTGTGCAATACATCTAAAGGAGAATGAGGCTAAAGCTCCTAATGATTATTCATTTCCCTTTGAGGCGCTCCAAGTGATTGCCGGACGTCTTATTAATGTAATCGATTATTTTCACTTTCGAGCTACCAAGAGACTCTTTCGATTAGCAGCACCACCAGTTAAGTGGAGATCATCTTCTTCCACGTCAATGTCAATGTTAATGTTTGATGATCATTCAATGTCTCCTTTATTTGTGTTCTCGGAGATGGACACAGTCTTCACTTTTGTGCATCCAAAGCACGGTCTAAAATACAAATATATCATAAATTTGCCCCAATAAAATGTGGACGATGAACTTGGGAATTTAAAGATGGGTTATGAAATTTGGTTCTCAAAAGATGGGTGGCTATTACTATTGGTAGGAAACAAGTATTTGCCGCTTTTCTTCAACCCGTTTAAAAAATTAGTGGTACCACTTGAGTTGGGGCCAAAGACAATATGGCATACCATATATGGCTTTTAACGTACCCTCTTCGATGTAAGCATTGCTTTTCATAAAGAGTTATATTATTTTCTTACTGATAGCGGATTGTTTGGATTTATAGAAGTTATAGATGGAGAAAGAGAGGACACGTTAAGTCACAATTGTCAAGCTCCATGCACTGGATACTTCAACAGCTTTCTAGTTGAATGTGATGGCAATCTTTTGTCAGTATATGAGGGTCCTTTTGGACAATGGGTTCAAGTTTTCAAGTTGAATGAGTCTACAAACACATGGACCAAAGTTGAAAGACTACCAAATCATATGCTTTTTGTTGGTCGTGTATCGTTTTCTGCAGTGGCTAGTGTTCCTGGAATGGAAAACAAAATCTACTTTCCTAAATTCTACGGTCAAAGTAGTATTATCTTCTATTCACTTGAATCAAACAACTACCACACATTCGAAAATGAAGTAGTGAATTTCCATCATGTGAGAGAATACATGAATAGCGGCTGGATTGTGCCAAAATGGTACTAAGTTTTGGGTGTTTTTTTTTAGGTGTTTGAGTCCATTGGATACTTATATTTCAATGATAAAGAAATAACAAATTATATGATTTTCAATATAAGAAAATATGCAACGACCAATAAAAGAAAGGGTCCGCTTAATAATCTCTATAATTGAGATAGAGGTATGGATTTTGTTGATAGTAATTCTCCATTAAAGAACCCATTCAAAATGAATGGAACTCAAATTTGGTATACAGTCAAGCACTTAAGTTTATATCAGTCAACATAGTGAGAATGTTAAAAATGAACAATTCTCTGCTGTTAAACCATATATTCAAAAACTATGGAACGTAAGTGTGAATTTTGAGAATTTTTAAATCTATGTATTATCTGAACTCTAGAGAAATAAAATCAAAAGAGCCATGCAACAATCAAGTGAAATATCCTATATATGGACCGTGGGCTCTTTTCTTTCAAGTCATGACAAAACACGTTTTAAAGCGTTTTTTTAGATAAGCAAGTGAGTTGTATTAAAGAGCATACAAAGGGTGCACCAACCCTTACAACAATGGTGAGGCCTCATTAAAACCTCCAAGGACCAAAACTCATTGGACAATTGAACCAGTCCACCCATGCCCCACTGTTCCTCCCCTTTCTAGCTATAAAACACCCCCAAGTACTATATTTAATAGCTAATAAAATTGTTCATACCTCTCCAAAGATTCCAAACCACCGCCACCCAAATGATATGCTTCACCCCTCTGCTCTTTTTTTCCTTTAAGTAGCTTTCCAAACTCCACAAAATTGTTCAACACATCATCAGTTAGACTTACTTTCTTCTCCTAGATTGAAACACTCATTCCCACACCTGCATGGAAACACTGCACGTACCAAAAAGATGAGATACTGTTTCAGTTTCATTAAAGCATAATATGCAACATAGGTCATGTTGTGAATCCAAAACACCACGCCTAAAACAACGCTTCACGAGTTGCTAATTTATTCAATAGCAGTCTCCATGAGAAAATTAACACTTTCAATGGCAAATCATTCTTGCATAACGCTTTGCATGCTTCAGCTGTTTGATCCTCCACTTGTCCTCTATAACCTGCAAAATTAGGACAAATCCAATCGTAGCAATATTTGACCGTGAAACCATTTGTTGAATCGAGAAGCCAGCACCATTTATCATCTTCATTTCAGTTCGGTTCCACGCCCAGCAACATAATTTCAATCTGTCCTGATTCTGGTCTTCAGTTGACGATAGCTCTTCCGCCCTACCCCAATCCCAGCTCCAGCCACACCGTGACCAGCTTCCCATATCAGTAACCATTGCCTCCTTTGATATTACACCTGCTGAATACTAATGGATATAGCTCCGAAAATGATTTTGTGCCCAATCATTTATCAGTCCAAAATCATACCGTATTTCCTCTTCCTATTTTCTTTCTTACCAAATCATTAAACCAACCCGAATCCAAATTTGTTCCTTTGCCCAATACATACAAATCTCTCCACCAAATTGATGTGCTCCTCCATCCTCTACAATTTTCAATTTCTCCACTCCACCGACCCAAATGTCCATACCTGACGACCAGAATATGTTTCCATAGACAATTATTTTACCCCACATTTAATCTCCACCTTCATTTTGATAGAAGTGCCAAGTTAAATGCTTTCAAGGTTTTTTACACCAAGACCTCCTCTACATTTAGGTGCACATACCAAGTCCCAATTCACGTTTTAAAGCGTATATAGTGTCATTAAGCAAGCGAGATAGCCAACACAATTAAATACGACTCATTTATACAAGTGAATGTATCATCATCCCACATATATGTTGATATTAGTGGTTCAAAAGATGTTATATATTATACCTTCACTACTTCAATGTTTGACCAATCATCATACTAAATCTGGAAGGACGCCAATTAAAACACTAATGATACATGTTTGTTTTGGATTATGTTAGAATTGATTTTGAAGAAATTTTAAAAAATGGTGTTGTGATTGAAATTTCGAGATAGACCGCTTAAAAATATAATTTTTAGGAGTCACCATCCAATTAATTAAATTAAAAAACTTGGAAAAAAACTCTTTTGAAAAGTAATGGTCTATGAAAAATTAGATGAGATTCTAGAGTCGATTATGTATAGGAATTGGTGATATGGTGTAATTGACCATGTTGATGTTATAGGGTAGTGTCACTTGAGATTACTAATAGGATTTGCTAATTAAATTGAGACTAGGATTTGCTAATTGAATTCTGTTGCATCTGTTTTTGATTTATGGATTGCATATTTCACTTAGTATTGCCATCTTCATTGTTTAGATTAGCAGTCATTATTTTATCATCTAGCGGAATGAATCAAGTGTTAAAAGCTATTGATGTGTGTCTTGCTTCAATTTCATGGTGACTAATTGTTGATATTTGGAAAAAAAAAAAACTGGACTTAAACTTATAGGTCACGGTTACTTATGTGTGGCTAAATGAAAGAAAACTACTCTTTCCAAGTGTAAGTGAACTTTTGAAAATAGCTAAGAACAAAACTATGTCCTAAGAGTCACACACTCACTTAATGAGCAATAATAATTTTAAATGTTGTGAAAGACATAGGTGTGTGTGTGTGTGTGTGTGTGAAGTGTGATTCTGAAAATTGGGGCCAATGAGATCATTTTTGAAAAACTATTTGATTTAGGGAAGCAACTGATTTTGTTTTTGTATTCTCTTTGTGTATTGTTTGTTTGTCTTTGTCAAGTGTCATTGCTTGAGGACAAGCAATAGTTTAAGTTTGGGGGTGTGATAACTCTTATTTATATAGAGTTATTTATATGTTCTAGACTTAAATCAATGTGAGTTTCTAAGTAATATTGTTGTTTAAGTAATTGATATGTGTTGTTTAGAGTAAAAGACGGTTAGGAAGTGACTTGTGATCATTTGGCACTTTTGGTGCCCCATGTTGTATTTTGATGTGTTTGTTCAATGCTCCGGCACTGAATGCACCTGCATTAGTATCACATCAATGCACTTGCATTAGATGCTCCTGCATACAAAACAGACTACAATGCTTAAAGAGATATGCCCCAGCACTCAATGCCCCTGCATTGTGGCAGATTGAAATGCTCCCACATTACTAATGAGAAATTACTCCAACCTTAGGAAACCCAACCATGAAGAAACCTCACTCAATGGAGTCACATTTTGAGGACACTTGCCAATTCACCATAGGATCTCTTCTCTTTAATAAAGCAAATGTCCAATCTACTTTTTGAGCCACATGGATTTAAAAGAGATCAACTTCTCAAAGGAAACCCAACCATGAAGAAAACTCATTCAAATGAGTCACCTTTTAGGGACATTTGTCAATTCACTATAGGACCTCTTCTCTTTAATAAAGCAAATGTCAAATCTACTTTTGAGGGCACATGGATTCAAGTGAGACCAACTTCTTCTCCGAGCAAACCCAACTATGAAGAAATCTCTCTCAAGGAGCCTATAAATACCCTTCACATTCTCATTCACAAGGTAGACCAGAATTCACTCATTTAAATTATATTAGAGCTGGTTTCGTTGGAAGAGGAAGAACTTGAAAACTTCTTCCTTCAACTTCATGCAACTACATGCTGCACAAGGAATGCTCCCTGCACAGTGCAAACAGAAGCGATGCTAAGGGAACTAAACCGTGTATCTTCTACTCTACTTCTTTTCCTTTGTGTTTTTTAGTAATATGAACATGTTATTTACATCAGTTTGTATGTCCTTAGTAATGTTAAGCATGAGCTAAAGTATCTTGTAGTTGGGATGCCATAAACATTGTAATGATCCTTTAACTAGTTTTATGTTATATATTGATGTTTGCATTTTAGTTCTTGCATGATAACTCTTTTATATTCATCTTTAGAATTGGCCAGCTAAAAGTGAATGCAAATCATAAATACAGACATGGTTTATGATTAGAACTCAAGAACTAATATGGATAAATGTTAAATAAAGGAAACATTGTTAATTCCATGCTAAAACCTAGACATAGGATCGCATAGTCCATAGGGTGATACTGTGGGTACTTCATATACAGGGGTGAACTTATTTAGAGCTTAGACATAAGACTTGTAATGAAACTCTGACATTAGTTGCTGAAAAGCACAATTCCAATGCAACAGCATCTTGTGCACCTACATCATTTATAACATAATACGGTTAAAAGTGACTTACTTAGTGGGCAGCATTCCAACTACTTTCTCATCATATTTTACATCTCAACTTTACTTGCTTGTTTATTTTCTGTTTGTTTACTTTCTTGCATTCCTACAATATTGTTTATTGGTTACCTTTCACTAATGAACTATGGGTTATAAACTTGTAAATTAATCCTATCCCTGTGAGAACGATACTCTACTTTCACTTTATTACTTATTGCGACTGTGTATACTTGCACATCACATTTTCGCACACCAGTTACTCAAAATTTCATTATACAAATTATTGGACTGTCATGAAATATCTATTTTACTCCAAAAATAAATAAAATAGTATTTGGTGAAAAGTAAATATTTACGAGGAAACAAAATGAACTAAACTAGAAAAAAAAAGTAATTCGAATAGATGGGAAGGCAACACTCACATGTACTCTCCTGTTAGTTATTCTAGAAAATACTTGTGTGTATGTTGATTTTAATTCTTTTGTAAAGAGTTTAATACTATTGAAATGTCTCAACTCAAGGGTCCTAGATGTGGATTAAATCATCCGTTTTGAAAAAAGAGAAAATGGATGGTGACTAAGAGAAATAAACGGTGTTACATGATTGTTACATGGGGAAAATGGATTAAATCTTCTAATTTGATCTTGTTTCTCCAGTGTCTATTTGTTACATGATTTTTTTCTCTCATATGTCTCTCTGTTTAAGACCTCTCATTCTACTACTTGTTCATATTTTGGTTCTGGATATTACCTCTTCTTCCTTTTTGATTCATCCTTGCTCTCGGGACATATGTCTTCTTTTTCATTCTCTCCTTCATGCTCTCATTTCAGACTTGGTGAAAAATCTTCATTTTCTCGCCATCACACTTTCTTTCTCTTTGTGCGATTTTCTATCTTCTTTCTCCATTTTTGTTCTTCATGATGAGGTAACAATTAGGTTTTTAAAATCCTAATCTTTTAGATTCTCCTCATGAACGATGGTTAAAGTTTCAATTTCTTTTCTGCATTGATTCTGAATTCTGAATATATATGTTTCAATTTCAATTTCTTCTTTGCAATAATCGGAAAGTTTCAATTTCTTCTCCGCAATGACAGGAAATAATGGATTTCTAGTTCTATCAGTAATTTGATCAAGTTAAAGTTTTAGTTCATAAAAACTTTCCGATTATTGAAGTTAGTGATAGTTCAATTCTTTGACATCATTACCGTAGTGCGTGATTGCTATGGCAATCTCTTTCCAAGTGTGTTCGATTTTGTTCATAGCTAATTATTTATTTCGAAGTCTTCACAATGATTTATTTCGAGCTTGTCTTCATGCCGGAGCTTCACAATGACTTGGTTTGCCATCGACTACATTAAGTTGTCTTACTCGAAATACATTGTTAACAAATTATCTTACTCGTGACAAAATCTGTTTCATTTTTTGGGATTTCTGGCATGATATCTTCTCCTATGACCCGTGACCGACCCTGAATTCAAAACGTGACCCGGTTCACATTTAAACTCACGCTGAATCAATTCCTAGATTCAATGGCTTCAACGGTAACACCTTTTTGGTAATATACACCTTTAATTTCATTCCAATTCCTAGATTAATCATTCATTTCAGATTCATCAATCATGCCCTCTTTTTTTGTTTCATTCTTCATTGATATTCTGATATGTTTAATGATTGTTTCTTCAAATTCTTCTTCAATTTCTTCTCTAAATACCTATCAGAACCAGAATATAGACTCATCACTCAAACTCTCAAACACCATCGCATATCCCTCTCTGTTCCTGAATCAATTTTGTCTTCTATTTTATCATAATGTCTTCAATCCCTGTTGCCGCTTCTGCATGTTTTAAGTCTTTTATTTTCTGGATGTTTTAAGTCTTTTAGTTTCTGGATGCTTTAGTCTTTAAGTTTCTGGATGTTTTAGTCTTTTATGCTAAGTTATGATGCTAAGTTATGTTATGTTAAGTCTTTTAGATTTTGGTTCTGGATGCTAAGTTATGTTAAGTCTTTTAAATTCTGGTTTTGTCACTCTTAAATCAATGAAAATTTTAAGCTAAGTTATGTTGCTACCATCTTAAGTATAATTTGGTCTTTTTGGTGGGATCTTACGATCCGTATTACGATTCGACGATTTACGATCTTGAGTTCCCTCTCTGATCTTTAGTGGGATCTCGAGTTTGACAACCTTGACTTGAAGTGCTTTAATACAATAGTGTGTTCTGATTTCATACTTTTGAGTGTTTATGTTTTAATGCCCATTCCTTTTTTGTATTTTTGATACAATTTGAACAAAAGTATTCAGAGCTGAATGTTTGAAGAACTACCGGTTTGCCAGTTTTCGTCTTTGTGAATGTTTGAAGAAAAATATATGATCTACTTGGCTTTACTTATAGCAATGCACAACAATTGCCACTAAATGTGACTTTAGGAGAAAAAAATTTAAACGCCTTACACCAAACAAGCTATACATATTGCTCATGTCATGCTTGCTTAGGAATGTGAAATGAGAAAATATTTCACAAGAACTCCATTCCACAACCTATAAATTGTCACTAAGTTTTAGCATAAATTAAATTAGCCTTTACCATCATTTGTCTAAATGGTTGCAAAGTTTTGAATGTGATTCACGCATTATCTAGTCGACATATCACAAATCAACATGGGATATGTGGAGGAAAACTTGAGTGGACGAATTAAATTACAATTTACAACACATTAATTATCTTTATAAATATATGACTTCATAATAAATTAAATTTTTGTGTAAGTTTGTATGAAATAGCTTTCTGAAAAAAAAAAGTGCTTACCTTTACTTGCAAATCAAGTGATGAAGTCAAAAACTATTTCTTGCCCTAAAGTAGAAGTAAGTTTTATTGTTTCAGCAAAAACGAATACCCGTCTTTTACTAATAAGTTTTATTGTTTAAGTACCTTTTTTATGATCTTGTTGTGGTCCTCCTATTTGAGACTGTCTTTTTCGTGCTGGGGGATGGCGGAGGCTCTTCCAAACACAACATCCTTTATGGCCGCGCCTCCGAATTTTCACCTTCTTCCCCAGGCCGACGACCTTAAATTGCTTGATATTGTCGCCGGGAACAGGTCGGCGTTCAATATCTCCTCGGGGGTCGAGCTCAAGCATTGCGTGCACGGTGACTTGTTTTGAGTTCTGAAGAGGTTTACTCTTGTTGAGTACTTTTTCTGAGGTTGTTGACATATATAGTACTACCTTGCTTCTTACTGATCGACATGGATTGTATCTATTGTCCCATCTTTAAAAGGGAATTTCATGGCTAGGTAGGGAATAGAGACTATTGCTCCCATATTGTTGAGGATGGGCCTTCAAAATATTATGTTATAGGCGCTATTCGTCATTGGGTTGGACTCTATGGTGAGGACATGAGCTCCTATTGTTTTGATCCCAACCTGAACTCGGAAGACAATCAATACATTGAAATAGCCTATAACCCTAGTTGATACTTTTGAGAAACCAAACAGTTTCTTTTTTAGTGTTTGATGGACGAGGTAGGTAGCTTAAGTTGGTCTGAGGCCCTTCTGTAAATTACGTCTGTCGAGTTTCCTTGATCAATGGGAGACTTTGAAACTGAGAAATTATCAAGTTCCACTGTTACCACCATGGGATCGTCTTGGTTTTCATCTATTGGTCGTATATCTTTTTCGAAGAATGTCATTGACCCAAGAGCACTTTGAGATGGTAGGGGTCTCTTCTAGCTTAACCAAGGTCCTGGGTTCGAATCCATCATTGACCCATTTTGGTCCTACCCGGCTCGATGGATTAGTCTCTGCAGCTACGCGTAGAGGATACCAGGTTTATACAAAAAAAAAAGAAAGTCATTGGAGGGAGGGCCTCTAGTGTACGGGCGGCAAAATTAACTGACTTTGACGCTTGAAGGTATCTTTTTTGGATACTGATGGACTCGTCCTCTCCAGCGAATCCTCCTGCAATAGAGTTTACTTGGTTTTCTGTAGGTTCGGGAGTTGTTCATTTCTCCTTGACCCTAATCAATGGTTGTTGCGAGCAATAGATCTACGTCTTCCCCGACCTTAGTTTTTGTTCGGTCTATCTGGCTGTCGTGTACCTCCTTTGTCCACATAAGTTTCAAAATTCCATTCTCGGAACAACTTTTTGATTTTGTCATTTAGAGACTGGCATTAGCTAGTGGTGTGGCCATGTACTCAATGGTACTCACGGTATTTTATACGGTCTGCTCCTTGTGGAGTTTGTCTTTATGAGGGTGAGTCTATCAAGTCAAGCTCTGGCCAGGTTTCTATTGCAATCCCACCAGACTGTTGATGCTCGAGTTAAAGAGCGTGAGGAACTCCTCAAGGTCAGTCTTCCTTTCATAAGGTTTATTGTTTGAAAATTTGAATTCTCGAGGTACTTCGGTAGCCAGGATCGAAGAAGCAAGATGTAAAGTGGATCCTGACCTTTGTAATCGGCTCCTCACGTGTCTTCTTTCTCCACGCCTCTGATGTCTACGTATGTTCCCGTAAGGGCTGCAAGAGTGATTAGCTAAGGAGTAGCTTTCTGAGTAACTGACGTTCGAGCTACTATCAGAGGAATAACCCGAACTTTGTGATTGAGCCCTCCGCCTCTTGTACCTTTACTGTCTACTCTTAGCCCGTCATGGTGGTGGAAGACAGGACACCTATGAAGCGCTTGGGTGCACTATTTTTTCCCTACTGAATCATGGAACTGATGCAACACTTCAAGGCGTTGATATAGACCATAAGGATCTCAGCCTCCTCGGCCTGAGGAGTGTTTCCCCTCACATGTTCAGCATATTTGCGAGAGGGTCCTACTACCGCTACGCTCTCTTTTATCTCCAAGCTTTGAGCAAGTGGATTCTGATGAGGAATCGAAGGATGGTTTTGAGGAAGGGGTTTTGAGGAGGGTTCTGAGGTGGGTTAGGAGGAGGATCATTCGGTGGTTTTGGAGGACGATTGTCCCTTCCTGAAAGAAGGTTTCTTTTAGGGGGAGAGGGGTCTCTCCTACTGTTTTTGGTAGTAGCCATAGTGATGGTGGTTAGAAGAGAGTATGGTGGTCTGAGAACATTTTATCAGAGCCCCAGGATTGGCGCCAAATGCTAATGCTGAAAATGAACAATGATCGCTCTCCTCTACATACAATGGTTGGCGGCTTCAAGTCTCCACCCTAGGAGGTGTCCCTGCAAAGACACTTTAAATCCTAAGTCAATTTAGGTGTTAAGGAAAATAAGAGGAAAGCAATATGAGATTTGTGGACAGAATAGACGTTTTCAAACCAAGGGGTGAGGACCCCTAATTTTAGTGATACTGCCCAGTAAACCCTAGGTGAAGCGATGTAAACCCTAGGTGCGGAGATCTCCATTAATTTCAAATTAATTACTCGGTCTTGTGGCAATAAGTATCATAGTGAGATCTTCGAAGTTGATGGTGTTGAACCAAGGTCAAACACTCTTTGTTTTGAATGATAACAAATTACAATCTGTTTACTAATGGTTATAGTTGAACCAAAGCACAGGGCAAGAATAAAAAGCGCAGGGCATGAACCGAAGCGCTTGACATGATATCTTAAAGTGTAGAAGCTCGGAGGAGAAAACTACTAAAGCGTTCAAGACTTATGTGTTATATTGCTTTGCATAGGACGCGTGTAAGATTTCGTAATTTAAGCTTTATGACTTTTGTAGTTGAGAGATGATCTTTTAAAATAGCACTGTCTTGGAAAAATATTTTATATAAAAGCATGATTAATCAGGTTAGGCACAAAGTGTTTTAAGGAAATAGTTTGAATAATGATTTGTTGTTTATTAACGAAAATAGATTCATGAGTTAGTGTTTTAAAAGAATTTGTTTTTGAAGTAAAGAATCGATTCTTGATTTTGTTCTTTAAACAAATAAGAGAGGAATCGATTGCTAGCTTCAAAAACAAGTTGTGCTTCCAAAAAACAAGTGGAAAATCGATTTACTTCTTTGAACTTACAAGAGAGGAATCGATTTTCATCGATTTCTAACTTCCAATGCACAAAGTCATCAATCGATTGTTTTCTTTCCAAAACAAGTTCTTTTAAAAACAAGCAAGCCATGAATCGATTGATGCCTTTAAACCAACAAGTGTGAAATCGATTTCTTGCTCTAAACACAAGAGAGAAATCGATTTCTAGCTCTAAAAACAAGAGAGGAAAGCCAGTAATATAAAGTTTAGAAGTCCTATGAGCAATAACACATTTATCAACAGAAAAATACACATCAAAATCACTATCACATAATTGACTAACACTTAGAAAGTTAAATTTCACACCATCAACTAGTAAAGCATTTTTAATTTTGATTGTGTTTTCCTTACCAACACAACCTTTACCTATTACTTGAGCAGATTCATTGCTGGCAAACTTCACAGATCCACTGGCCTTGTTGCTTAACTTCAAGAATAGTGAGGCATCACCAGTCATATGTCTCGAGCACCTACTGTCAACCATCCACACATTTTTCTTCTTAGATGACTGACCAACCTGCAAAAGGAACATCAACAACTAGTACGAGGTACCCAAGTTTTATTGGGTCCTTGGGGGTTAGTCTTCAAGGGGTTTGTTTTCACAATCCACCTTGGTTTCTTACAAGCATGTATAAGGGTACCAAACTCGCACAATCTTTGAATAGGGCATCTATGAGAACTATGATTCCCTTTTTGATAATAAGTGCAAGAGAAAACAGTAGGTGTCTTACTTGAAGTAGCAGCTACAAAAATCACTTTCTTTTTCAAATCAGAGGTGGAATTACCTTCATACCCAATACCTCTCCTATCAACATATTCATGTTGGGAGTGAAGTAACTTGGTTAAGGTCTTTTCACCAACCTCAAACTTTTTTAAGGATTCTTTCAAATTTTCATATTCAACCTTGATTTTTTCAAAATTTTGTTTAAGCTCAAGAAGCTCAAGGTTGAAAGGTTTAGTTTTATGTAGCTCATTCTTCAACTTAACTACCTCCTTCTCAAGAGTCGAAATTTGAGTGAGCATGCTTTTGTTTCTTTTTGTCAAATCCTTAAATTTTATCAAGAGTTTCATGTTCATTATAAAGAGCTTCAAAAGCCTCACTCAAGTTTTGACTACTACACGCATCATCAAATAAGTCATCATGTTCAAGTGAATCAGAAAAAATATGGTTAGAAATGATTACCTTAGGGGTGTCATTTGCCATAAGACAAACAACATTTGCAACCTCCTCTTCTTCATCTGTTTCACTATCAGAGTCAAGATTGTCCCATGTAGCTTCAGGGATGTCATTTGCCATCTTAGGAGTCTTGGCAGTAACAAGAGCAAGAGACTTCCTTTCTTTGACCGCTTCTTTTTCTTGAGTCTTCTTAGCAGTCAACGCCACCTCAAATGCAAGAAGTGACCCAATCAAGTCTTCTTGAGGTAAAGTGCCAATATCTTTGGCTTCAGTGATAGCACAAGTCTTGGGAAAGAACTCACTAGTCAGGGATGCAAGAATTTTCCCATTCGAATCCTTCGTTGAATACTTCTTCCCAAGTGCTTTCAAGTTATTCACTATCAGGTTCAACCTCTGGTGCATAGCTGCAACAGATTCACCTTGTTTCATCTTGAAAGCTTCATACTCAGAAGTGAGAACTCTAATCTTTGTGTCCTTCATTTGACTTGTACCAACATGTGTCGCTTCCAGACAGTCCCAAATTTCCTTAGCTGTCTGACATCCTTTCACCCTTCCATACTCTTCGTCACATAGATAGGTGAAGAATATTCATTGCTTTGGCATTGAAAGATATTTTTTCTAATTCAGGCTTTCTCAGCTCACTCAAGTCAATGGCATAAATATCTTCAATGGGTACTTCCTTAGCTGTAACACCAGGTTTAGTATTCTTGATTCTCATAGTAGTGAGATTGATGTTGTAAGTCTAGGAGGGGCCAAGTATGTCTTCGTGATTGTAGATGATTATTCTAGGTATACTTGGGTCATTCTACTTGCAAATAAAAGTGATGCTTTTAATGAGTTTGTTAAGCTGTGCAGAAAGTTACAGAATGAGAAAAGCTTAGCCATCAAGGAATTTTGAAGTGATCATGGAGGAGAGTACGAAAATTCATCATTCAAAACTTGGTGTGAAAAGTATGGTGTTCATCACAACTTTTCAGCTCCAAGGACTCCTCAACAAAACGGTGTGGTGGAAAGAAAGAACAGAACCATACAAGAGATGAGCAGAACAATGTTGAACGAGCACAACCTTCCCAAGTATTTTTGGGGACATGCAGTTGATACAGCATGCCATGTGTTCAACCGGGTATACCTGAGGCCATCTCTTAACAAGATGCCATACGAGTTGTGGGATGGTAAAGCTCCAAATATTTCATACTTCAAGGTTTTTGGAAGTAAGTGCTACATTCTCAATACAAAGGACAAGTTGGGTAAGTTTGATGCAAAATCAACTGAAGGAATATTTATGGGTTATTCAAGTCATAGTAGAGCATATATTGTTTACAATAAAATTGATAAATGTATGCAAGAATCAATACATGTTTCTTTTGATGAGACTAACCCGTTTGCTAAGAAAGTTGATGATGAGGATGAAGTGGTTGAAGTGATCAAAGACAGAATGCCAGAATCAACTAGTGAAAGTGTGGAAGAAGCCGAGGTGAAAGTGGAACCTCAAGAAGCAGCTGAAGTGGAACGAGAGCCCCAAGACATCAATGACCATCTCCATGGAAGAACACATGATTTGCCCAAGACTTGTAAATCAGTTCGAGATCATCCCATGGAGCAAATTATTGGTAGTCCATCAAAGGGGGTAACCACTCGTTCTTCTCTTAATCATTTATGCTTTCATAGTGCTTTTGTCTCTCAAATAGTTCCTAATAATATTAAGGAAGCTTTATGTGATCCAGAATGGGTTTTGTCAATGCAAAAAGAACTTGAACAATTTGAACGGAACAAAGTTTGGCATTTAGTTGAAAAACCTGTTGATAGAACCATCATTGGTACTAAATGGGTTTTTCGCAACAAACTTGATGAAAATGGTGTTATTTTACTAAATAAAAGTCGTTTAGTTGTTCAAGGTTTTAACCAAATTGAAGGGGTGGATTTGGAAGAAACTTTTGCTCTAGTGGCTAGGTTGGAGTCCATTCGTATAATACTAGCCTTTGCTAGTTACATGGACTTCAAACTACACCAAATGGATATCAAGAGTGCCTTCCTAAATGGATTTTTAGAAGAGGAAGTAGATGTAAAATAACCCCCTGGTTTTGAAGATTTTAAAAAACCAAACCATGTTTTCAAACTTGACAAATCACTTTATGGATTAAAACAAGCTCCTAGAGCTTGGTATGAGAGACTGAGCAAACATTTACTTGCAAATGGTTTCAAAAAGGGTAAGATTGATTCTACCTTATTCCTTAAAACCAAGGGCAAACATATCATAGTAGTTCAAATTTATGTCGACGATATTATTTTTGGGTCTACTAATGATGATCTGTGCAAGGAGTTTTCTGACATGATGACTAGCAAGTTTGAGATGAGCATGATGGGGGAGATGAACTTCTTTTTGGGACTTCAAGTGAAGAAAATGAAGGAAGGAATCTTCATCTGTCAAAATAAATTCTCAAAGGAGCTGCTAAAAAAGTTTGACATGAGTGATACAAAGGAGATTGGTACTCCCATGGCAACTACAACAAAGTTGGATAAGGACGAGCAAGGTAAACCTATCAATGAAACGATGTATCGAGGTATGATCGATAGTCTCTTGTATTTAACTGCTTCTCAACCTGATATTATGTTTGTTGTGTGCTTGTGTGCTCGATTTCAAGCATGTCCCAAAGAATCACATTTAAAAGCTGTAAAACGGATTCTTAGATATGTTAAGGGAACCATAGATTTTGGACTGTGGTACTCGAAATCGAGTCAGTTTGCTTTGGTCGGTTTTTGTGATGCTGATTTTGCTGGATGTACATTAGATAGGAAGAGTACTAGTGGAACCTGTCATTTCTTAGGGCCTTGTTTGACTTCCTGGTCTAGTAAAAAGCAGAACAGTGTTGCTTTGTCCACTGCTGAAGGCGAATACGTGGCGGTTGGAAATTGTGTTGCACAAGTTCTGTGGATGAAACAGACTTTGGAGGACTTTGGTTTGTTATATGACAATGTGCCAGTTCTATGTGATAATACTAGTGCCATTAACATTGCTAAGAACTCCATCCAACACTCTAGAACTAAGCATATAGAAATAAGGCATCATTTCATTAGAGACCATGTTTCGAGGGGGAGCATAGCATTAAATTTTGTAGGCACTGATGACCAACTAGCGGACATCTTTACGAAACCACTAGCCGAAGCTCAATTTTGTAAGATCCGGAGAGAGCTCGGTATGCTCGATTTTGCCAGCCTGTGATTATATGATGTGCTTGTTATATTATATGCTATGTGTCATGTGTGTATTCCCTCCGTTTTGATGAAAACAAAGGGGGGGAAAGACTTGTTGTATTGTTGCTTGTTTGGTTCTCTTGCGTGTAAGTTGTTTATTTTCTTGATGCTTATGCTTAGGGGGAACTTATGCCGTTATTTCTTGTTTATAGCCTCCCTATGCATAACGTAATTTGTTATCTTCAAAAAGGGGGCGTTTGTTGAACCAAGGTCAAACACTCTTTGTTTTGAATGATAACAAATTACAATCTGTTTACTAATGGTTATAGTTGAACCAAAGCACAAAGCAAGAACCAAAAGCGCAGGGCATGAACCAAAACACAGGGCATGAACCAAAGCGCTTGACATGATATCTTAAAGTGTAGAAGCCCGGAGGAGAAAACTACTAAAGCGTTCAAGACTTATGTGTTATATTGCATTGCATAGGACGCGTGTAAGATCTCGTCACTTAAGCTTTATGACTTTTGTAGTTGAGAGATGATCTTTTAAAATAGAACTGTCTTGGAAAAATATTTTATATAAAAGCATGATTAATCAAGTTAGGCACAAAGTGTTTTAAAGAAATAGTTTGAATAATGATTTATTGTTTTTTAAAGAAAATAGATTCATGAATTAGTGTTTTAAAAGAATTTGTTTTTGAAGTAAAGAATCGATTCTTGATTTGGCACTTTAAGCTAGAAATCGATTTCCTCTTGTTTTTAAAGCTAGAAATCGATTTCCTCTCTTGTTTTTAGAGCTAGAAATCGATTTCTTTCTTGTGTTTGGAGCAAGAAATCGATTTCACACTTGTTGGTTTAAAGGCATCAATGATTCATGGCTTGCTTGTTTTTAAAAGAACTTGTTTTGGAAAGAAAACAATCGATTGATGACTTTGTGCATTGGAAGTTAGAAATCGATGAAAATTGTGTTATTTGTTGGCATATTTGTGAAATACCAATTATGCCCTTTGAGAGTTAATTGCTTGAAAACTTTCAGTTGCTGTTACAAGTTAGTTGTGTAGTTAGTTTTTATTCTGTTTAAGTCAGTTAGGATCTTTCCTCTTCTTGTAACAAGCAAAATGTAAATCCTGTATATATATATATATCTCTAGTGTTATTGTAAAGGAGTCAGTTCCAAATTGTACAAAGCTGGGTAAGTGCTTCTAATCACCATCTAGGGTTTGTCTAGGTTAAGGTGGAGCACCAGATTGGGGAAATCAATTTGGGAGGGTCTACTTCTTGTAATCTCTCTGTAATTCATATCAATCTCAATAAAATTGGACATTGCAATGCAAGTCCCCCAGATGTAGGCCAAATTGGCTGAACTGGGTAAACAATTGTTGGTGTGTTCTTTGTTCTTTATCATCTTCTCTTTTCGGTTCAGTGGATCTTGGTTTAACAAATTGATTTCTCTCTTGTAAGTTCAAAGAAGTAAATCGATTCTCCACTTTTTTTGGAAGCACAACTTGTTTTTGAAGCTAGGAATCGATTCCTCTCTTATTTGTTTAAAGAACAAAATCGATTTGTGCCCTATTAGTTTTAAACAACACAATCGATTCATGTCTTCTTCCTTTTAAAGAGAAAAACGATTCATGACTTATATTTTGGAAGCAAAGAATCGATTGTGCATCTTATATTTTACAAGCAATCAATCGATTCTTCACTTATCACAATTGTGTTAAAAAGTGCTTCAACGGCCATATTTTTACATTCCCTATAAATAGGACTTAGGGTTTTCACGATGAAATAACACAACCCACGAATCAAAAAGAAAAGAACGTATACTCTCACCGTAAAACCATTTTCATCACGTTCTTCATCTAGGGTTCAAATCTGTCATCTCTCTACTACATCATTGTTATATTACTTGAGTGATTGGATCCTAGTTTTCATTTTGTAATCATCTATACTTGGTTGTTGTGAAATCCTGGAAAGTTTTCTTGGGTAATTCAATCGGGGAGAATGAATTGTAGCGAAATCCTTAGCGGGGAGCTTGGGTTCTCAATTTGGGGAAAATTGAGATTGGTGTGGTAGCTATAGCGAAGTTGTTTGCTTGTAAGATGTTGAAGAAGTTTCTTCTCATATAGTGGTTATTATCAAGTACGAATGTTGGAAAGCCGGAGGCCGGGGACGTAGGGCTTTTATCCCGAACCTTGTAAAATCACGGTGTACTCCTTTCCCTTATCTTTACTTTGCTTTTCCTTTATACTTGTTAATTATTATTGCATTTGATATTATTGTACTTAGCTTTGAATATCACTATAACTGTTTATGCCATTGTTATAGCTTGCATAAGTAGTTGCATATAGTTTAAATCCCTTTTTCCGCATTCGATTTAAACTAGCAGCGTTAATTTTCAAAAACTAAAAAGATTTCATTTTTAGCATACACCCCCCCCCCCCCCCCCCCCCCCCCCCCATGGTTATCATATAGTCCAACAGATGGTATTGTTGCGAATTAGGCATGTGCTATTGTGGAGTGGTCGAAATTAGGACTCGCACCAATCTCTGCCTTAGACTTAAGAGCTCTGGTTCGAGTGGGGCCTAGTCGAGGTAAGGCTCGAAATCTAATTCTCACACTTAGCATATTTCGTATCGTTTTATCACGTAGGTATAAGTGGTGACCTCTCCAAAAGTGCTCGGATCCCTTACTTTTTTTTCCTTATTGAGCTCAGCAGCGCAAGTCGTGGCTATAAAACTCTTCTAAACAAAAGATTTTCATGCTTCAAACTTAACATGGTTAAGTCGGACAAGACATTAGATTTATTGAAAATGAAAATATTTATTTGGAAAACAAGTCTGTTTTTGGGTGTATCACAAGAAAATATTGGGGGAACATTCCAAAGTATTTTGAATGAAAGTGTGAATAAAAGCCTGCGTGATTTTATATGATTTATGGCATGGGTTAGACCAACACTTAGCATATAAAAGCCTGAGTGCTTTTATATGATATATGATTTAGAAAACAAAAGACCTACCTCCAAAACAAGTAAAACACCATAGTGAAGATAACTTCTACTCTATGTGCAATAGATCTGGTCATGATTTTTGCGCTTATAAAACTTTTGTCAAATCTAAGAAAGACCAAAAAATTTGGTGCCTAAGGCACAAATAATATATTTGCAAAACATTACTTCACCTAGTGTCAACATTACTCAAAATTATAATATTGTTTTTAAAACTTGTATTTATTTTTTCTTTAAAATTTTGTGAGAAATGTTATTTTTCTTCGCTAGCTTCGGTGGTGGGTTCACTACGTAACGCCCAATATTCCATTTTTGAGAATCGCGTTATCAAAGTTGAGTCATAGATCGTCTTAAATGAGTCATAGATCGTCTTGGGGAGAAATCCCGGCTTGCGCATTTTTGTATGTGTATTTGGTCCTCCATCTCACCCTCTAAACGCACATTTGAAAACAAGTATCTAATTATTTCTAAAGAAACTATGCTTGTAAATTGGAAAACAGTTATAACTTAGCATGCTTCATTATTCTTTGTCACGCTTTTCACATATAGAAAATTAATATCATTCGAGGTGAATTTTTAACACCACATTTTTAGAACATATTAATCGGGACTTTTTGGATAAACACTGATGAGATAAGGTTATATCATTTGCCTCATAACCAATAAAAGAAATAAGACCAGACTCAATCTTGCAAGGACTTGACTTCTCTTTATTACAGCTTGTAGTTTCTTTGGTTTTGATGCATTCAACAAATAAACAGATGAAACATAGAAAAGAACAAAAGAACTAATAAAACATTCCCTAAATTAATTAATTTACAATCAAAAAAGATTCTCATTCTAGTGAGAAGTTTGAGTCCTCCATCTTCTGCTTTAAGTCCTCTAATGTCATCTCTGATCTTTCTAGAGCTTCTACAATCTGCATTAATGATATTTATTAAATATAAACTCATAATTGACGTTTATCAATAATAAACAATTAAATAATGAGTAATACCATATTCATTGATGGGCGATTTCTAGAAGAATATTGAGTGCCGTAGGAAGCACAAACTAACTGCCATTTTCGCCAACTGCTCTGGCTGGTAGTTTCTATATAGACGTGGATCTAAAAGTGTTTTAAAGTCACCACCTTCTGAAATCTTCAAGTTATTAACAAAAATATATTTAAAGGGGTAGACAGAACAAAATAGTTTTCAAGTTATTAAAAAAAAATATTTAAATATGTATCTTGATATCATATCCTACGTTACTTACCCAATTCCATAATGCTTCTGGCGGGGAATTAATCATAATATATAATTGCTGGCTTCCCATTAATTAGCTCCGGTAAGACCACGGCGAAGGAGAAGACATCTAATTTCTTCGTTACTATGAGTGTTCTTTGGTACTCAGGATCCATACTGTATGGATCATGAGTACTAAAGAACACTCATAGTAACAAAGAACACTCAAGATCCATACATATGACCATTCCAACATATGAGTTTAAGAAGAATAAGACACCCGGTGTTGTATTTATAATAATGGGGACTTAGTGCAACATATGAGACTTATTCCAAAGAGAGGACTTAGTGCAAAATATGCTCTGCACAGTTATTAGTTATAATTGCTCTACTTGTTCATTGGCATTGAAAGCCAGATCCTACTTTTGATATCTCCGATTGTGCTAATGATAGATTAATTCAATCACATAAAAATGCTCTTTAACATTGACTTGCTCAATATTAAATGGTAGAGACTATAGAGCGTATTAGGAGATAGAGACAATTAAGAAAGTAAAGTAGTTAGAGGACATTTTTTTAACAACAAAAATATGTATTATATATATATATATATATATATATATATATATATATATATCAGTTAAGGATGTCTCTAGTTCTGCTCATGATAGACTAATTCAATGAGTCTTACCTATTCTTTCCCATTAAATGTGTCTTTATTACCAAATCAAAATTAATTAAATACAAAATTATCTTTTTAAAAAACATCATTGAATGTGTCTTTATTGCCAAATCAAAATTATAGTGCAACTTCCATCTAACTCAGCATCAATAACAGCATCAACCTTCCTCTCAGCATCCTCCTTGAGGTTACACAAGATCATGATCTGCTCACCACATAAATATATTCAAATTAATAGATTAACTAGTGTTACCAAGTGGCTTCAGTCTCAAGAGGGGGGTGAATTGAGACTTTAAAAACTTTTCCCCTTTTTACGACTTAGATTAATTTTTCGCGCAGGTTTATGGAACGAACGAATTAGAACTTAAAACAATAAAGGACACACGAGATTTATACTGGTTCGGTCACCTCCCAGTGACCTACGTCCAGTCCTCACAACCCTTTGTGAGATTTTCCACTATCGAATTAAAGCTTTCAATCGGGTGCTTTAAAACCCTTACAGACTCAAGCGCTCTTCACCTAGGATACTCCACCTTGTGCAAGAGCCCTAAAAACAATTACAACAAGAGATATCCCACCCTTGTTACAATCAAAAACTCTAGAGAGATACCCCACTCCCTAGTACAACCAATTTGAAACAAGAGATACCCCACTCTTGTTACAATCAAGACCCTAGAGAGATTCCCCACTCTCTAGTATAAACCAATAACAGTATTAAAAGAAATTACAATGAAATAACAAATACCTCTGAGAAGGCGAATACAACAACTTGAAGATTCCCAACCTAACCCTTGAGAGAGATCAACTCAAATTGATAGAAACAGTGAAGAGCAAGTGTGTTTGTGTAATAGGGTTTGATTTGTTCTTTGTTATGCGTAGGTTGTTAATTGATCGTGAAACCATAAGCCCTATTTAAAGAGTTTGTGAAAATATGACCGTTGAAATAATTTTTAACGCTAAAGTAATAAGTGACAAATCGATTAATGGCTTGAAAAACATAGAATAGAAATCGATTTAATGCTTCTAAATTAATAGGAACCAAATCAATTCCTTGCTTGAAGAAATGAGTGAAGAATCGATTTTGTGCTGTAAGGAATAAGTGAGGAAATCGATTGTTTGCTCTATGAAACAAATATATATAATCGATTGTTAACTTTATAAAATAAAGTTCCTAAAAACTAGGAAGGTAAGATACAAATCGATTTTGAGCTTTATGAAACACGCAACAAATCGATTTTCTTCTTTCAAAAGGAAGCTATGAATCGATTTTGTTCTTTCAAAACACCAAGTCATCAATCGATTGTTTTCTTTCCAAAACAAGTTCCTTTTTAAAATCAACTAAGATGCAAATCGATTTGTGGCTTTAACCATAAGGAGGAAATCGATTTCTTTCTTTTAAAATAAGGAGGAAATCGATCTCTAGCTTTAAAATTAAGAAGGAAATCGATTTCTAGCTTTAAAGTACCAAATCAAGAATCGATTCTTTACTTCAAAAACAATTTCTTTTAAACACTAAGTCGTGAATCCATTTTCTTTAAAAACCAACAAGTTATTACTTGTGCCTAACCTATTTAATATGTTTTTATTAATTGAAAACATATATGTTAGGTTTGCTTGTGCGAGTGCTAGTGTGTTGATTGATTTGAGTCGATCCTCAAAAGCGGTTTACAATTCATTCCTAAGAGGGACTACTACCCTTGACACACTTACTTCTTGAGTTGGTTGTGCCTTGGAGTTCCATTTGTCACTTTATCTTAGATTACTTCATCATCAAAACTTAACCTGCAACACAAGATATCCACAACTAGAAATCTGGCTAATTCGAAACAAACTGAATCACAATGTTACCTACTCAGGAGCACCTTTGCTTGCGCGGTGCGTTTTACCATTACCATCAATGTATGTCAAAGTTGTTCCTTTGTCAACAAGCGTAAGTGTAGTAATATATGCACTTGAAGATAAGCTAAACCTCTTTTGGGTTAGCAAGCGTTTCAACAATGGCAGCATCCATTGCATCCTGGTTTTCTGTCCTAGAAGCCCTTGCAGCAAGAAGCATCACATGTTCGGGTGAAAATGCAGCATAGCTTAATCAATACTCAAATACCCAAAAACAACATATTCGTTTATTTCTATTTACCAATGTTCCAAAAAAGTAAATAGCCAAAATATTAGTTCAAAAGATACACTATTTTCAAATTAGTCTTGAATAATAACAATTAACTAAAATAGTCCTGAAAGACATTCTGAATCTTAACTTAATCCTAAGTATGTATTCCAAGTTTTAAGTTGGTCCCAAAATGCGTAGCAATTTGAGCAACAATATACGCATTCAACTACAAGCTATATTTTTCAATATCTAATTTCATGATTCACTAAAGTTTCTCATGAACCAAATAAAAATCAAATGGAAAAAATAATTGCCAAATTAAAAATTAAAAGGAGAAAGTTAAGAGAAGAGAGACTGACAGATTCCTTAAGAATGAGGCGAGTCCTGCAACGTCAATGACGAGCTTCAACAGCTTCAACTGTCCTACAACGTTAACACAAATGAAATCATGAATTGCGAAATTTCAAATAAATGTGTTTGTGGATTTAGGGGAATGAGGAATCAGATTCTGTTAGAGCAAAACGCAGAGGGAGAGGTTTTGGAAGAGAAATTGATACTTTACTTGAACAAATATGGCTCTAGAAACCTGCAACTGAGGATAAACTCACTGATGAAGGTTACTAAATAATTATCAGAATGATCAAACTTTTATTAGCAAAATCTTTAACAAAATGCTCATTAACAAATTACTCAAACATAAGTAAATTAGCAAAAGAAACAGAGAATTCAAAGTAGCAAGAATGAACAACCCGAACCCAAAGTCATTTTTTGACTACCTATCACAAATCGGTATGGGTAATCTGTATCTCATTGTTATTATAATACTAAGTTAGAAACACAATGATCAAATACATTGAAGCATAAACATGTAATAAATTAGCTTGTCTCTTTTGCCAAGTAGAAAATCAGATGAATATGTTGCCTTGGAAGATTGAATAGGAGCCATGCCAAATCCATTTTTATACATAAAGAAGAAATAGAGCCGAATGCAAGCTTTTAATGTGAATATGCAGTCAGATGTATTACAGTTATTATTTATCTATTACTGATAGTGTAGTAATTGACCATCTACTTAACTATAGTTAGAATAGTATCATTGGTTAGCTGGTGTAGTTAATTAGACTAGTTAACAGTTAGAGTACAGTTAGACTAGTTAGAAGAATATCTGAATGTATATAACAGTTTTGTATTGTACAGTTTCTCAATTGAATGCAATATGAAATTTCCATTTACATTTCTTCTCCATTTGCACTCTGAATTCAAGATGGTATCAGAGCTCCATCGTTGAGCTCTGGTTCGCCACCAATCTCTTGCATTCTTCTCTTCGTTTACATTCTTCATTTCCTTTGAATTCTGATTCATGCTTCAAATGGCGAACCAGAATCTTGATTGCCATGCAGATTATGCAACAAACTCATCAAATCCCTTTTACATTCATCCGAATGAAACTCCTGCGGTGGTGCTCGTTCAACCGCAATTAGAAGGAAGAAAAAATTTCCAAGGATGGATTCGTTCAATGCGCGTAGCATTGATTTCGAAAAATAAATTGATTTTCGTTGATGGAACAATTTCTGCTCCAGATAAGAAGGACAAACTCTATAATCAGTGGTTTAGATGCAATAACCTGGTCCTAGCTTGGATCCAGAGATCGGTGAACCCTAATGTCCTCAAATCGATTGTGTTCTTTGACAAAGGATACGATCTGTGGAAAGATTTACACGATCGTTTCGATCAAGGTGATATGTTCCGAATTGCGGATCTTCAGGAAGATCTGAGCAAGGTTACTCAAGGAACTAGAGATATCTCAGATTACTACACCGAATATAAGGCACTATGGGATGAATTGGATAGCTTCCGACCTCTGGCTCTGTGTTCTTGCGAGACGCCATGTGCTTGTGATGCGAGCAAGTCTCCAAGGAAATTTCGCGAACAAGATTACACAATCAAATTTCTGAAAGGCCTCAATGAAGAGTATTCTCATGTGAGAAGTCAGATAATGATGATGTAACCGTTTCCGCTGATATCAAAGGCTTTTTCCTTGGTGATTCAACAAGAACGCCATCTTCAAATTGCCACACCAGCAATTGCAGAAGCAGAGAATGAAGTGAAGACTCTAGCAATTGCAAACAACGCATCTTTTGCTCGTGGAGGACACAACGGTCGTGGCCGTGGTGGCAGATTTGGGCGTGGTCAAGGAAGAGGTCGTGGTGCGCCTCGCCTTTGCACGCATTGTGGAAAAACGAATCACACAAATGATTCTTGTTATTTCCTCTATGGATTTCCTCAGGGCTATCAAATTCAGAACAATAAGTCAAACTCCTCTGGCTCTTCTACATACGCTGTTGGAAGTGAAGGTGAACCACAAGGAAAGCAAGAAGCTGCTAATGTTGCATCTGCACCTATGTCTTTAACGCAGGAACAATATCAACGGATCTTGGAGTTGCTTCAGCAGGCAATGCAACAACCAAAGTCTGCATCGCATTCTGCTCATACAGTCTCCTCTAGCCCTGCTTCCTCATCCACTTATGCTAGTATAGCTATTAGTGATCCAACCTTTGGTAAGATTCTCATTTTTTGGATAGTAGATACAGGAGCAACGGATCATATGACATCCAACTTTCATTTCTTTACCTCATATACCCCTATAAAACCTAACAATTGATTTACCAAATAATACCACTGCTGTTGCTCTTGGCATAGGAACCATTGAAATTTGCAAAGATTTAACTCTATACAATGTGCTCTATGTCCCTGGATTCAATTCCAACCTCATGTCAGTAGGACAATTAGTCAAGAATAGTAAAGTATCTGTGGTTATTGATGATGATGACTTGTATCTGTTACAGGCTCATACAAAGTAGATGATTGGATCGGCTAGATTGGATGGCCTGTACCGGTTGTATCTCCCAGTAACTGCACCTGTGATAAGTTCTAGTTCTGCCTGTAATGTTTCTATAAACCCTATACTTTGTAATTCACAAACTACACACATAGAATCACCTAGACTTTGGCATAGAAGACTAAGTCACATTTCACATGATAGACATCATTGTATTTGAACTCAATTTCCTTTTATCCAATTTGATGAGAATAAATTTGCTTGTGACATTTGCCACTTTGCTAAGCAAAGAAAACTTTCCTTTCCTCTCAGCACTTCTAAAACAAATCACATCTTTGAATTACTTCATGCTGACATTTGGGGACCATATGCTCACCCATCCATTTTAGGTCATAAGTATTTCTTGACCTTAGTTGATGATTTCAGTAGGTTCACAAGGATCATTTTCATGAAAAACAAATCTGAAACAAGAACACACTTAACCAATTTTATTGCTCACATTGAAACACAATTTCAAACAACACTTAAATGTCTTAGGAGTG
Organism: Astragalus glycyphyllos; assembly: GCA_963573325.1. Lineage (NCBI taxonomy): Eukaryota > Viridiplantae > Streptophyta > Magnoliopsida > Fabales > Fabaceae > Astragalus > Astragalus glycyphyllos. The sequence goes on along the minus strand of OY754308.1, from coordinate 45,971,549 downwards.
ATAATGGTGTAGAATTTCTTATGCATGATTTTTATGCTAGCAAGGGTATTATTCACGAACGCTCTTGTGTAGAAACCCCTCAACAAAATGGACTTGTAGAAAGAAAACACCAACACTTACTAAATGTTGCTAGGGCTCTTTTCTTTCAAGCCAAACTTCCCAAAAGGTTATGGAATTTCTCCATACAGCATGCTGTACACTTAATTAATCGCATTCCTACACCTATTCTGAAAAACAAATCACCATATCAGATCCTCCATAACAAATCACCTTCCCTCATTGATCTCAAATCATTTGGTTGCCTTGTTTATGCCTCTACTCTTATTGCTAACCGTACTAAGTTTGACCCAAGAGCCAGGAAAACTGTCTTTCTAGGATACAAACAAGGACTCAAGGGTTATATTCTCTATGACCTAAAGTCTCATCAACTAATTGAGTCAAGAAATGTCATCTTTTATGAAAATGATTTTTCCTTTCATTCCACCTCTAAACCCACTGAGCACCAGCATCTACCTACTGCCACACCAACATTTCTTGATTCCACTGTCCCTCCTGCAGACTTAGCAGTGAAGGGGGGACACCTCACTCTGATGTTTCTACCTAACTACCACAAGACCTGATATCTCTTTCTCTGTTCAGCAACTCAGTCAATTCGTTTCCAATCCCATGGAGTCACACCAGCAAGCTGCAAACAGAGTGCTACGTTACCTCAAAGGTGCTCCCTATACAACTCTCAGGGTACGTTGACTCAGATTGGGCAGGTTGTACTGAGTCTAGAAAATCAATTACTGGTTACTGTGTGTTCTTAGGTTCTACTTTGATCTCATGGACATCAAAGAAACAAAACACAGTCTCAAGATCTTCCTCTGAAGCTGAGTATCGTGCCTTGGCAAGCCTTGCTTGTGAAATACAGTGGCTGCATTACTTGCTGCATGATTTACAGATTGATTTTACAGGTCCTACAGCAGTGTATTGTGACAACAAATCAGCAATATATCTTGCTCATAATCCAACATTCCATGAGAGAACGAAGCATATAGAAATAGACTGCCATGTGATTAGAGAGAAAATCCAGAAGGGCATCATTCATTTACTGCCAGTTAAATCTGCAGCACAGATTGCTGATGTATTTACAAAATCATTGCACACCAGCAGCTTCAACAATCTGATATCCAAGTTGGAACTTTGCAACATCCATGCTCCAACTTGAGGGAGGCTATTACAGTTATTATTTATCTATTACTGATAGTGTAGTAATTGACCATCTACTTAACTATAGTTAGAATTGTATCATTGGTTAGCTGGTGTAGTTAATTAGACTAGTTAATAGTTAGAGTACAGTTAGACTAGTTAGAAGAATATCTGAATGTATATAACAGTTTTGTATTGTACAGTTTCTCAGTTGAATGCAATATGAAATTTCCATTTACATTTCTTCGCCGTTTGCACTCTGAATTCAAGAATATGTTCACGAAATAATTCGAACTGGCTGATAAGTACTAACCAGTCAACTAGATATAACTTATCAAATAGCAATATCAGTTGGGTGATAATTAAGGGTCATGACTTGAGCTTCAAATGTGGTTTAAACAAGTCAATGACTCTAATTTTGAACAGTTTTTATTATGCATGAAGACCACCTTGTGGAGATATAAGCTTCATTACATAGCATTACAAGCCCTCAACAGATTGTACATTATAGCCTCAGAAGGTTACCTTAGCAGGACCCTCATCATCCTGAATATTCATAGGAATGATAACCATCTTCATAAGACTTTCACACAACATAAATATAACTATGAACCTAGAGGACAGAATAGACGTTTACAAACACCAGATGTATAAGACAATACTCTCACACAAATATAGTATATATTTGAGACAACTATATCATACTCAAAAATGACATAACCAACACTCCTAGCCCAGTGGTTCTGGCTCCTGCTGGGACGTGGTGGGGATCGATCCGGTTTGCTCCCGGGTTCGATTCCCGCCTACGTCAAATAGGGTGTTGGCCAGCGAAATGATTAAGAGCCCCAAGTAGCGAGCGCAGATTAGTCCTTCGTTGACAGCGTTGAGACACTGCGTGGGTCGCTCGCGAGGGTCCGATACCAAAAAAAAGTTTCCGAAAAAAAAGAATAGACATTTGAAGATTGACTTACTAGAATACAAAAAACAACCTGTAATTTGGTAATGTTTTATTTAGTTAGATAACTTATAAAATGTTTTGTATAATGTTGGATATGAACTTTGTTTATTATTAAAAAAAGATGAGTCTTATTTGATGGAGGAGGAACTCTAATTAAATAAAACTCTTAAATTTTTATATAAGGTATAACAGTGTACAAAACAAAGAAAATTTTAATTCACCGTGTGTGGATAATTGGTACTTGAATTATAAAAGTTATTGAACGGTGAGTTTATTATCTTTTACAGTATTGACAAACTTTGGCGCCTTTACGATTTTTGATTTTTTGTTTTGAAAGGATGGCGTAATTAAAAGTTATTAAATCATATAGAAGTCATAAAACTACTAAACAAATCAATTTTTCGTTTTAGAGTGCTCCTGATGGCATCCTCAATTCATTGCTAGTTGATGCTAGCGGTGTAGCTTTCCCTAGATTTTAGTTTTCCTTTTTTTTTCTTCCTATATCAAAAAAATCAATTTTTTGAATGTCACTGTTTTGGGACGTGTCATAAAATATCGAGAGGTTCTAATATTGATGAATCGATGACTCTCGACTCAAAAAATGCCGTGAGGTGGTGGATAGATGTTGAGAGGTGTGCCGACAACATATGGCTTGGTTGGGGCTGGAACCGTTTTAGACTGGACCACGGAATACAGAGGTTTGATAGTGTCTACTTTAAGTACAAAGGAGGCCACTATATCAATGTTTTGATGTATGGCTGGAATGGAGTTAGATATTATGCAGTGATGGATCTAAAATTTCTTATTGGCGAGAGCAAAATATGGTATATAATATTTTCTCAAAAAAGTATTTTAAATTCTTACAAAATACCTAATATTGCACTACAGAAAAATCCTAAAATACCTAAATATCTACAAATTGAAGATAAGTTACCTCTATATTTACCTAATATTTTCTCAATTTTTTGAATGTAACTTTTTTTTGGAATATAAAAGGAAGATAAGTTGCCCCATAAGCTTGATTTCAGTTTTTAATATAGTATTTAATATTAAAAACTGTTTTTCCTATTTATTAATTATTATTCATTGTTCAATTTGCCTTTTAAGTTTCTAGGAAAAGTTACTACTTTTAAAAAACGAAAGCCTTAAAACTTCTCCATATCTCAATTCCTAACCCATATGAGCTACACACATTCTTCCATATTCTCTTTATTGTTTCCATTATTTCATCACTTATTTTTCTAAAACAAAATACAACGTATATTATTCTTTTAAAAACACAAGTAAAATAGAGACTATAAGATTCTATCGCTACGGATATTCAATTTTAATAATTTTTGGTATGCATGATCATCACCATAATATGAAACTATTCAACAGTTTGATTGATAAAATTTGATGTTTACAAAGAGATATTAAGTGGAGTAACTCTACAAAAGTTACTCTTGGAGTAATTTGAACCCACTATATATATATATATATATATATATATATAATCACTTCAAACATTACAAAACATACAATTACAACTCCCCTAAATGTAATTTAAAGAAAAGATGAAAGAAGAATTCACATATGATGCTAGACTTGAAACAACAACTAGACATTGGTTCCACCAAGACGAAAGACCTCAAAACTATAAGAAAAGCAAGAGCAAGCTTCGAGATGCTCAACTCAGAAAATGTGATGCCAAAAGGAAAGCCCGGGCTAGCAGGTATTGGCGGGGTTCTACGAGATGACTCTGGGCGTGTCCTAGCAAAGTTTCCAGCATCTATTGGGATTAGAGACTCTAATGAAGCAGAATTCCTAGCTATAATCACCGCCCTTGATTTATCCTCAAATAAAGAGTGGCTCAAAAAAGGTAGCCTAATAGTGGAATCAGATTCCAAAGTAGCGTTGGCATGGATTAAGACCACTTGTCCTTGGAATCTTCGATTCTATGGTAATAGGATAAAAAATCTTCTATGGGGGCTGGGGAATGTTACCCTTACACATAAGACTAGAGAGTCCAATGAGATAGCTGATAGTCTAGCTAAGGAAGGAGCCTCTTTAAATGGCTCTTGGGTGAAGTGGAACTGTTAGGTAAGTGTGAGGCAAGGGTTTTGAAGGAAAGTCTTAAAGTACTCGATATCTGTTGCTAGTGCGTACTTTTTGGAGCCTTTGGAGTCCGCCTTGGCTTTCTTGGTGTCACTTGAGGTAGCCTGGCTCACAGGAGGTCTCTCTCCCTTGGTGTCCACTTGCTTCCTCCATATGCTTGCATGCACGGGGAATCCATATCATTGATCTCTTATCTCTCTTATGCCATCTTTGCTTGCGATCTCTATGTTTTGCTGTCTGCTTGGTTCCTTTGTTTTCATTGTAGGTGTTCAGCTTCCCTATTCCAAGCAGTGGATGACTACTAATTCGACCTTTGTTGGCAAGTCAAATTTGTTCTGTGGAGTGGAGATACAATCCCCAAGTTAGTCGAGACCTAAGCTACAAAAAATAAGTGGAGTCAACCCGGGAAGCTTATCTCCAAACAATTGCACACTTAATTTTGATGGTGGGCGGGCTCATTGGCTGCATTTGTGAGATGATTTCAACCATTTAGCAGGATGTGTGTTGTGCTTCATTTCTCTGCTTATGGTGGTTGGGTTTTGATGGTTGGACCATTATTGTGATGGGGTATAGTCTTGTTATTCAAACTCATTTCCCCATCAAGGGGTGCCTTTGATTGGTGTTGCAGTAGTGGGTCTTGTCCAATCGTACTAGTTGTGTCATCTACGTGTATAATCACTTTTAGATGGTCTGATTAATTGCCGTTGTGGAGTCTTGGCTGCTTGCAGTCATGGAACAAATGGATCAATTTCTGCATACTTTGTTAATTTGGTAATGTAGAATTGTGGATCATCAACAGAGAAAGATAGAATTGTTCCATGGAACTCAGAATTAAGAAAAACTTGTATATTCAATCTGTTGAATCAATTTTACAAAAAGTGGTATAGGATCCCTTATATACAATCCAACTACTGAAACTGTAAAAATTGTAATCTGTTACAATCTAACAAACTTACACAGAAGAAAGGAAAACTAACTAACTCTAGTTTAACTAACGAGTCAAGTTGACCAATGTATGGTTAAAAACAAATACAACAAAAGTCAATCAATTTTTACTTTAACACTCCCCCTCAAGTTGGAAGGAAAAGGTTTTTCATTCCCAACTTGGCAACCTGTTGCACCCCGAAAAATCCTTTGGAGGGATTTCTCTTCGCACAACGTGAATTGGAGTCGCCACCAATATTTTTTTAGAGGTAAAACATTGAAAAAAACCTTTCTTGAAAGACAATGGTCCTTGGAACCACGAGATTTGAGTTCGGGGGTCGGTTATGCATGGGGAAGGTACGAGCACCCCACACATCCTTTCTACTGAAAGGGAACCTCGATTTGACGTGTGATTTAAAAGGTTGATTTAAGAAATGCTTTGTTTTTATCTCTCCTTACTTCATGGAAAAACTTAAGGAAAATTTAATCTTTTGCGCTTGACGGGAGGGCACCGTGCCTACGTATCCCGGGGAGGGAATCAAAGCAACGTAGTTCTTGTTTTCGAAAATTGTTTTGTTTTTAGAAATTGCCTTGTTTTGGAAAAGGGTTTGTTTTTTTGAAAAGAAAATGGTTTTCATTTGTCGTGCTTGACGGGAATGTGACCCGCTCCTACGTATCTCCCAGTGCGATGGAGAATTCAAAGCTTACGTAGTTCTCGGTTGTCGAGAAAAGGTTTTTATTTTTTAGTTGTTTAATTGTGAAAATTGAATGTTCACAGTGATCAAACAACAAAGGTTTCGAGTGATCACCACTAGCATCCCATTATTGACGATCGTGCAAGCAAAGGCTTCGCATTATCCTCAACAAAGTTTTTAATTTGTGAAATGAGAGTTCTTTTGAAAAATGAGTGTTCATGATAATCAATTGAGCAAAGACTCCAAGTGATCACCACTAGCACCCCATTGTTGACAATCGTGCAAGCAAAGGCTTCGCATTATCCTCAACAAAGTTTTTAATTTGTGAAATGAGAGTTCTTTTGAAAAATGAGTGTTCATGATAATCAATTGAGCAAAGACTCCAAGTGATCACCACTAGCACCCCATTGTTGACAATCGTGCAAGCAAAGGCTTCGCATTATCCTCAACAAAGTTTGATTTGTGAAAAATAGTTTGAAATTGTTTTGAGAAGAAGTGAAGTTGTTTGTCAATGATTATGTAAATGCAAAAAAATGTTTTGAAGTTGGAACGTTACTAACGAGTAACAAGTTGTTCTTTGTATGCAACATGGTTTTGAAGTTTTGGAGAGTTACTAACGAGTAACAATTGGTGGAAATCAAAACAAGCAAATTGTGAACACCAATTCAACATTTTAATGCACTACAAGCACATAAACAAGTATATCAAGCATTGAGTACCAAGCTTCAATTCAAGAATGCATGAGTAGGCAAAATGCATGTGCATCAAGGTTAAATGAACCTATCCTTTGCCAAAACTTCACAAGCTTCAAACAACAATTTACATTAAACTCAAAGAGCAAAGAAAGCATGATTAAACTTGAGGATGCATCAAGGTCATTGGAGACCAATCATGTGCGCAAATTCAATTGTTTATAGACCCCTTTTTGCTCACATTTCACAAGCACATCAAATGGGAATTGAATTTTTAAATGCTTACAAGCATAGGCATCAAGGTTGAAGTAACCTATCTCTTGCCAACTTAGCATAACCCAAGATCATTTGTGGATCATAAATGAACCAAAACCCAAATTCATTTTCTCAAATCACAAATTAATCATCAATTTATTTCAACAAGTCAACCAAATCAAGCAAGCAAATGACACTAGCAAGACTTAGGAACATTTATTCACAAGATCCAAGCGATCAAACACCAAAATCAACAACTATTCATATTTTTTGATTTTTGTGAAAGTAAGAAGGCATGAAAAATGAATATTTGCAAAATCAAACAACATGTTTGGACATGGGAACTTCAAAATCAAGCCCCAATAACAAGATTGCATAAAGAAATGCATCAAAACTCGATTAAACCTATTTTATACTAAAGGTGCGAAACATTCATAGCTTCCTAACACAATTTTATTTCACAAAATGCAACAAGCAAAATGATAACAACACAAATCACAATTTATTCAAGGGTGAGAAGCAATCTCAAACACCCAAGCCTCCCTAAGTGCTTGTCAAAATGTTTGAGACACCTCTCACCAACAACAATCAACAAATCAACAATATAACAACACTAAAATGTATGAATATGATAGGATGAAAAATTAGAAACATGATATCTACATTTTGATGCAAAAAAGTTGAAGATGATGCTAGGTTTTAAGAAGTTTACCTCAAATCCAAGCTAAGGAATGACTAATATGAAGAACAAGACCACAAATCAACTTGAATCTTCACCAAACTTCAATGAAACCCACGAAATGCTTGCTTAAAAATGCCCTTTGATGATGCAAGCTTGAATTAAATTAGGAGAGAAGGAAGATATATGAAGTAGGAATGGAAATGAGGTGAAAAAATGGTGATTTGGTGAAGGAGAAGTGAAAAATTGATGGAGGAAGAGGGTGATATGATTTCGGCCAAGAGAGGGAATTAGGAGAGGGAGTTGTGTGCTAGGGTTGTGTGAGTGAAAATGAGGCCAAGAGCTTCCTCCCTTGTGAGGTGAATAGGGTATATATAGAAAGCAATTAGGTTTAAGGGTGGTTAGGTCATTGTGCACTAGTTGTGCTCTAGGATTTGATTTTAATTTTGAATCAAAGGCTAGGATTGAGTCTCACATGGATTGAGGACATTGAGAAAACACAAAATGAGAGAATAGAGAGGAGAAATTCGAAATAGCAAGGGAGGGGTCCTTGGTGACCAAGTTTTGCTAGTTGTCATCTTGTACTATTGTACTATTATATGACCATTCCATTATCCCTTCATTTTTGATTATTCTTCTTAGGATAATTGTACAAAAATGCACCCAATTTAAGCCACATACAAGGTATCTTGAGGAATATGCCATTTTATGTGATCACCATGACCAAAAATGTCATAAAAATCACATCTTGGAACTTTTTGTAGAATATTCCTTTTTGATGCCTTTTTTGAATTTGAATTTTGTGCACAATGTATGCATGCATGCGCATACATACATACATGACCAAAAATGTTTTGCCTCAAATAAATTTCTCTAAAATTGCACAATGATTCTTGATAAAAAAATTATCCTCTTTTGACAATGACCAAAATACCCTTTTGCCCTAAAAACCTTGTTTTTCAACAACAAATGCATTTCCACTCTAACAATGAATTTAAAAGCCCTAGAATGACTTTTAAAACCCAAAAATGCATGCACAATGCTCTTCACTCTTCAAAATAAAACCACACTTCTCAATTTATTTATTTTTGCGGAAAATTAGGGTTTTAAACCTAGGCGGACAAAATTAGGGTATGACACAACCAAATCACCGAACTTGTTCTTTGGCAAGGCTTTTGTCAAAATCAGCTAGCTGCTTTTTAGTGGAGATATAAACCAGGTTGAGGAAACCACTTTGAACATGTTCCCTTATGAAGTGACAATCTATGTCTATGTGTTTTGATCGCTCATGAGCAGTAGGGTTGCTTGCCAATTGTATGGCAGATTTACTGTCACTTAGCACCATGACAGAGGACAATTTTATCTCAAAAGACCTGAGTAACTGCTGAACCCAAAGTAATTCTGTGGTAGCAGCAGCCAAGGCTCTGTACTCTGCCTCTGCAGAGGACCTAGCTACTGTGGCTTGTTTCTTGGACTTCCACGTAATCAAGGATTGCCCAAAATAGATGCATAGGCCTGTGGTGGATTTTCTGCTTACTTCACAGCTTCCCCAGTCAGCATCAACATAAGCTGTGAGTTTAAAGGATGATTCAGCAGGGAACATGATCCCCAAACCAGCAGTAGTCTTCAAATACTGTAATAAGTGGTGTGCTGCCTGTAGGTGTGTAGTGCGAGGCTTGGACATGAATTGACTCAGCTTATTCACTGCATATGTTATATCAGGCCTTGAGATAGTCGAATAGATGAGCCTGCCTATCAGTCTTCTATATTGAGAAGCATCTTCAAGAGGTTCCCCATCAATCTCATTCAATTTAACACTTGAATCCATTGGTAATGCCACAGGTTTTGCAGAGGTGAATCCTGTGTCAAGCAGCAGTTGCAGTGTATATTTTCTTTGACAAAGATGGATCCCTTTCTTTGATCTTGCTATCTCCAACCCCAGAAAGTACTTTAAATCACCAATGATTTTCAACTTGAAGTAATTTTGCAACATATTTTAAACTTCACAAATGAGGGATTTGTTTGGACCTGCCACTATAATGTCATCCACATAAACTAACAAAGCTACAAAGGTTGAACCAGAAACTTTTGTGAACAGAGAATGGTCAGCTGAACTTTTGTGGAAGCCAAGCTTAACAATGGTGGAACTAAATTTTGCAAACCATTGCTTTGAGGCTTGTCTAAGCCCATACAAAGATTTATTTAATCTGCATTGGATAAATTGCAATAAATGGATGAGACATTGTGAACAAATGTGCTATATTGTTTGGATAAATTGTCATAGGTGAGATATTTGTGAATTGGATACTGTACAGGACTGCAAACATACTGCTGGAGATGAGAAGGAGGTCTGTGAGGCCTGGTTGATCTCCTAACAGGTTGTTCATTATCAGGATTAGGCTGATGCAGGGTGTCAGTGTCTGCAGGGGGAACAAGAGATGGTATACTATCTGATATTGGCAATGGTATGACAGGATCAGTTTGGCTAGCAGGTTGTCTACTGTTGAGGTTAGAAGAGAATGTTGGCAGGATTGTGTCTGGGAACAATGTAGGGCATGATGGCTCAGTATGTATGGTGTGATAAGGAAAAGTTGTTTCACAAAAACTGATATCTCTAGAAACAATGAATTTGTTTCCTTTTGGATCATATAACTTGTATCCTTTGACACCCAAGGGATATCCAATGAAGACACAGGGTGTGGATCTTGGAGAGAACTTGTGTCTTTGTGTTGGAATTGTTGATGCATAAGCAAGGCAGCCAAAAACTCGTAGAGTAGAGTAATCTGGTGAAGTCTTTTATAGAAGTTCATAGGGAGATAAATGCTTCAATGATGGAGAAGGAAGCCTATTTATCAAGTGAGTAGCAGTAGTAACACAGTCACCCCAAAACTACAGAGGTAATTTTGATTGGAAGTACAGTGCTCTAGCCACATTTAGCAAATGTTGGTGCTTTCTCTCCACAACAGAATTCTGTTGTTGTCTGTGGGGGCAAGAGAATTGGTGAACAGTGCCTTCTTGCTGCAGGAAGGATGCGAGTTGCAGTTCCTTTGCATTATAAGTCCTTATTGCTTTGATGGGTTTGTCAAATTGAGTCTTCACATAACTGAAGAAGTGTTTTATTAAAAGTGGTGCTTTTGCTTTGGTCTTCATGAGGTTAACCCAAGTGAAACGGGTACAGTCATCAACAATGGTGAGAAAATATTGCTTAGCATCATGGGTGGGCTTATGGAAGGGCCCCCAAACATCACAATGAATAAGGTCAAAAGCAGAAACAGAATGATTATTGTTAGCATGAAAAGGCAAACGATTCATTTTGGACAAAGGACAAATGGAACAACTTTTATTATCACAATCTGATGAAACAAAGGAAGGATGATTTTTAGACAGCAACTGCAATACACTATCGGAAGTGTGGCCTAATCTATAGTGCCAAAGATTTGAAGTGGAAACAGGGAAAACATTATAAGAAAATTGCTTTTCAAAAGAAAAATTACAATTGACAGAATGAACATCAAAATGAAAGAAATATAAGCCATGGTGAAATCTACTCGTGCCAATCACCTTTTGTTGGTGTGTGTCCTAGATTAAGAATGAATTGTTAATCAAAGAAATATCAAAGTCAGGATCTTGATATATACAACCAACAGAAATGATGTTGACATGGAATTGAGGAATGCAAAAAACATTTTTGAGTTTTAATCGTGATGGTAAAATGACAGTGCCTGATGCAATGACAGGAACCTTTTGTCCATTTGGAAGTGTGACAAAGGTGTTATAGAGCCTAATGTATGAAGAGAAAAGAGACAACAGGATGCAAATCTGTGCACTAGCACCAGAATCTAGCAACCAATCAGTCAATTTTAAAATTGAAGATGCACAAAATAAGGATTGGCAGGTGAAAATGAGATTAATGAGAGTCTCACCCGTGGCAGAAGGCTCATTAGAATCCTGTGATGAAGCCTTTGCCATATGTGCTTGCATATATATTGGATCAGCTGCTGAAACTGCTGGGAGTCCAATGGTGGAGCATCTGATGAACCTGATGTGGCAGTGACTTGCAAGACAGGTTTTGAATTTGCAGCATACCTTTGTTTCTTGAATCCTGGGGGATAACCATGCAATTTGAAGCATTTTTCCTTGATGTGGCCTTGAAGACCACAGTGGGAACATAGAGGACGATCCTTCTTTTGGTTCTTGGATTGAGAATTTACAGCACAGGCCAATTGGCTAGATGAATCAATGGAAGTTAAACCAATTTCTCTTTGTTTTTCATCTTGAATAACAAGAGAGAAAACCTTTGTAATATCAAGCAAGGGCTCCATTGTGAGAATCTGTCCCCTAATGTGACTAAAAGATTCATTCAAACCCATAAGGAAATTGAAAACATATTGGCGCTTCATATACGCAACCAAAGCATCTGAACCTCCACAAGTACATGTATTGGGAGGATTATGTTCAGCCAAAGAATCCCAAAGGCCCTTAAATTTGATAAAATATGCACTAACAGATAAGGTGCCTTGGGTACAATTCATTACCTCTTTATTGAGCTGGAAAATTCGAGGGCCATTTCCCTGTGAAAAGCGATTTTGAAGTTCCTTCCAAATTTCTGCTGCAGAATTGGCATAGATGACACTGGAGTGAAGCTCTTTTGTAATGGAGTTCAAGATCCAGGAGGTGGCCATGTGATTACTACGATTCCAGGAAGCATATGTATCGGCGGTGGGCTCCGGTTGTTTTAGGGTACTGTCGACGAGACTGAGCTTGTTCTTCGCACCGAGGGCAATAGTCATGGCTCGAATCCAAGAATGGAAGTTGTTAACTGTTTCGTCCAGCAATTGAGAAACAAGAACGGCGCCGGGGTTATCTGAAGGATGAAGATAAAGCGGATTGGCGGTGAAATCCGTCGCGGTGGTGGTCATGATTCTGGTGGGATCGATGAAAAGAAAATGCGCAAAATTACGCCGAAAGAGAAGAGGTTTGAAGGATGTTCAAATGATGAAGTGATAGCGGAAGTACTCTACGACTGATACCATGTTAATTTGGTAATGCAGAATTATGGATCATCAACAGACAAAAATAGAATTGTTCCATGGAACTTGCATGGAACTCAGAATTAAGAAAAACTTGTATATTCAATCTGTTGAATCAATTTTACAAAAAGTGGTATAGGATCCCTTATATACAATCCAACTACTGAAACTGTAAAAACTGTAATCTGTTACAATCTAACAAACTTACACAGAAGAAAGGAAAACTAACTAACTCTAGTTTAACTAATGAGTCAAGTTGACCAATGTATGGTTAAAAACAAATACAACAAAAGTCAATTGGATGGAATTGTAGCATGATTGAAGGAGTGTGGACCCTCTTCCTACTAGGCGTACTATACCATGCATTTGATCTAGTTTTGTGCTCAATCTCTGTGGCAATTTCTCTGCCACATTGGATTTGTTCTGTGGTTCAATTTGAGGTGTTGTCTTGCTTCCAACAATTGGTATGCTAGGTGGTAATAACCTATAGTGGAGCTGCTTGTTGACATTAGTTAGGGGTATTGCATTATGGTGTATTTTTCCTCTCTTACATATCATAGTCCTAGAGTATATCTCCTTATTGGATTCTTTTGATGTATCTTATGCTTCTTTGTAGTTCTACTGTTGTTCTTGGTGTTGGCTTGCTAGCCTCAAAAGTCTTATCCAGGTGTATCCATCTAACTGGGGACAGTACATTATACTCTTGGTGTATTTCTCATCTAGCTTTAGTAGCAAATGATAGCGTGTCCTCTGCAATCCTTCATAGAAGGTGGGTAGAGCGGTAGCACGGTGATGCTCAAGCTAATTTCATTTTAATGAAATTTCTTCTTATCAAAAAAAAAGAATCATAATATACACAAAATCAGGGTTGAGTATCAATTGATACTCAAACCCCTAAATGTAAGTTAAAGAAAAGGGGAAAGAAGAACTCACATATGATGCTAAACTTCAAACAACAATTAGACATTGGTTCCACCAAGACGAAAGACCTCAAAACTATAAGAAAAGCAAGAGCAAGCTTCAAGATGCTCAACTTAGAAAATGTGATGCCAAAAACCCTTTCTATGATGCTCCTAGCTTCACCTTGGCTTCCCCAATTACCAATTCAAGCCTCTAAGCACACATTCATGCAAACCCGAGCTCCATTTCCTCACTCACACAAGATAGACAAAATAGAGGGAAGAGTAGGGTTATGAAATTTCTGGTTTTAGGTCTTTTTCTCTTAAACAACAATGGAGGAAGAACAAGTAGGAGATGCAAGTGAGTGATTGATTTTTGAGTGAAGAGAACAATGGAGATGGAGTGGAGATGGTTCTCGTTTTCCCTCCCACTAACTCTCGAAGCCTCCCTCGATCTTACCCTTCCTTCTCTCTAGTTTTTTTTTAAAAACTTCAATGAAATGAGGGTACTCTCTCTTCTTTTATGTTTAAGTTGGATCACTAATAGGGATGGATTTGGGTTTATATCAATTGACCTAAAAATGGTTTAATACCCAATCTCTTTTTACACCCCATATTTTACTATATTCTATTACTATATATACTTAAATCATATAGCAATGCCCAATAACAAAACCAATCAAAGCATGTGAATATATGTAAAAATCTTTAAAGAATATCAATGAAGATTTAAATAAATAATGACTAATTAATTTCAAACACCAGAACATGTCATTTCCGTAAGACAGCTAAACAATAATATTCAAAGTAATTTGTTTAATTACTTTGGGTGTTATATGTTTTGTCTCCATTTAATAGATTTGCTAATTATTGCAAATGATTGAATTGAATCTCTTGTGAAATTCTGTTACAAGTACAATATTTATATGTGAATATGATCTACTCTAGCCAATCACAGTGTGCCACGTCAGGCTCTATTGGCAGAGTTAGTTTCATTGGATTGTTGACTATCTTGTGGCTTGGATGTTGACTCTTGCATGATAGCTTCTGGTGCTTCTAATTGTGCTTCCTTGAGTGACTCATTTTGATTGTTTGGCTTCTTCTCTATTACTCCCCCCTCAAGGGCAAGGTGGTGCTTCAAGGAAGAGACAACCTTGAGCTTGGGACGTAAATCAAGGAAGGCTGTTGTTGAGAGAGGCTTCATGAGCAAGTCTACAAGTTGAAGGTGAGCAGGAACATGTTTGATAACCATGGTTTTGGCAATTACTTTCTCTCTCAAGAAATGAATGTCCAACTCAAGGTGCTTGGTCCTGGCATGAAGAACTGGGTTATGGGCAAGCATAACAGCGCTTAAGTTATCACACAAGAGTGTTGGAGTTTGAAAGGCTACTCCCAATTCATGAAGCAATGACTATAGTCACAGAAGTTTAGAAGTGGTGGACACCATGGCACGATATTCTGCCTCAGCACTTGAGCGTGCAACCAATGTTTGTTTCTTGCTACTTCACGAAACGAGGTTGGGTCCAAGATAGATGCAAGAACCAGATGTAGACCTGCGATCATCAGGGTCATTGGCCCAATCTGAATCACTATATGCACGAAGAGAGAGGCTTGTATCACGAGAAGCAGGCCTGAGGAGAAGGCCATGGTGTTGCGGCCTGCAAGATAAAGTAGTATGCGTTTGACAGCACACCAGTGACTGGTGAGAGGAGAAGCTAGGAATTGGCAAACTTTGTTGACACTGAATGCAATATTTGGCCTTGTTAGAGTGATATACTGCAGGGCTCCAATGATGAAACGATACTGGTGAGGATTAGAGACCAAATTAGTGCCCTACTTACTGAGTTTGACAGTGGACACCATTGGAGTGGGCAGGCCATTGCATTCTCTCATATTTGCACGATTGAGAAGGTCACGTATGTATTTGGACTGTGTGAGTAGTAGTTCACCAGAGGGCAAGTGGTGTACCTCAATGCTAAGAAAATAGTTGGGGCACCCAAGTTGCTTGAGAGCAAAAGATTTGTTCAACTTGGCAATCAAGTCTTTGACAAGAGCAGAGTTGGAACCAGTGACTAAAATGTCGTCAACATAAACAAGTGCATATAATTGCACGCCTTTGTGAGAATAGACGAAGAGTGATGGATCACATTTACTTGGTTGACATCCAAACTTGATCAGTGACTGCTTGAGACGTTCATACCAGGCACGAGGTGCCTGTTTGAGGCCATATAAGTAACGATGAAGACGACAGACTAGGCTTTTGTCAGCTGCTACAAACCCTGGAGGTTGCTGCATGTTGATCTCCTCATCATTGTAACCATTAATGAACGCATTATTGACATCAATCTGCTCTATGTGCCACTTGTGAGTGAGTGCAAGAGTTAATAAAACTCTTATGGTAACAGGCTTGATCACCGGAGAGAAAGTCTCACCAAAGTCTTCGCCAGGTTGCTGACTATACCCCTTTGCAACAAGACGAGCTTTATACTTGTTCGCAATGCCATCTGCATTCTCTTTGACACGGAATACCCACCTACAACCAATTGCCTTGCGATGTGGAGGAAGTGTAGTGAGTGACCAAGTATTATTGTCCACTAGAGCCTGATATTCAAGCTTCATAGCAGCTAACCACTGAGGATCAGTTAAGGCTTGTTTAACAGAAGATGGTTCAATGTGAGTGAGATATAATTTTGGCTTGAGATGCCCAGTCTTAGACCTGGTAACCATGGGGTGATTATTTGTGACAATTGGGATCTCAAGTGGCTGCAGTGGTTGAGTTGGGGAAGTGTCAGGCACATCACTCAGTGTTGCGGCACTAGTGTTAGGAACTCTAGGAGAATGTGTGGTGATAGCTGGAGGAGAGGTGACAAGCACATTCTCATTATTGGAGTTGATATGAGCAACTGTAGTTTCACCAGTAGCATTAACCATAGCAGGCAAATGTAGCAGGGAATCATTTTCTGGTTCATTAGTGATGGTGGAGGCAGATGTGGAGAACAATGAGGCATAGGGAAAACTTTGTTCATTGAACACCACATCTTTAGAGATAAAGATGCGCCCTTCTTGACTGAGGCATTTGTATCCTCTATGCACTGGTGACGAACTCAGGTGGGAAAAAAAGAGAAGGATCTACAGATCCCAGAATATGTTGCTAAGGTAAAACAGGTTTCTGCCCCTAAGTCTCAGGCTACTAATAATGTGAATTACAAGCAGAAAGTTTCCCAACAAACTGTACCTACAGAGGTCCAACAGCAGCAAGATGAGTCTTCACCTAAGGAATTTAGAGAAGAGGTCATCCAATCTAACAAAGAATCAGATGTCCATGACTCTACTTCAACGGATGATGGAAGACAAATATCGCCTAAGGTTATGCAGACGCAGAAGATTTCTTTGACTAATGCTTCTACACCACCGATGTAGCTAACCAGTGTGGTAGTGATTCTATTGACGCATCCTCCACTCAACCTCCCACTACCATGTATATTCACTAAATGGCTTAGCGTCTGATGCTAATTCTAATCTAGTGGTAGCGTCAAACATGAGAATTTCTGGGAAGCTTCCACTACAAGAAAAACATGAATTTCCGGCAGAATTTTTCCGTCAGTACATTTCCTGCGGATTTTTGTAAAAATAATAATAATAATTTTTTTTTTTACAAAATCCGCTGGTAATTTTCTGGCAAATTTTACTGGCGGATTTTGAAAAGAAAAAAAAATTTACAAAATCCGCCAGTAATTTCAAAAATCCGCCGGAAAATTACTGGCGGATTTTGCAAAAAAAAAATTAGTTTTTTTTTACAAAATCCGCCGGTAAAAACCGCAGAAAAATTACCGGCGGATTCTGCAAAACTTTTTTTTTTTTTTTACAAAATCTCCCGGTAATTTCAAAAATCCGCCGGAAAAATTCGGAGGGAAAAAAATCCGCCGGTAATTTCAAAAAATCACCTATAAATAAAACTTTCTCCTACACTCCTCTCATTCTCTCATTTCACTCTTTTTTTTCTTCTTTTTCTCTTATACATTTTCTCTATCTTATGTTTCTTCTTTCTCTTCCTCACACTCTCCAATCTACATAAATTTCTCTATACATCTCTCCTTTTTTCTTCATTCTTATTCATTTTCACTCATTCATTCTTATTTCTTTTTTTCCATTCTCTCCAATTTTAATACTTCTCATCTCTCCTTCATTCTTCATTCTTCATTCTCACTCCTTCATTCTTCTCATTTCATTCTTATTCTCACATATTCTCTTTCATTCCTTCATACTTCTTGATTCTCACCCCAACCGGTACAAATACAAGGGGAAATTTGAAATTGGACAAAATTTAGATACAGTAACATTTAAATTTTAAAAAACGAAATTCTTATTTAAAATTTAAAATTTTAAAATTTTAAAAAAAAAATTATTTTTTTTTAAAAAAATCCGTCGGTAATGCACATTACCAGCGGAAAATCCGCCGGTAATTACCGAGGGAAAAATCCGCCGATAATGTGAAAAATCCGCCGGTAATTACTGGAGAAATTCCGCCAGTAACCATTATCGACGAGTGAATTACCGGCGGATTTTGGCCATTACCGGCGGATTTTGTCCGCCGAAAATTACCGAAATTCTTGTAGTGTTTGGGGAGATGTGCAAGATAATGTTGATGAACCTACGACCCACGAAACATATGTGCAACATGATAAGTCCTAACTGGCGGTGTCAAAGACCCAAAAGAGGGGGGAAAAAGAAATTGACCCAGAAAAGTGTAGGTTATAATACCTGCTCAAAGACAAGTTCTGTTTATGTCTCTTTTTGAGCTGACTATTATAAGTTGGTCCGGGATTTTTCAGTAAAATCAGGATTTGGCCAGAAAATTGTTGGCTATAATTCTCGTTCAAGGACATCTTCTGTTTCTGCCTCTTTTATCAACTATTGATAGTTAAAGCTTTTGTTTTAATACCTAGGTTGAAGTGTTTTAGGGGGCTATGTTAAAGGCTCCTTATTGTTGTTTTGACTTTATCTTCTTGCCAAGGGTATTGGTCTAGTCCGTCCTTATGCTCTTTTTTGTCAGATTTTTTTTTCACTTTCTCATTAATAAATTCAGGACATAGAGTCTGCTTGAATTAAAAAAATTAATAACAAAATTTAAGTAATTAAAGAACACAATGGAGACTAAAACTGGACAGATATAGATGATTAGATGGTACAATATAGATAGCTATGTTAAATAACAAATTTTTCTGATTGATGATTGATGCCTATTAACTATATGGTTGTCCAATTGTAGGGACATCGGTGGGTATTCACATGTACAAATAGTACTCATCCGCTATTGGATTAAAATCTCTAATTCTTTTACAACAAAATAGCCTAATAAAACAAAAAAAAAAAAGATTGAGTATCCAATAACAAAAAAATAACAGACTACCCATCCCTAACTTGGTACGCTCGAATCATATGACTATTGTAGGTCCTAACTGGACTTTGGCCAATCGTCGTACACCAATCAGGCTATTGCTACTTCATCAATGTGGGACCAAGATAAACAACTACTTGACACTTCCCTTGCCCCCAATGACAAATAAAACCACTATATATGTGGTAATCGCCAGCAACCACGACAAATAATTATATCACTAATTTTTTACTTATAAATTAAAATAAATATTTTAATTACATAATTTAAAATAGTTTAATTAACTTTAAAGTTCAATATCATTTTTAAAATTTGAATTTGTAATTAAAAAATGAAAAACAAAACAATGGCTAGAAATCATGGCTAGCATAGACGATTTCTCATCTTACATTAAAACTAAAAATAAAAATTAGTTGTCCGAACCATACATTCTGATTTAGATTGAATTGTCTATTGGTTTGAATTTGTCCAAAATGTTGAATACTCCTAAACTCTATGCTATGTTTTGGGATCATGCTATTTTGGGTGGTCTGAGTTGTATTTTACATTTCAATTAGCCTTTGTGCTAAGTAATGAGCTATAATGACTTTTGGAGAGAAAAAGTGTTGCTTGGCCAGACTTAGAGCTTCTAGCATCCGTGATATCAACCATAGAAGTTTATTCAGAATCCAGTAGCCATGTTCTTTCACTAAAAACATTATTCTCTTACTGGAATAATAGCTACGAATCTCTAGGGAGCGCTACAATAAGAACTAAATTAAATCACGTCTATTTTTTTTTCTTCTGATTTTAGTACTTTACATGAATAATTAGTGTAACAAATTATAAGTTCACACAATAGTAGTGGCGTTTTTTAAACAAAAAAATCAGCAAACTTAATGATGTCAATCTAGAAAGAATTATATAACTTTTAATTTATACATCTCAATTTTCTTCCATAATCATCAAAACGTGTGTTAATAATAGATTCTAATGGTTGAGATTTCATTTAATGTCACATGTCTAATATATTCCAAGGAATGGAGATGTGCGTTTCAATATAGGTATGGAGATTTTACATCCTCAGAATTGACCACTTTGTCATATGTGCCAGACGCATCCTCAGAATTGACCATATTAACTTGAAAAACACCACTGGGTGGATTAAAAACCATTGTATTATGGTTCTTGATAGAACTCATATGTGGAAAAAGTAGAGAAAGATATACAGTGAACAAAGACTATTAGTAAAATTTATCAATTCAATTGATCATGATTACATATAGTCCTTATTTATACATATAAATAAGAAAAGTGAAGGAAATAATTAACAACTAGCAATGATAACAAACACAGCGAATTCAAAACTAACTACTAACTAACTATTAACAAACTTATATCTAATACATTGCAAATGGCAAGGTGCTGCGTAAGGTAGCCAACCCAAACAAATTGGTTTACATCTCCTTTAGAATTGACAGGTGGTATGCTACTGTGTCAACCTAAAACGAATTGCCAAGTGACTCGAATCTGTCAATCCTACTTATCCCACCCCTTCTTCTGTAATTCATTGGGAAGCCCGACAATGTTTCTACTTCATTTGGCTCAAGTGGAGCAACCTTATTTCTTCCCACCCAAAGCAAGTTCCACTTTCGACATTCTTCAAGAACATACTACTAGGTGGATCTCCATCTCTAGTATGACTTTCTAAAGCTTCCCTAATTCTTTCAGTTAATTTTGCACTGCCTATAATTGTTTGTATATTAACTTGAAAAACACCCCAGGTGAATTAAAACTCATTACAAAAGGCGAGGCGCTACAAAGATGAAAATAAAGTGGAAGATTTTTTGAGTTTTTCTTTCTCTTCCATACCCTATTTATATTGAGATTAGTCAATGAAATCATACGTAAAAAAAAAAGTAATCAGGTTGCCATAAAACTTCCCTAATTATAGCATGGACTAATTCTTTTTCTCTATTTCTTTCTTGTCTAATCCATATAAATAGGGATCTACCAAAAAAACATCCTTATAAATCGTATATAACTAGTCTTTTTGACAGGTGTGTCATGTAACACGTGGGTATCCATTAGTATAGGAGAATTAGACCACTTCAACATAAAAACGACAAGCCTATTAAAACAATAGAAATAAATAAAATTATCAAACACAAATTAACAAACAAAAGATAACAAAACATGTGATTATTTTCTCCTTTAAACGTTCAAAAGTTTCTCAAAAAAAAAATTAGTAATAAAAAATACTATATAAATGAATAATGTAAATGATTAATATTCTGAAATCACATCTCGTTGTTATATGAGACGACCATCGTCCTCATCATAGTAACCCTTGACACTTAAACTCCCAATCTCAAAAAAGAGTAAATTTAAAACTCAAAATACTTATATAACTGAACTTACATCACATAGATAAAAAATAAGTTTAAGAGTTTTACAAAATATATGGGAATACTAAAGCCACTCAAATATATATATATTAGAGTATTTCAAAACAGCGGAAAGTAAGAACCTAAGACAAAACCAACTAAATAACTAATATCACGAGACTCAAAGACTGACACACTGGCTAAACAAAACACAGGTTCTCTCAGTGAGACACCTGACTCATTCGTCATATTGCATCAGCATCCTTGATGCCTTCAATGCTCGTCATAGAAGGAAAACCATCACCATCTGCTCCAACTAGCTCCTCGACTGAATCAAAGCGATACAAACAAACATACAAAAGAAAACACGTAGGGCTAAGATACATGTATAAGTCCGAAAAATGGGAAGATAAGGTAAAGCGCTTAATTTAAACATGTCAAAACCATATCAAATAGAATTTTTACTTAACTTCCATCCTTTATTAGTATCTTATTTATCAGACTCTAATATGTCAATACTATATGCTGACTTTGGCCATATTCTGATGCCACTGACTCCCTTACTATACTTCAGCGAAGCCACTAACATCCCTACTATCCTTCGGCGATGCCACTAACGTCCCTACTATTCTTCGGCGACGTTGCTAACGCCCCTACTATACTTCGGCGACGCTTCTAAGACCCCTACTATGCTTCGGCGACGCCATACACACGGTTGTGGACTTACAACACATATGCAATCTATATGATTCTGTTTGATTACATATTAACTCGTATGCCTTACTCATCTTGTTGATCAGTACCTCGTACTATTTCTTACACTATGGTTACGTATTCATTCAACTTTATATCTCTTTATGACTCTTGGTTCACTATGCACACCTAGGTTCATTATGAAATCTTAACTTCATTACTATTATTAAATAAAGTCATGCTTCTCAAACTTAACTATATCAATAAGCAATTCAACAAATAATCACAAATAACACATAAGCAGTTCATAGAAATCAAAGCAATCAATCACAACATATCAAGAAATCAATCAATCATTAAATCAATCAAATAAAAACATAGAAGTTTCCTATGCGTTAACCGGTCATCGACGACCTAAACTTCACTTAACCTTAACTCCGAAGAGTAGTCAAATGATCTTTAGGTATCGCTGACTATTTAACTGTAGTAGAGCTTGGGTCACTCTACACATATTTAAATTAAAAACTTTACGCTAACCCCCGATGAATACGGTATCTTGCCCCCACCTGAAATACAGCACGAACGAAATACTCGCTCCAACAACGACGACACGTACTCAAGTACCAACACAAAGCTATGAAACTCCGAACTCAACGGTATGACCGGATTAGGCTTTTTAGGAGGTTTGGGAATATAAAGACTCAAGATAAAAATAATAGGGGTAAGGTGTCATTATGGTCGATGGTTTATAAGGAGATGGAAGCAAGTGAATTCTTGAAATGGATGATGAGATAACCAAGGAAAATGAACTAGGCTATTTATAGTTAAAAACAATCATGAGGTGTAATACCACCTTTTTTGTTGGCATGATAACGTGAATTAAGAAGTGAGCAATCAAATAAGCATCTAAGTGGCAAAATCTAACGAAGACAACCTAGCTATACAACTTGTAAGGAGGAGGTGTGATAATATTGTAAAATAACTTAACAATGAAGGAAATGAAATGATTGATAAAAACAAGCATGGCATCGATAGTTCTAGTTAATTCATATACATGCAATTCATCAAATCTATTTATTCACTTGTTGTTAACTCTCTATAAAATAAAAATAAGTAATATTAATCATATATTTTACAAAGTAATTTTGCTTCAAAAAAAAAAATTACAAAGTAATTATTATCTCTTTTTTTTTACTATAAGATGGATGTAGAAAAGTTAATACAAAAATAATTTAGTTTAAGAAATGTGGGTACACTCACACAATTAAAATAAAAAAAAATTCAAAACAAGTCCTAATGATTATTTAGAAAAAGTGGGGTGTTACATTATATAAATTTAAAAACATTCTTAACCATGGCCGGATGGTAGTGTATTCGTGGGGTAATCATGGCTACACCAAAAGTTTCAAAACTTTAAACTATACAATTAAGAAAAAGTAATTTAATGGTTAATAAAAGGAAAAGTAGAGTCGGTTGCATGTATATTGCACGGAGATCAAGAAGAAATGACATATTTTAACTAATTAAATTACATACACTTTTTTTGGGGTATTATTTGCGTTGGTGTTTTTCTCTATTTCAATCTTCTATCTGTGGTGGTTGTTAACATGGTTTGTCAAAAATAAAATTAGCACCAAGAGGAATAAGAATAATAAAAAGTTTAAAAAATAATTTATTGTACAGAAGAAAATGATTGGAAAGAGATTTTAATAGAAGAAAAGTAGTTGGTAAGAGTATGATTAGAATTGATGAGAGTTTAATAGGTTAGAAGATAGTAAAGTAAGACGACAACCGGTTGAAAATACCTTATATAAAGGAACCAATATAAGTTGCAGTAGCTATATATCTGGATGAGGTGTAAACCTTTGAATAAACTATCTGTGATATTTTTCTCTAATGTTCTCGTCAATGTTTCTTTGATGTGAAGTTGGAAAGGGAACAGGTAATTATCAATGGTGAAGTAATGTGAAAATAACGACACCGCACAAAAATAATATCAATCAAGAGAAAGTATACTTAATTACAAAGTATGGGAAAAAATGTCACTGTATAAGAAAGAGGCAAATATTATTGAGTTTGCATTTATTCTACTAACGAATTAATATCACTTGGCTATGTGGGAATTATAAAATATTATTTTAATGGACGATGAAGAACCTCTTAATAGTAAACGTTAATCTTCGTATAAGATCCTCTTAAAAATTTGTGTAATTTCTGTTCAGTAGCTTCCTAAGTCCTAATATGAGCGACTATATTTTATGTACTCATATGCTTCTTTCTAGTAATATTCCAAGGTTGGGATCTTGAGGGAATCAAAGGGTGCCTTGTATCACAGTAAAGTCCACCTTCTCAGTTGGGATAAGCTTTGTAAACCTAAGAAAGAGGGAGGTCTTGGTCTTAGGTCTACTAGATCTGAAAACTCATCTCCCACCATTATTGAGAATGGTGGGAGCAGCGACATCTCGATTCGGCTTCTCATCAATGAGATAGAGAAAATTGGGAAAGATGCAATTGAAGTGGGCTAGTCAAAAGTTGACAGGGAATTCAACTCTGTTGCTGATACATTGGCCAAAAACAGTTATGAGATAAGGGATACTCATGTAGTTTACGAATTTGTGCCAGACTTTTTAGTCCATGTAATATCTGTGGACTCTATTGGGTTTGCTATCGATCTATGAAATTGCGCACCAAAAAAAAAATCAAAGGGTGCCGTGAAATTGAATTAAATTCATTTTTTGTTTATGAATTGAGTCAGTGTGTCAAAATTGAAAATATAAAGAGTAAATTCATGAGAGTAGAGGGACCTTAATTATAATAAATACGATATAATTAGCAAATACATGTCATAAAGGATGAAGGTAAATAATCCTAATCATTTAATATTTTTATTATTAAATCAATGGTAATAAAGGTACTTTCCATCATGAGAAAGTTTTTCTCCTCCCTCATTTTATATACAACCACAATAAAAATTGTTCTGTAAAACAAATTGTTCTGAACAATAAATATGAAGCATTACATGTTATTTTTAATTTTTGTCTTCTAAAATAGATAGCATAAATGAGCACACACAATCTAAAGTGGTTTAAATTAAACATTGGACGGTAATAAACAAATTCCTTTTTTAGCATTGGACGGTAAATTCAATGCTAATCATTAACTATGTTGTTTATTGTACACAACTAATGATTAGCATTGAATTTAGAAATTCCATTGTGTATTTTGGTGTTCCTCACACCAAATCTTTCCTTATCCACCTCTCATTATTTTTTTAGATAATCAGAGAATGAAATATAAGTGGAGCACTAGGGGTGATCCAACCCTTACATGGGGACCACGGGGTCTCGTTAAAACCTCAAAGGGCCAAAACCCAGAAGGGAAAAAGACCCAGAGAGGAAAAAGAGTACCCCAACTAGATAGACATCATACAACTCAACGGGCAATTCAACCAATCATGGAATTTAAAACATGTCCTTCTACCCTTCCTAGCTATAAACCACCCCCAAGATATACATTTAGCGTGTGATACAACTGAGTTAACATTGAACACAGCTCCTTCAAAAAGCGTCTTGTTTCTTGCATTCCAAATCGCCCAAACCGTGGCAATCCAAATTAGATGCTTCAGCCATTTTAATTTTTTTCCTTTAAGCTGCTGGCCGAACAGAATGAAATGTTGTTCTGGAGAAACATCAGCTCTAACTTTAATATCTAACTAGCTCAAAATATAGCTCCATACCTCCTTTGTTTTGTCACAATCAAAAAAGAGGTGTTTTACACTTTCCTCCACCATGAAATAGCAAACACAACACGCGTCCGTAATTGGGTTCACAACACCTCTTCTAATTAAAGCGTACTCTCTAGTTGGCAGTCTATTGATGAGAAGTCTCCACCCGAGTACGACAGCTTTCGTCGGCGCATCGCACTTCCAAAGCTTCGCACAAGCCTCTGTCACATCTGTTATCAACCATACTGAATTTCCTGTGGCAACATCATTCACCCAAGAGTAGCAAGCCTTAACAGTGAAGAATTTTTTTGAGCCAATTCCCCACACCCACCTGTCCTCTCTAGTTTGGGATAATGAGACATCCATTAGAATGGTTTTCAATTCTACTAAGTTGATGTCACTGTGAGCAGCCAGCCTATCAAACAAGTCCCACTTACATCTCCATACATTGTCCTCCCAAGATCCATATTGAGAGACTGTGATATTTTTATCTACACAAGCACCAAACATATTAGGGAATAATAAACAAAATGGTGTAGAGCCACACCAAGCATCTTTCCAGAACATTGCTTTATCCCCCATCCCCACTTGCAAACTTGTCACCCTTTTGAACCATGATGTGTCGTTTGTGAAGCTATTCCCAAGCACCATTAAATCCCTCCACCATAGTGAGGTTCTCCGCAATCTTTGTGGTGATATAGGGCTGTCATGCCAGCTTATAATGTCTTTATATTTGAACTTCAACAGCTTGTGCCATAATGAGTCACCACCTTCCAAACACTTCCATCTCCATTTGCTTAAGAGAGCTATGTTAAAGGCTTCCAAGTTTTTTAAACCCAAACCACCTTTATCCTTTGGAGAACACACCTTGTTCCATTTGACCCCCATGCAATATTTTTATTTTCCGAGTCTCCTCCCCATAGGAAATGTCTCTGCAACCTTTCAATCTCATTAATGACTTATTTTGGTGCTTTGTAGAAAGAAAAGAAATATAACGGGAGGCTCGAGAGAACCGAATTGATCAAAGTAATTCGTCTGCCAATTGAGAGATGTCTACTTCTCCATGAAGACAGTTTCAGCCTCAATGTTTTCAACACCGGCTCCCAAGTTGAAGCCCTTCTCGGATTTGCACCAATCGGTATGCCAAGGAATTTGAACGGTATATCTCCAATGCAACATGCTAGGAAGGCCGAGGCGCCCCGCAGCACCCTTTCTTCAACGTTCACCCCCATGACATTACTCTTAGCATAATTTATTTTGAGTCCGGATGCTAACTCAAAGCTTCTCAAAATTTCCTTGATGCTCCATAGGTTTGATTCCCTTCCGTCACAAAAAATCATCGTGTCATCTGCAAATTGTAGTAATGAGATTGATAATTCATCGTTTACCGCATACCCTTTAAAACAATTATTTTCCTCAACTTTCCTAATCAGCCCCGCTAATCCTTCTGCACCCACGATAAAGAGGAACGGTGCCAGAAGATCACCTTCTTTTAAGCCCCTATAAGCTGAAAACTCCTTTGTCGGACTTCCGTTAACTAGGACTGATATAGAGCTGGATTTATAGCATCCCGACATCCATTTCCTCCATGTTGTGTCAAAACCAAGCCTCATAAACTTGTAATCAATATATGACCAGCTCACCGAGTCATATGCCTTTTCGAAATCTACCTTCAATGTCATGCAACCTTTCTTTGATCTCTTGGCTAGATCCACCACCTCGTTAACTACCACCGCACCCTCTAGGATTTGTCTACCTGGGAGGAATGCATTTTGGCCCTCGGAGATTACATTCCCCAACACCTTTTTGAACCTGTTTGCAAGAGTCTTTGCTAGAATTTTGTAGAGACTACCAATCAACGAAATGGGACGATATTCATTCAACTCCTGCGGATTAGGAGATTTGGGAATTAAAGTTATAAAAGACGCGCATATGGCTTTTGGAATTGAACCTGATACGTAAAATTCATTGAATAAACCCATGACATCCTTCACAATTATGTCCCACGAGCTCTTGAAAAAATTGAGGTTGAAGCCGTCCGGACCCGGGCTTTTGTTGCCATCACATTCCCACACAACTTCCTTCACTTCTTCAGATGTAAAAGGGGCTATCAGCATGCAATTATCTTCAGCTGATATACTTCTGAAAGTTACACCATTGAGGAGTGGTCTGTCCATGTTTTCTTCTTTGTATCTATTTTCAAAGTAATTCTTTATCAATTCTTTAACATCAGCCACCTCTTCCACCCATTGCTCACCATCCTTCAATTTAGTGATCTGAGTACGCCTCCTGTTGTTGTTAATACACATGTGGAAATAACGGGTGTTTGCGTAACCTTCGGCTAACCATATCGATCTTGATTTTTGAGCTAGAAGGCTTTCTTTTCTCTTTAGTTGTTGCCAGAACTGAACCGTGAGAGATCTAATCTGATCCGGGTCAACATTCCCCCCTTTAACAGGGAAATCCTCAAGTTCATTCAGCTCCTTTACTACCTTATCTATATTGTGGTCCAGGATCCCGAATACCTCCTTGTTCCACCATTTAAGTTTTCCTTTCAACATCTTGAGTTTCTCTTTAACAATGTTAGAGGCTGATCCACCTACCAGTGATGATTTCCAACAGTCTTCCACAAAACTTTTGAACCCTTCATGCTCCAACCAACAATTATTAAATTTAAAGGGCTTTGGTACCCAATTTGCTGCCGTTCCCACTAGCCATACCAGGCAATGGTCCGAAATGTCTGTATCTCCAACCCATTGAGCTGAAATTCTCCATATATTCATCAAATTTTCACTCATAAAAAATCTATCCAATCTGCTCATACTCTGCCCGTCAGGTCCAAACCATGTGAACGATTTGTCGAGCACAGGAGGGTCGACAAGCTCCATTGCATCAATGAATTGTAAAAACTCTCTCCTTTCCAAACTACTCGATCCCCTGGAACTACCTCTTCTTTCACTTCTTGATACCACCGCATTGAAGTCGCCACATATGCACCATTCACCACTTTGCACATCACCTTTCAACTGAATTAAATCCTCCCATAACCGACGCTTTCCCTCAATGCTGCACGGAGAGTAGACATTTCACACAAAGGCCCAGAAAACTATCCCCTGAAAAAGAATACTGAACCTCAAAGAGCCCTTCTTTCCACAAGCATAGTAACCCGCCTGAGCGCCCATCCGAATTTTTCACAGCCCAATCACAAGCCCCTCTTCCCCACACACCCAAAATTTCCTTTTGTGAAATAGAAGAACGTTTAGTTTCTTGAAGAAAGCAACAATCAAACTCACCTTTGATAATAAGCTGACGCAGCCGTCGATGCTTCTCTGCGTCGCCCCACCCTCTGATGTTCATAGATAAAATCTTCACTTGGCACGCCTTTTCCACCTCCCATTATTAGAGTTGTTCCCTTCCACATAGGCTATTGTCTCTCGCCAACTTGCTTCCATTGCCCCTCGTCCCCATCATTAGACTTCCTACTAGTACAACACTGAATTTTCCAGCATCAAAGTTATTCTTCCCCCCATTTGCTTCAAGTTTGACCCTCGTCTCTTCTATTTCAAAATTATCATTGATCTTATCAAATTGGCACTTCTTTTTCCTACCTTATGTTCCTCCATTTTTTATTGGTTTGATTCTGCAAGGCCTCCTCCTGAACCCCTACCCTATTCCACTTATTGAGTCTATATTGATGAGCGTCAAGAGAGTTTTGCAGCTCCTGCACCTTCTTCTTCTTCTCAAGATATTTAGACACATTAATTGACAGATCATTAACCTTCTCACCACAAGTTTTTGTACATTCCACCAAAACTTAAATTTTTTTTTCAATAATTACCACCAATAACTTATTTCCATTCATGGACAATAACTTATATTGCCTTCAAAGGAATTGAAATATAACCATCTTCACCTCCATACCCTTTTTGAAGATATATATATACATGTTCTGGACTGGGCCTGGGCCCAATCCAGGTGACTAAGCGAGACCGGCCCACTTACTATAATCAACATGGGAAGGGCCGAAATCAACGATCCGGATTGGTCCTCAGAGCACTCCTACGGTCACCCCCAAAAGTCCTGACACTATATAAGGAGGTCTGACCTCACCTGACAGACACTTTATTCACCCATATCGTAACTCTGCAAACATTCCCACACTGACTTGGGCGTTGGAGTGTCATTCTAGGTACCACCAGAGTTGAACTCTAAACGCGATCGGCAAACACGACTGATTGACCCAGTACTCAGGCCGCCCATCTTGCACGACTTGAGGTACGGTTCAATATATATATATATATTCAAGGCATTCATTGTTGAATTCATTTAGGAAATTCTCTCAAAATTCATAGAGCCTATACAATAGTAAATCAAGAAAAATTCCTTACAATATTTTTCTTTTTGAGATATTTGTATGAAATAATTTGACCATTGGGCACATCCTCTCCTATAGTTCTAGATTTTGGTTTTGACAATTTCTATCACATCTTGAAAATCAAACATAACTCCCATTTTCACACACCTTCGAAAGTCTTGTCATTCAGCACAGAGAAGTTAGCTAGAAACGAATAATTTGATAGTGCAATGATTCACAGTCTAATATTGGGATTTAGATATCACTTTGTTGGGAAAGAGGATCCATTCTTAAGAGTGTGGATTGAGCCTAACTCAACCTCACAAAACCAGATTGTAAGGTGAGGGATGCCTCCCACTTATAAACTCTTTTTCAGGCCATATCACATTCAATGTGGGACTCTTAACACACCCCCTCACGCCCAAGACCGGACAACTGGTGCGTGGATAATAATGGTGGGTGGCCCGATAGCGGATAGCCCAACGGATCTTGGATTGGCTCTGATACCATCTTAAGAGTGTGGATTGGGCCTAACTCAACCTCACAAAACCGGCTTGTAAGGTGAGGGATGCCTTCCACTTATAAACTCTTTTTCAGGCCATATCACATTCAATGTGGGACTCTTAACATCCATATCACACATGCATGATTTAGGTATACGAAGTGAGTAATTGAAAAATATGAAAAAGTCAAATTTTCCATTTACCACTTCGATATATGGGAAAAAGTCTAATGATATATACCACACGTCACATATCAAAGAGCGGACCACATCTTGTCATAAAACAAGACATTTGTTGATTCCAGTATATATTAAAAAGAATCCTATACGCGCAAATAGCAACATATTAATAACAATTATTAAAAATATAAATAAATATCAATTCAACACATTTAATTAATTTAAATATACATAAGGACTCAAAATTATTAAAGTTTTAAATAAAAAAATACATAAAGCAAATACATGTTAAAAGAAATTTCATACCCTAAAATTAGGGTGTTACAGAAAACACAATATCCTACAATTTATTCTAATTCGGAATCTCCCTATTACGATGATGCATGTGTCCTTTGAGAAGTTTATTCCTTGCCCAAATTAGGAACCGTAGTGTTAGGAGAGAAGCAGTGAGTGATACTAATTCCATTGCTCGAGTTGAGAATGCTCATTTGGGAATACTTGTCCTAAGACAACCTCTCTTGGATATGAGTTTGTAAAGTTGAATATTTGGTAGTCGTTTTGGATTATTTTTACTACATCGCTTATGGTAACTAGCTCACCAGGTGGATTTACCACCATCAATATACTTCCTGTGGTGAGGAAGGAAGAAACCATCATCATGGCTACTCTTAGCTTCCATGAAAATAGAGTAGAAGATTTGTTGTAATTTTTTCTTTCTCATCTATAACATATTTATATTAAGATTAGTCAATGAAAATAGACGTAAAAAAACAAAAAAAAAAGTACCCAGATTGCTACAAAAGTCCCCTAATTATAGCATGGACTAGTTCTTTTCTTTCTTGACTAATCCTTAAAAACAGGGAATCCACAAAAAAAACATCATTATAAGTAGAATATAACTAGGGTTTTTGACGGGTGTATTATAAAACACACAGGTACCGTTAGTATAGGAGACCAACGAATATTAGACCAATTCAATGAAAAAAAAGAGTAAGTCTATTAAAAAAATTGAAACAAGTAAATATATTTTCAAACAGATATTATCAAATAAAAGATAAAAAAATCATTAATTTTTTCTTTATCAAACGTTTAAAGATATTAAATTAGTAATAAAAGATACTATATAAATGAATAATATAATTAATTAAGTTTTTGATATCACATCACATTGTTTGTCATTTAAACAACATTCTTAACCATGGTCGGATGATAGTGTATTAATGTGGTAGTCATGGCCACCATAAAAGTTTCCAAACTTTACTTCTTTTTTTTTTTTTGATAAATTCCAAACTTTATTATACAACTAAGATAAAGTACGCCAACGGTCTAACAAAAGGAAAAGTAGAGTTGGTTGGTGGTAATAGTGGATTCTAATGGATTCCATATTCATCAAAACGTGTTAATAATGGATTCTAATGTCACATGTCTGATATATATTCCCAAGAATGGAGATGTGCGTTTATATATAGGTAATAATAATTTTTCAACCGTTTCAAGGCTGGATGGAGATTTTACATCCTCAGAATTGACCATATTAACTTGAAAAACACCATTGGGGGGATGAAAAACCATTGTATTAAGTTCTTGATCAAAATCATATAAGGAAAAAGTAGATAAAGATAGTGAACAAAGACTATTGATAATATTCATCAATTCAATTAATTATGATTACAATGGACCCTATTTATACATATAAATCCTTATGAAAAGTGAAGTAAATAACAACTAACAATGATAACAACGATAACTAATTCAAAACGAACTACTAACAAATTACTAACCAACTTATATCTAATACGTTGCAAGTGGCGAGGAGCTACAAAAGGTATTCAACCCAAACAAGAGAAAGAGAGAAAAAACATTAATACCATTGGGATAAATCTCCTTCAGAACGTGGTATGCTAATGTGTCAACTTGAAATGAATTTTCAAGTGGCTTGAATCTGTCAGTCCAACTTATCCCAACCCCTCTTGTGTGATTCTTTGAGCCCAACAACATTTCCATTTCATCTGGCTCAAGTGGAGAAACACTACGCCAGATGTTGAAGAAAAGAGCGCATCCATAAGTAGCGCTTCTTTAAAAAACGCTACGTATTGATAGAACGCAATAGGCATGGGTAGCGCTTGGTCTTCTAAGCGCTGCTTATAGTTGTAATGGGATTAGCAATGGGCAGCGCCTAGTGTATAAACGCTGCTTATAGGTGATACGCGCCTAGGCAATAGGCAGCGTTTCCTAAAAAGCGCTGCTTATAGGAGAAATGCGTCCTCCAATAAGCAACGCTTCTTAGGAAACGCTGCCTATTGCCTAGGCGCGTATAAGCTATAAGCAGCGCCTCTGAACAAGCGCTGTCCATTGGTACCACTATAAGCAGCGCTTATAGGTATAAAGCGCTGCCTTTTGCCCTTTTTTTTCGTTTCTTTCAATATCTTAGCCCTCCAACGTCTCTCTCTCTCTCTCTCACACACACACACACACTTTCGTTCTTCAGCTCCCACTCTCTCCCTCTCACGAAAACACACCCTTCTTCTCAACCATCTTCAACCCTTCTTCAAGGAAAACCCACCCATTTCGTTTCTCTCTCTATCTTTCTCAACCATTTCGTCTCTCTCTCCCTCACATACTCCTCCATTTCGTTTCTCTCTCTCAACCATCTTCAAGCCATTTCGTTTTGGTGACATATTCAACCATCTCCAAGCCAAGCATCTTTGAAGGTAACTCATAAACTCATTTCTTGTTTTGCATTTAAAGTGTTATTGTGATATATGTGGTTGTTTTACTTGGTTTATCATATTGTGACATTGTGTATATGTGGTTGTTTTGTTGTGTGTTGTCTCTTTTGCTTTGCATTTAAAGTGTTTGTGTTTTTGACTCAAAGAATACCAATTTCAATATATAGAAGAATTTTGAAATGAATGATTGAAATTAGGATTGCTTGTTGTTCTAGTTATTTTAGTGGCATTGAAACCTTAGGTTAGATGATTCAAACTTGATGCTTGTTGATTGGTTCTTTGAAAGGGTGAAGTGTTTCTAAACTTGAGGGGAAATGTAGGTGTAGTGTTTGTTGAAATGTCCAAATGAAATGGTTGTTAATTTAATGTTGCTCTAGGTTAAGGGATTCTTGTGTTGTATATTTATAAATTTGAGATATTTAGTGAAATGCATGTTAATTGAATGTTGTTCTAGGTTAAGGGAAACTTGTGATGTATTTCTAAACATGAGAAATTGAGGATTGTTGCTGAATATGTGAATTGTTGTTAGCTTTTGCGAGTTTGTTTTGTCGGAGCTTTGCATTCGTTGTTCGAGAGTTCGGTTCATTTGCTAGTGCGTGGTTCGCCTAGGTTGGAGTTCATTGTTGCTTACACTTGTTCAGGTACTTTTGTTGCTTAAAACTAGAGTGACTATTTATTTATTTAAAACTGAAATTGCCTCTCTTATTTTTTTTTATGTGTTCCTTTTCTTTTAGTTGTGCTTGAAATGAAAGATTGATACCTAACTTGTGATGAAGTTTAGTCTTGGCAACAACAATGTTTCTAAAAATCAATTGCTAATAACTGTTTTGATTGAACCATGATGATTTATTTCTTCATAGATATTGCATTGATATGTAGGCTTTGCTCTTCTATTACTATTTTTTAGAAATAGATCACCTTTTTTATATTATATATTTTATACTTGAACAAGAATATAAGTTATGCAAACTTGTATATGTGTGGTGAATGAAACTAGCAAAGTAAAATCAAATATGCCTAAATATGCGAATTATTTGTTGTTTGTCACCTATAATAGGTTTTTAAGTTCTCTTATCAGGATTTTATTATAAATAAATACTGAGAAATTATGGATAGAGAGTGGATGTCTGCCAATCGTCTGTCCAAGGAATATGTTGCTGGAGTGGATTATTTTGTGAAGTGTACTGTTGAACGTTTAGGGACTTCTAGTAACATGAAGTGTCCTTGTTTGAGTTGTTGTTATGTAAAATCAGTTAATGCAGAGGAGTTGGCAGGACATTTAAAGGGTTACGGAATAGATCAAAGTTACACTTGTTGGACAATGCATGGTGAGGAAAGAGGTGAATCTTCAAATATGGGTAATAGTACTGAGAGATGTGCACCGGTTGACACTGAAAGACCTACATTTGAAGGGGGCAAATTTGATGCGATGGCAAAGGCTGTTGAAGACAATCTTAATGACTGTCCTCAAATGTTTGAGAAATTGATAACGGATGCGGAGACACCGTTGTATTCAGGTTGTACTGAATTCACAAAACTATTGGCTGTGATAAAGTTGTATAACTTGAAAACTTGCCACGGATGGACGGATAAGAGCTAGTGGATATCAAGTTTTTGAAGAGAGATTGGTAAGACACAATAAGCTTGATTTCTCTTTGTTTAATAAATCTTTTGATTTATAATTTCTTAACATTTGGTAAATTTAAATATAGTTGGAGGAGAGTGGGAAAGATCCTACTAAAGAAAGCATTGAGCGACATTTTTTGTGGGTAGCAGCCAGACAAAAGGATGGAGAGGTTGTGGATCCCAAAACTAAGGAGGTGACCGGCAGAATTGTAAGTATTTCCAAAATTCGAATATTGTTTTGAAACTTTTATGATATTTAAAATGTATAATAATTTTATTTATTATACTTTTGTTTGTGAATCAGGAAACCATATCAGAGTCTGTGTCACAGGGAGAGATCACTGATTGCTCTGAAAAGGAAATCTTTACTCGTGCCTTGGAAAAGGAAGAATACACAGGTCGTACAAGGGGTTGTGGATTTGGCGTTAATCCATCCAACTACCTTGGATCAAAGAAGAGAACATATGAGGAGCATCATGATTGTAAACAAAGTAGAGAGTTGCGGGTATTGTATGAAGGTCTAAGGTCTGAACTTAGTCAAATCAAATTGCACTATGGGTTGGTTTTGCCTGCAGTACCATCCCCTGCCACAGATAGCGCACGAGATAGCTGCACCATTCCCTCAACTAAGGTATTAATTATTTTTTTTGAGGATAAATAAGAAATTAATTATTAAACTCTCTTTCTTCTACGCAATGTATTTTTTAATTTTTGTTTATAATTGATTTAGGACAACAATGAGTGTGAGTGTGAATTGTATATCTCAAACTCACACCAAATGGTTGCAATAGGCTTCACATGTGACCAATTGGGAACTTTGATGCACAATTTACCCATACCTCCAAATCATGTTAGAGTCAGAGTTGATTGTGCAATTGTGGGGGATGCACCATTGCCTGCTCCAATACCCAGTATAGATTTACTAACTGTGCAAAATGCAGTTGGTACATTTGTGGCATGGCCAGCACACCTTATTGTTGTAAGTGACAATATATTTGTAACTAACTAATTATTTTATTTTGTCATTTATTGTGTGCTAGCTAACGAATTATTTGATTTATATATAGGTACGCCAAAATGCAAAATCTAGGGGCAAAAGTGTTAGCAAGGCAATATCTACTAGCAAGAAAGTGTCTCGGTCCGGCCGTTCAACACAAGTTTCTCCGCCTGCCCCTCAAAAAGTGACTCGGCCCTCTCCTCCTCCAACAGTGACTCAGCCCTCTCCTCCTCCAACAGTGACTCAGCCCGCCCCTCCTCGAAATGTGACTCGGTCCTCCCTTGCTCCAAAAGTGACTCAGCCCGCCCCTCCAAAAGTGACTCAGCCAGCCCCTCCTCCAATAGTGTGTCAGCTCTCCGCCTCTTCCATTGATGATTCTAGGATTATTTTGTATACCGAAATGCATGCACAATTCAAGATGGATGATGAAACCCCGCTTGTATTGGAGATGGATGACAACATTTTTGGAAATCCCGATCAACTATTGATAATCCAAAAACAGGATATTAATGATTTATGTCAGATGAATTGGGCAACCAGTGTTTGTATTAGAGCATATATCAGGTACGTATGTAATTTATTGTTTAACATCATTGAGTTTATTTTATTATATCGTTAATTTAATTTGTATATACATATACCTCTAATTGTACGTGCTTGTATCATAACATTTTGGTCCCTTCGGAGCGGACACAGAGATATGTGTTCTTGTGTCCGGATAGTACACACCTCCGTAATGTCAGGGAGGATCTGTCTAATTGTAACGACCTTGTGGAACAAAACAAGACAGATGTTACAAATTATATCACTCGACGCTTATCGAATGCTCAACATAGAGGCGTCGATACCATGTTTTTGGCACTGTGTCTCGTAGGGTGAGAGATTTAATCTATTCTTATATAACATGCATTTTTCAAATACTAGTCAATTACTTATTCAAAGTTTTACTTTGTAGGGATCATTGGATTTTTCTTGCAATAAATCCTAAGACAGATACGGTGTACTACATTGATTCTGTGCATGGTCATTTCAACACCCACCCAGGCTTGGTTGTCATATTTAATAGGTGTGTGTATTTCGATCACTCTGCATATTTCTTTGTTTTAGTTGTTAACTATATGTATTTTTAATAATATAGTTATATCCAGTTGTGTTCAGTTGTTTGAAGGAATATTGGGGATTGGAACAATCACAGACAAAATGGGTGCCAATAGTGGTAAGTTTGTAATCAATCTTCTCATATATTTATTTACATTATTGTTGTCAAAAAAATGTATTAAATTAAATTTAACAATTAACTAATCTTTTGTTTTGTAGTGTCCGAAACAACCAAATAACAATGATTGTGGGTATTACGTAATGAGATTTATGAAGGAAATTATTACCCACAATCAAATGGTTATCCCCAGACAGGTATCTTTATAGAACTCTTTTTTATTTTGATTTAACCATATATTTCAATTCTAATTTTATTTAATTATATAATTTCAGTATTTTCCCGATTGTCGGTGGAAGACATACTCTACTGCACAGCTTGATGAGCTTAGAGGAGAGTGGTGTCATTATGTCTCGCAATTCTTTTGATTTTAGATAGATTGTAATGTTGTAAATTGTTAGAGTTTTATTGATTGGATACGTGCATATGAATTGGTTCATGCATATGTAAGTTGCTAACTTGTTTTAATTTAGATACATATTGTAAGTATCTTGCTAGTTTTGGATACATATTGTTAGAGAGTTTGATTTGGATACATATTAATTTGTTAATATTGTAAGTTGCTAAGTTTTGGATACATATAATAACTTGTTAGCTAGTTTGTTTTGGTTTGTGATCATATTGGTGCATTGGGATATATAACTAGTTTATATATATATATATATATATATATATATATATATATATATATATATATATATATATATAAATGTTGTTAGTATATAATGGATTGGATTGGTATTAATTGGCTGTATATGACTAGGAAATTATCAAATGTAAAAAGGAAAATACAAAAAAACAAGAAAAAAAGGAAAAAAAAAATTAAACAATGGGCAGCGCTTGGTGTGAGAAGCGCTGCCCATTCACCTAGTGCGTATAGCAATGGGCAGCGCTTGGTAAAGGGAAGCGCTGCCCATTGCTAAACGTGCTAGGTGAATGAGCAGCGCTTGGTGGGAGAAGCGCTGCTCATTTACCAGCAATGGGCAGCGCTTTCCTTTACCAAGCGCTGCCCATTGCTATACGCGCTAGGTGAACGGGCATCGCTTCTCCTACCAAGCGCTGCTCATTCACCTTGCGCGTTTAGAAATGGGCAGCGCTTCCCCTTACCAAATGCTGCCCATTGCTAAACGCGCTAGGTGAATGAGCAGCGCTTCTCCTTTCAAACGCTGCCTATGGCTATTAAT
Organism: Astragalus glycyphyllos; assembly: GCA_963573325.1. Classification (NCBI taxonomy): domain Eukaryota; kingdom Viridiplantae; phylum Streptophyta; class Magnoliopsida; order Fabales; family Fabaceae; genus Astragalus; species Astragalus glycyphyllos. Next base: position 45,933,160 of record OY754308.1, on the reverse strand, counting down.
GAGCAGCGCTTCTCAAACGCTGCCCATTTTTGGGGAGGAATCACCAGCGCCAAATTTAGCAGCGCCCAAAAACGCTGCCCATGGCTAAAAACAAACGCCGCCCATCCCCAAATCTGTTGTAGTGAAAGCTTTTTTCTTCCCACCCAAACCAAATTCCACTTTCCTAATTCTTTCAGTTAGGTTTGCACTGCCCATAGGTGTTTGTATATTAACTTGAAAAACACCCCAGGAGACTTTAAACTCATTGAAAAAGGCGATAACACTACAAAAACTAGCCAACCCAAACGCCTGTCTTCTCCAGAGATGAAAATAAAGTAGAAGATTTTTTGTGAGTTTTTCTTTCTCTTCCATACCCTATTTATATCAAGATTAGTCAATGAAAACACACGTAAAAACACAAAAAGTAACCGGATTGCTATAAAAGATCCCAAATTATAGTATGGACTAATTCTTTTTCTTTATTTCTTTCCCAACTAATCCTTATAAATTGGAATCTACCTAAAAAAAATCCTAATAAATAGAATATAACTAGTCTTTTTGACCGGTACATTATGTAACACACGGGTATCCAGGGCCGTCCCAAACAATTTGGGGGCCCTGTGCAGATCATAAAAATTGGGCCCTAATTATTTTTACCAAATAAATCACCAGAACGTAAACTTTGCTAATTAAATTGTAAATATCATCTCAATACAATTTTTAACTAATATCAACATTTTAGGCTTCTAAAAATTATCGGAGAAATTATCGCACCCAACATCTTACATGTAAATATCATCTCAATACAATTTTTAACTAATACAATTTTGGGAACAGAGAAATTATCGCACCCAACAGAAATTATCGGAGAAGAACGTTTTCTCTCTTTTTTGTTCAAGCAGAAGAACGTTTAGCATAATAAGAGTGGATAATAGAATTGGGCTGGGGTGGGATAATTTGGGGGCCCTAAAATTTTTTTTTTGCGCGGGGCCCTGTGCTACAGCACAGGGTATACTTGATAAAGGCCGGCCCTGTGGGTATCCATTAGTATAGGAGAATTAGACCAATTCAACAAAACTACAACAAGCCTATAAAACAAAATAAATAAACTTATGAAACAGACATTATCAAAAACAAGATAAAAAATCATTATTTTTTCTCTATTAAACGTTTAAAGATATCTAATTAGTAATAAAAAATACTATATAAATGTAAATATAAACAATTAAGTTTCTAAAATCACATCACGTTGTTTTTTCATTTAAAAACATTCGTAACCATGACAGAATGGTAGTGTATTCATGTGGTAATCATGGCACGGTTAGTGATCACACGATAAAAAAAAAGAGTGAGCAACTCAGATAAAGACAAATATTATGTAGTGGTCCTGAAGTGTTCACAATTTCTTGTATTTTTAACTTACATATATATAAATTCGATTATACCATACATTCTTAAGACTTTAAATATTTAAGTGTACAAAATAAGTTGTTACAATTATATGTAACTTCAGACTTTAAGTATATAATTTAACTATTTTGACACATCAAAATTCTTGTCTTACTGGGTCACATTTTAAAGATTGCCATATTCTCACAAAATTTAAAACAGGAATGTGTATATTAAAAACTTTAGCATGGGCCAGGCCAATTGAATATTTTAGCGACATGCTTGGATTTACCAACCATTTACTCTACATACACACTTGAATAAAAAAAGGATATCACACAACAAAACTAGTTATTGGCCACATAATTTTCGAAGGTGTAAAAATTACTCATACTACCTTTTTTTTTTTTAATATTGATCATTTATTTTTAGCATGGACTTGTTTATTACTTGTAGCGTTGCACAGCAGCTGTGGCGGCGAGTTTGTACCTGGCTGCGTCTATCATTACCACAGAGCAGCTCGGTTGTTGAACATTTAGTTTGGATGGCCTTGGTGTGGGTGATTTAGATTAATAGGAACAGTGTTGTTTCTAGTGGGGGCTCGGTTAGTGTCAATGGTATGTTTGAGAGTTGGGTGCAGAATCCAATGGATTGTATTAGACTAATATGATGATTGTAAACGGGTTGGGTACCCCCTTCAATGAATTCTTTGACTTTTCAAAAAAAAAACCATGTACTTCGAAAAATGCCAAAAATTAAATAAATATGAACAGTAAAAATTGTTTTGTACAACAAAGAAAATCATGAATTTAATATAAAATGAAGAATATAACATCTTGTTTATAGTAAAAGTGATTATATTAGCAATTAATTAATTTTAATATATAGCATCTTGTTTAATCCTATTAATTTTGATTAATTATTAAAGTATTTTAATAATTATTACTACATTTATTTTAAATAAATTCCCCCAGCTAGGTTCTTAGATTCTTCTTTAGGTACACATCCACTAAATGAAGCATTGCATGTTATTTTTAATTTTTTGCTTCTAAAATAGACAGCATAAATAAACACAAACAATTTAAGTGGTTTAAATTAAACATGGAATGATGTATATAAACAAATTCTTTGTTTATCAGGCACAACTATATATGTTGTCTATTATGTACAAGTAATGATTATCAATGGATTTTGAAATTCCTCCACACCAATCTTTCCTTATCCACCCCATTGTTAGACTTGTTCTCTTCAATCACAACCTGACACCAGAAAATAAGACTTGTTGGCCTTGTGGTGTCACACTACAAACCAGCACTTTGTGATGACCACCTACCAACCTCCCTTATTGTTCCTACCCTATGTTCTTAGAGCCTATACAATAGTGAATCAAAAAAAATGCCAATATTTTTCATTTTGAGATATTTGTATGAAATAGTTTGAGCATTGGGCACATCCTCTCCTACTTCTAGAATTTCAGTTTTCACAATTTCCAACATCTCTTGAAAATCAAAGATCACTCCCATTTTCACACACCAGTTCGAAACGCTTGGCATCCAACATGGAGAAGTTAGCTAGAAACGAATGTTTGCTCAGACAATGATTCACACTCTAATACCTCACTCACATCTTCCCGAATACTGGCATTTAGATGCCACTTGGTTGGGAAAGAGGATCCATCTTACACATGCATACTTTAGGTATACGAAGAGAGTAATTGAAAATTATGAAAAAGTATAATTTTCCATTTACAACTTCTATATATGGGAAAAAGTCTACAATGGTATTCACAACTTTAGTGTAAAGTGCGTTTTTTAAAAAAATAGTCTGACATCAGTTTCACTACTCACTACTCATTGCAACACCGGACAAACTCCCTTCAATTTCTTAGGAGTCCCGGTAGGTGCTAATCCTCGAATGTCCAATACATGGAACCCAGTGGTCAAGAAGATGAGAGATAGATTATCAAAGTGGAGGAGTCGGCAACTCTCTATGGGAGGAAGAATTACTCTCATTAACTCGGTACTTGCTAGCCTTCCTTTATACTTTTTCTCTTTTTTTAAAGCTCCAAAGAAGGTGTTAAAGGAAATGGTGAAGATTCAAAGGAATTTTTTGTGGGGGGAGGAGAGGAAGTTAAAAAAATGGCTTGGGTAAAGTGGAGTAAGATTTGTCTTCCGAAAGAAATGGGAGGTCTAGGTATAAGAAGCATGGAACTATTCAATGCCTCACTTTTGGGGAAATGGAAGTGGAGATTGAAGGTTGAAAAGAATAACATATGGAGTTTATTGATGGAAGAATTATATGGAGAGGGAGGGGAATTGTCTCCATCATTAAGCTCGGTATGGTGGAAAGATTTGCAAACGATTGAGAATCGTGCTACCGGCCATGAGAGGTGGTTTAGTGATGCGGTTAAGTTAAAAATGGGAAGTGGCGAAACGACAAAATTCTGGTGGGATTGTTGGTGTAGCCCGTGGCCGATGGCGGAGCTATTCCCTCAGCTTGTGCTACTGTCCGAAGCTCCTACATGTTGTGTAGCAGATTTTGGTGAATGGGAAGAAGACTCATGGAGTTGGAAGTTGAGGTGGTCTCATTTTTTATAGGAGGAAGAGGAACAAATGGTTAGAGAATTGGAGGAGATATTGAAACCGTTATGTCCAGTTAAAGACCGAGAAGATAAATGGTGTTGGATGGAATCTATTTCTCAGCAATACACTGTGAAAACAGCGTATACAAAACTGATTATCAGCAGCGAGGAAGCGTCAATAAATTCATCGGAGCAGACACTGTTGAAGGGATTGTGGCGCACTGCTGCTCCTTCGAAGTTCCTAGTCCACGGGTGGAGAGTTTTAATAAATAGACTACCAACAAGGCAGCTGCTACGGCAAAGGGGAATCATCGCAGACGAAGAACAGGCACTGTGCGCGCTGTGCCAGCAGCAAGAAGAAGACTCCACGCACCTATTTTTTAACTGCTCAGTCTCGGCCAGGCTGTGGTGCGAAGCTTTTCAGTGGCTGGAAACTGAATTGGTTCCGTGTGACAACGCTTGGGATCATATGGCAAAAAATAGCTACAAAGCGGGAGGGAAACTCAACAAAAAAATTCGATTCCTAGCTTGGATATCTATTGTATGGGTTATTTGGATAAATAGGAATAGGGAAGTCCCACTTCAATCTCAAATGTTAACTCATGTCAAAGGCTTAACATGGGGGTGGGTAGCCAATAGATTGGGAGGAACAATTTCAGCAACTTTTGAGGAATGGAGTAGCACTCCTAAAGCATGCTTAAGATGATTGTAGATGCTGTGAACTTTGTATATGGGTTGAGGCACCCCTAGTGCCTCATCTATATTATTTTGGCTTATCTAAAAAAAAAATATAAAGCGAGTAAAAGACTAAACATAAAAGTTGTAGTTGAGCTCTACTTGATTTGAGAATTAGTCATAATACTGGACAAAAAAATTGACAAAGACTGGACATAAACACAAATGGTTGTCACTCACCAAACTGTGGTACAACTTTTTGTTTAGGAAACAAGTTTTATAAAATACCAAACCTTTTTATTTTCTACCAAGTAACTATATTCTCTCTCCCCTCTCATCTCTCTCTCTCTCGCCTCCCATATCTTCTCTCTTTAACTATATGAAAGTTAATAATCATGGAGGTGCACTTTTGCCACTTTAGAGATTTTCCTCCACATTGCCCACAAACCCTTTGTTTTGCTGATTGAATATCGCCTCTTCGGGGTTTAGCTTATGAATAGAGCATATTGTATGTCTCTAAAAGGGATTACCCTCCTCTGAGAAACGCCACCATCACTTGAACAAAAGGGAAGCATTCTTTATGACTAGATTTTCCACCTCGAGTCCCCCCAAAGGCTTTAGGCTTTTTAATTACTAACCACTTTATCAGTGGTAAGCCTTTGCCCTTCCCAGTACCATGCCAGAAGAATTGGCACTGCAATTGAATGATCTTTTTTATCAATACTAGTCTTCCTGGTCTAGATAAGACCTTAGCTTTCCAGGATGCCACCTTAGTCTAGATACTTGCGAGGATTGATTCCCAAGTACCTATTTTGTTAGGGTTTGCTACGAGGGATTGCCCAAATACTTGATGTGTAGCTTGACTAGTTGACATCCCCAATCTATTGGTCATGTGGTAACCCAAACTCTTTGACCTCCTGAGGCCAATCAGTCATGACTTAGTTAGTATATTGATTCTCAGACCTAATAGCAGCTGAAAGCAGTCCACGATTCTTCTCAAGTTGAGTAACCATTTAGTTTTGGCGAGGCAAAACACCAGTGTATCGTAAGCAAATTGCAAGGGAGAAACAGAAACACTTTGGGTTTCGACCTTTAGTCCTTCCATAATACCATGCCTCATGGCTCTTCTCAACAGAACATTAAACAATTCAGCTACCAATCTTATAACTTTTGTCACTTGGCCGAAACCCTTGGTAGACAACCTGGCTCTTTCTTAATCTCATCTTTTAGTGGACAAATTTTTGAAAGTAATTCTTCTCACTCAATTTAAGAAATTATGACTCAACTTTCTCATTTACTGCTTTGACTACGTTTTGTTTTTCATTTGGTTTGTTTTCAAAACATACCTAAGTTTGAAGGGTATTACCTCAAAATTTTCTTCCTCTCTTCAATTGTGTGATACCTTAAGATGATTTTGGCACTCATCTCTAGCTCAGAATGAAAAGACAATTACTCTAATTGTTCTAATCTTCAATTAATTTGGGTCGTAAGAACGATATAAGTTAAGAAAAATATGTAAAAAATATGTGACAAATACTAATATCTGTATCTTTATTATACTAATAAAAGTAGCAGTAAAGTTTTGGCGGACTTTGAGTATTTGTTTAGCATGTTTTGGCGGACTGTTGGGACAAAATCATCATTTTGATAGTATTTTCCCGCTCAGGGGCAATTTTTTCTGAAGGAAAATGGGTTAGTTGCTTGCAGGTTCATCGAACGGTCATTGCTAAAAGGAAAACTAGGGAAAACAAAGAACGTAACGGGAACACAAGGAAAATTGGAAAAGGAATGAAAACTGTCTCCATATCCACCAAGAAGGAAAATGCCTTGCTCTCTTGCGTTTTCTTCATCATTCGTTTCCTTCCAGGTTTCCTCCTCTCTCAGTTTTTGTTTACCTTTTATATCCATGGATTTCTTTAACGGTTTACGTTCATTTCCTGCAAAGCTTGCACGAAAAAGGTTCCCTATTGTTAGTAAGTTTCTCAGATTCCCTTCCCTTTCTATCTCTATTTCGCACTTCCCCCTCTCTCTCTTTTGTGTTTTAATGGTTTCCCTATTGGTAGGATTTTTGTTGCTGTGTTGAATTTCTGTTTGGAGGATTTTTTTTATTTGGGTTTGATTTTCTGATTTGGGTTTAAGGTTTGATTTTCTGATTTGATAAATTTCGTGTCTTATTTTTTTTGAGACTCTCATTTGGGTTTACCAATGAAGTTGAAGCTATCAGTGCAGTTTGCTCTATTAGTTTGTTTTCTTTTCTTAATAATGTAATATAATGTATTAGTCATGTGTCGTGGTTCTTCGAGACATAACTGTCTAATTAGGATTGCATGTTTTATAACGGGATATAAAAAAACATGTATAAAATAGAAAATAAATAAATATAGGCAATATTATTACCTTAAAACACCAAAGGCATAAAAAACCATTAAATGCAAAACCAATAACAGATGTGAAAGTTTGGGGCTTTAACTTGATTACAAAAACAATGCTACCCAGAAAAGAACACTGAAAACACAAAACAATAGTACTAGGAATTTGAACCTATTGTTGACAATTAATCTGGAAGTATCCTGTTTGAGATACATACATAAATCCATTTAACAAATGCACATAAGTCATAATATAGGGGTGTTTTATGAACTCCAACAACCATATTTTTGTAATCAAAATCATGATGACAGTATTGATGAATACAAATGAATATATATACATGAGATGAACCTCATTTTCTTGGGCAGGCATGACATGATGCGATCCTTCTCTTAGAAAATGCGGAGAAATGTTGAAACTAAAGCATCAGAAAAATAAGCATTTAACTATACCTCTAAGATGCAACACAACATTTCAATGACCTCATTATAAGACACCGACCAACATAACATTATCTCTTTCATAACCTTTACAAAAAAACACATAAGAGAAGGAGGGAGTACATAGAGAAACTGAGTTTATCCTTTCGATGATCAAGTCATTGCTGCCACCACCAAATTCGAGTACCTTAGCGAGAACAGGCTTGTCTCGCTTGCCAAAATTGTGACTTCTTGCTCTTTAATTATAAGCTCCGACAAGACAACACTGATTGATGAAAGTGAAAACCAGAAATCTGATTTAAAAAATACGAGAGCTTGAGAGAGAAATAGTATCTATAATAGAGAATTTACTCACAAGATAAAATCATTTACAAAAACCATGTTCGAGAGAAGTCTGAAAAAGAGACCATTGTGTGTGATTTCCCTGTTCTATACTAATGTAAATCTTTCATTAAGCTTTTGCTCCACAAGACATAGTTGGATCATTTAAATCATGTTCGAGAGAGTCTAAATCCACCCAGCCGTGTGTTTACAAGCTAATATATAGGTCACTTTGTCACCCATATTAGCTTGAAAAAACACCGCTGATTGGATTTTAAACCCATTACAAAAGGCAAGGTGCTACAAAAGACATCCAACCCAAACATCCATCCACTTAAGAGATGAAAATAAAGTCGAAGATTTGTTGTGAGTTTTTCTTTCTTTTCCATGCCCTACTTATATTAAGATTAGTCAATGAAATAGGCGTAAAAAACGAAAAAATTAAAGTATTCAAATTGCTATAAAAGTTCCCTTATTATAGCATAGACTAATTCTTTTTCATTATTTCTTTCTTGACTAATCCTTATAAGTATGGAGTCCACAAAAAAATAGCATATAACTAGTGTTCTTTACCAGTGCGATATGTAACCCAAAGCTACCCATTAGTTTAGGAGACCAATCAAACAATATTAGACCAATTCAATGAAACAGTAACAAGCCTATTAAAACAATATAAACCAAAGATAAAAAAAAATACAAGGACATTATCAAACAAATGATAAAAAAATCATTGAACTTTTCTTTATTAGACGTTCAAAGATATCTAACTACTAATAAAAAATACTATATAAATGAATAATGTGAATGATTCTGAAATCACATCACATTGTTTGTCTTTTAAACAACATTTTTTTGACAAGATTAAACAACATTTTTAACAATGGGTGGATGGTAGTGTATTTATGCGGTAGTCATGGCCCCAAAAGTTTCCAAATGTTATAATATTATACAACTAATATAATGTATAATAAAACATTTGGAAGTATTATGCAGTCTTAGGGGTGGGAATAGGCTGGGCCGAGTTAGGCTTTGCTTGGCTTGGGCCTGGCCTACGTTGAAAGTGCAAGGCCTGAGTCTAGCCTGTGGCCTATCATAGGCCCAACTTTTAGGCCTGGCCTTTGCGAAAGCATGGCAAGGCTCGATAGCCTGTTTAGAAACCTATTTCACAACTTTTTTTTTACAAAAACCTACAATCGTTAAGTGATGTATGCTTTTTGTAAATAACGAAAAAGCTAATAGATTAGTAAAATTAAGTTCTATTTTATGTGACATCCTATTTAAATTCTATTTTATAATAATAACTTTAAATATGTTAAAAATGGATGTAGGTTAGTAGTTTAAATTAACATAAAAATTAGCAAATTTATGATTTAACATGAAATACAAAATTTAATACAACAACAACAAGTCAACAACAACAATAATAATAATAATATTTATTTTTACTTAAATAGGCCGGCCTGATAGGCCTAAAAGGTTTTTTCAATGACCTATGGTCTGACCTTTTTAGCTAAATAGGCTTTTAAAAAAGCCAAAGCCTTATCTGTTTAAATAAAAAGTCTGGTCTGGCCTGACGTAGGCTGGGCCGTAGGCCCCTGTCGATCGGCCTGGCTTATTCCCACCCCTATGCAGATTGCAAAGTATTATACAACCAATAGCGGCACACATGATTAATTTTTAAAATGAATGAGTGTGCAAGTATTATGCAGTGACCCCTCAAATACTTTTTTCTTTTTTAACTTACACTTTTATAAATTAAATTTATATCATGTATTCTTAAAACTTCATATTTAAATGTAAAAAATAAATTATCATATATAACTTCGAATTTTGAATATATCATTTAACTATTTTAACCCCTTTCAAATTCTTGTCCTATGTATATATATATACACTAAAGTGTCTTAAATTCGCCATTTGCTACACATCCACTAAACGAAGCATTGCATGTCATTTTTAATTATTGGCTTCTAAAATAAAAAGCATTGCATATCGTTTTGTGGAGCATATCCTGCCAGAAAGAGTCTATTACGTGAGAGAAATCTTTCCTAACCTTTAGATCAAAATCGATAGACGAGATTAAAATATCGTTTTGTTTACTCGCATGTTCTATTCGGAAGGATAACACCAAGCTTATCGTTAAGTAACACATCAATCAATCTTTCTTGCCTAGCATGTTTTCATCTTCCTGTGTTGGTGTCTTTTCATTTCAAAGAATACCCCAGACCAAATTGTTCCAACGGTTCCTCTGGTTTAGCAATAAGTTTTCAGTTCCATTTCTCATTATTGCAAGTTGATCAGGAAAGTGGAAGCTTCTATGAGGCGGTAAATGTAACTATTTTCATAAATGCTCAACGAACTCAAAGGTCTTCTTCTCTGCCTTGAATTGGGCATCATTGCTTCACCGTAAAAAAATTTCTACCAAAAATAGTTGAGTTTTTTCCTTGCCAAAAAGAATTATTTTTTATTTATATATAAAATAAATATATACCTTTAAAACAATATATATATATATATATATATATATATATATATGGTGGTGGTCTTGTGGTGTCTTGAGCGCCCGGCAGCTACAACTGCGGCGGAGCTCTGATGGTCGGGGGCGGCAACCGCGATGAAGCTACGTAACAAGTGGACTGTTTTTTAACTATATATATATATATATATATATATATATATATATATTATAAAATGCGGAGAAATGATGAAACTAAAGCATCAAAAAAATATTATAGCGTGCTTTTTATTTTCAATGCACATATTTGATAAACAATGACATGTCATTACTATAAATATTGTTAAATTTTGCAATTTTTGACCATTTAATTGACTAACTTTTACCTTTTACTTGGAAGGTGTATTTTAACAATACAGGAGTGCAGGGATTAAAGTGAAAGGAGGCCCAAGTACCAGATCCAGGCCCACACCGACCCGGTTTGGAAATAACAAAATTCTTCTTCTCTCTTCACTTCTCAGATTTTTTCTCTCTCTTCTTCTTGAGTTTCTTTCTTCTCTCTTCTTTCTTCTTTCTTCTTCGATATATGCCTCTGCTAGGGTTTCTTAGCTCTCACTGTTTCTCAGTGATTGAAGCTTTGAAACGCTGAAATCTCATGCCTATGATGATTCCAGATGATGATGATACAAAACCCTTTTGGTTTTGTACTGAATCTGTGAGAACTGAGGTACGAAGTCCTTCGCGATTTAGGGTTCTTGAGATGCTGCGATTTACCCCTCAATCTTCTTCAATCTTACGCAGAGAAGCCTTAGGTAAGTGAGGATTTCAAAAGCCCTTTGTTTTGTTGTTGATTTGTCACAAATCAACAACCCTAATTCTTGTAATCTTGTTCGCAGGTTTCAAAACACCAAGATTTCACTTCAAGTGCTTCACTCAAGCAACAAATAGGTAAAATACTCATTTATTTTACTTATTCTTCTCTGTATTGTAAGAAATCACTCAAACCCTAATTGTTTGGTGATTTCTTTCCCTTTGTATGAGTCTGGGAGTTGGCTAGGCAAGGATCTTCACCACTTGTGATCATTGTAGTAACGTAGACACTACCAGAAGGTAAATTCCTCTTCCTTTTTCTTTTCTTTGTTTTCTTCTTTCTGGTTGTGATTTTATGAACCAAAACACTAATTGTTCTTCCTTTTTTGCGAGGTTTTTCACTCTTTGAATGTACTCACACAAGGCTCACTCACAGAACTCAAAAAACGAAGAGTGCAGAAAACTGAAGAAGGGTTACACACAAAGACCATGTAAAACTTGAATGTAACATTTTTATTTCTCAAAAAAGTTATACATTTAAAGTAGGCTGTTCTTAAGGTAGGTTAATCCAAAGTTGGTAGGTGCTTAATGTGGGAAAAGGACTACGAGGGTGAATGGTTCAACAACATAAGAGGATGGGGGATGAGTTGGCTACTTTCTATGACGCCTTTTCTTTTGATTCCTCCTGCATGTCTTTCTCCATCCGTTAACCAACTTTCTTTAATTTTAAGCATCAATTTGCACTTCTTTTAAATGGACTCTATTACTAGTAATTGCATTCTCTCTTTCATTGTAGAAGCAATTTATGCTAACGTAAGTGTTTAATTAATTAGTTGTCTACCCAAATGCCCCATCACTAAAGTGATACGACCAAATTGTAAATGGAAAGGAAACTCCACTCCAACAAATTGCTTTTTAAAAAAAAAACTTACACGCGTAGGATATATAGGACAAATAAAGAATATATGCTATATCTCTTGAAACGCCAACAACATAACAAATCGTAAAACTGGAACGACAAAAAATGATAGGGTTTGTAAATGGGAGAGAGAAAAGAGAAAACATGAAGTCAAGAAAAAAGACAATATTATAAACCCAAAACTGAAAATGAAAAAAAAATCTTATTCCTTCATCTGGATAAAGTGTTTCTACTTCATCTGGCGTGGATCTCCATCTCCAGTTATAGGCAGCGCAAAATTAACTGAAAGAATTAGAAAACTTCCTAAGTCTTTCAGTTAATTATGCACTGCCCATAACTGTTTGCAATAAAAGTTTCTAATGTGTCAATAAAAGATTCTAACAATTGAGAATTTGCTTTCCTCTAAAGTGATGAAAATAAAGCAGAAGATTTGTTCTGAGTTTTTCTTTCTCTTACATATCCTATTTATGTTAATATTAGTCAATGAAAATAGACGTAAAAAAAGTAATCAGATTGCTCTATAGGTTTCCTAATTATAGCATGGACTAATTATTTTTGTTTGTTTCTTTCTTGACTAATCCTTATAAAAAGGAAATCCACAAAAAACATCCTTATAAATAGTATATAAGTAGCATTCTTGACCGGTGCGTTATGTAACACACGGGTATCCATTAGTATAGGAGATCCAATCATTAGACCAATTCAAAGAAACAACAACAACCCTATTAAAACAATAGAATAAATAAAATTATCAAACAGACATTATCAAATAAAACGAAAAAATTATTATTTTTTCTTTACTAAACGTTCAAAGATATAACTATTAGTAATAAAAAAAATACTATATAAATGAATAGTAGAAATGATTAAGTTTATGAAATCACATCAGATATATTGTTTGTCATTTAAACAACATTCTTAACCATACGTGGATGGTAGTGTATTCTTGAGGTAGTCATGGCTACCTCAAAAGTTGCCAAGCTTTATATTATACAACTAAGACAAACTAGTTCAATGGTCTAACAAAAGGAAAAGTAGAGTTGGTTGTTGGTATATTGCACGGATAGCAACACACACGAAAAAAACATTAAAAAAATGAGTGAGCAACTCAGATAAAGACAAATATTACGCAGTTAATAAAATAGATTATACCATGGTCTTTAAATACTCACTATTTCTTATATTTTTTGCTTACGTTTTAATAAAATAGATTATACCATGTATTCTTAAAACTTTATCTGTCTAAGTGTACAAAATAAATTTTCACAGTTATATTTAAATTTGAATTTTGAGTATTTCATTTAACTATATTTTGACCCTGCACAAATTCTTGTCTTATTTGGCCATATTTTAAAGAGACCCAAACGCTCACAAAATGAAAAACACAAATGCGATTATCAAAACCTTTAGCGTGGGCCAACTGAATATTCGAGTGACACGCTTGGTTCACTTTTATCATAAGGTTTTTTTTTACCCCCATTATTCCACCCTATACACCCACAAAATAGGATAATCCAAAAATACCTCTCCACCATTTCTTTATTGGGATTTATCTTTTATTAGATAAATCCATTTTTGTTTTTTTTTTCCCAAAATGGATTTATCTTTTAATTAGATAAATCCGTTTTTCAAAAATAAATAAAACGGATTTACTTTAGGTAGGGATTAAATCCGTTTTGGTTATTTTACAAAGCGGATTTATCTATTTAATAGATAGATCCGTTTTGAAAATATTCAAAGCGGATTTATCTAATAAATAGGTAAATCCGGTTTGTGTATTAAAAAGAACTATTTTTTGTTTAATTTTTTTTTAAAAAAAAGGTTATAAAACACTACTAAAAATCCGTTACAAAGTCAAAACTAACCTAAAAATTATAAAAACACCACTAAAAATCTAATAAAACCAAAATAAGGTTATGCAATTTTTTTTAGATTTTTTGAATCATATTATGTGGGGGTATAAATGCATGGGCTAAGAAAAAACCCTTATCATTATACTTCACTTCTATATTGTGGAAACAAGCTACAAAAAGTATCATCATTCCATTACATACTTGTAGTTACTGGCAAAAAAGGAAAACCAATTATTAATTTGTTGGAAAATTTGTTAGTGGTAGAATCAAACGGAATGTATAATCCCTCGAGCTGAGTAGGACCATAAGGGCGGCAAATTCAGCTCTCCCTCAAGAGATTTAACACTACTGCATGATCAAGATTGGATTCGAACTCAAGACCTTGGTTAAGCTGGAAGAGGCTCTAACCTGTTGGTTTTCTAACAATCAAGAGTTGTCCTAACCACATGTTTCTACCCATATAGAAACCCAGAAATAGAAAACCCTAAATCAATACTTTATGAACCCATACCCAAATTCAAGATGAAATAGAAAACGGAAGCGTACCTTTAGGATGTTCTTAATGAGAAGACAATGATCTTGATAATAGGGCAATGACCTTCCAATTGTAGATTCCTTAATTCCTTAGTTTCTCTTCCAATGGGATAAAGAGAATCAATATATATTTTGTAAATATTATGTTGTCATGTCTACAATTGGGGACCATAACCTCTTATTTATAAGAATCTCATGCCCTTTCATGAAGGGTCATGATTATTCAAGTTTTCTTATTTCTATTTCCACCCATCACAAAATAGAAATAAGATTTTTGGTATCTACACAATATTTTTCATGACAATTATATCCTTAGCCATAAACCTTATATTAAATAGATCACTTTAATTTGGCTAATTAAATAATTGTCCTAACACATTAATTTATTACATATATGACCCCAAAAATTCTAACAATCTCCCGCTGGTCATATATGTATCCTTATAAATGTGTTAGACTTTATGAGCTCAAAAAATTTCCATTATAAACATAGGACATATCATCATCTCGTCCATTAGTTATATCAATATATAGGACCAAAGCGGTTTTCATTATATCAATCATAATTAAACCAATCAATGATCACGAATATAAACACAACTAAATGACATAGATTAATCATGAAATGTGTAGTATGAAAATCACATGAAGGTGATCTGTACATGTCAAATTTCAACTGGTCCTCCTTACTTTAGTGAGATCAATATTATCATACAAAGTGTAATGAACTGAATAACCAAACTTTATTTCTGATTAGAACCTACTACAAATGTATGTGCATGTATACATAATATCAAAATGTAGAACATAACTGACAACAATGACTAACTCCCACTAAACCAAAGAATCCTTAAACTGTATAACACCCACGTGAGCAGTGTGCTCATGAAAGACCTTGGGTGGGAGACCCTTTGTCAAAGGATCTACTATCAAGGAGTTTGTCCCTAAGTGTTCTTTGAAAATCTGTCCACTTTGTACCCTTTTCTTAACAACTAGGAACTTGATGTCACAATATAACTTAAGTAGTCTTTCAATTCCTTCTATAACTCGCAGCCCTGTGACAAAGTTCCTCAACCAAATCCAATGGTTAGATGCCTCAAAATATGCTATAAATTTTGCTGCCATGGTTGATGAAGCTACAAGAGTTTACTTGGCACTACACCAAGAAACTGCACCACCGACCAACATAAAGATATAGCCCGAAGTGGATCCTTTACCATCTTGGCATCCAGTAAAATTAGAGTCAGAATATTCAGTGATCTCCAACTGGCCTGACTCCTATATGTGAGCTTATAATCTTTTGTTCTCTTTAAATACCTCATAACCCTTTTGGCTGCTTTCCAATGATCCATTTAGCCAAGAACAATTTTCACGTTCTCTTTCCATTCCTTAAAATTTGTTCCATTAAGGACCGGAACTGAATTCAAATTAACAGTAGTGAAGCAATAGTAGCTTTAGAGAGAACAAAATAACACTATGAATATACTCACATCATAAAAATTGAATCAAAAATAAAAAATGTTCAAATAATGGCATAACCCATGTCAAGATACCTAGTGCACCATCAATATCAAGTCTTTGGACAGTAATATTAATTGCTAGTGGTACTCTTGTTGTAACGATCAAACATTGATAATAAAACATGTCAAATAACAAACCCCTCTTTGGATTGATTTATCAAACATTGATAATAAAACATGTCAAATAACAAACCCCTCTTTGGATTGATTTATCATTCACATGTAAAGCCTTAAAATTATCACATGTTCACCATCACAGGTGTGTATGCAATCCGGCCAAGAACTAACCTTCCTTTGGGCCAATTAGTACTCGCATGGATAAACACACACACAAATATTTAACATTTCTTACAAACAATCTACACAAGAGAGGTCACTTTCTTGATTCAATTATCTCATTTAAAATGTTAAACAATTGTATAAAAATACAAACCATAACCAAAATTTGAACATAATTATACCAAATTAAAACATATATGTATCGCAGTCGTGTAAAACAACACAACCAGCGTGCGCTACATTTTGTTTCACGAAAACTAAATTGCAGCAAAAGAAAAATGCATCGCAAATATTCAACAAATTGCATTGCACATTGCCAAACGAAAAAACAGCCTTAATTGAGCGCATGCGTTAATCAATAACCTACTACCAAAATATAATCTCAACAAATGGCAGTGCAAATTGCCAAACAAAACTGAATTTTGCCTTATGTTTGAAAAAAGAAATAATTTTAAACGGCACTAAGCCAACACACAACCGCAACATAGGGGATGATTGCTTTTAAAAAAAACAAACAAATCTAAAAGGTCTCGTTGCACACAACAACACCCAATGCCAAACAACATGATTATTCACAAACCGTTGCATAGTTTCAAAGTTCAAAACCGTAGAGATTTGAAACTCATTCAACAAAGGCAGAACGAATACAATTAATTGGGAACATCTTTCATGCACACCCAACAACAATTTGATGCAAACGTGATTGCATAAACCAAATGCTCTTGTCGGAAAAAAAAATTATAACGATTGATCCCATAATACATCTCAGTCATTTACAAGTTATAATCACATGAAAGCATCCAGGAAATCAATTCTATTCAATTTATCAACACATGTTCTACAATTGGCACAACTTTTCACGTGACACAATTTAAGAACACACCCAATTTAATACACGTAGTCATGTAAACAATCTATTTAGAAGTGCCCCACAATCGCAAACCCATTAAGAAACAACAACGCATATAATAATCAGGCAAGATGATTTAGCGAACACATGCGTGAAATTATTTTCAAGAAACAAAAATAATTTCTAAAAGTCAACATGCATTGTTTTCAACACGCATTCTCCATTTTTAAGCATTATTAATGGGTCCTGAATTAGACAATTAAGGCTTTGATATGTTAATCCAAAACGTGAATATATTATTTAATAGATAATATATTATTTATAAATAATGATTCACAAGAACCAAAACAAAATAACATATAACCAGAAGATCAAAAGTCTGAACCCTAATTTCAAGAATTCCAAAAATTCAAACATGAATCAACAGCAGTGAAGACTCAAATTTGCAAGAGAATGAGAAGAGATTGTTGAAGAAGTATTGGTTAACCGCTGCACCTTCTAAGTTTTTGGTTCTCGGATGGCGCATTTTGTTAGACAGACTTCCCACACGTGCACTGCTGCAACAAAGAGGAATCATTGATTTTCAAGACAATCCCTACTGCGCATTCTGCCTGGCGCAAGTAGAAGACGTTGAACATCTGTTTTTCAGGTGTGATATCGTTGAACAACTATGGAGAAGAACCTTCGGTTGGCCGGGAATACAAGGACAGACTTTCAGCAATGCTTGGGACCATATGCTAAAGCATAAAATCAGTCTACCAGGGAAGAAAAATAGAGAGGTAAGGTTCCTGGTTTGGCTAGCTGTAGTATGGGTCTTTTGGGCCAACAGGAATAACAAGATCTTTAGAGGGGGAACACCAAGTGAAAATCAAATGTTGGAACATGTTAAATGGCTAAGTTGGGGGTGGATAGTTAATAGATTGGGGCACCAACAACATGTAACTTATGAGGAATGGAACAACAATCCTCTAGATTGCTTGATTTCGATTCTATAATTGTAAAAGGGTTGTGGCACCCCTAGTGCCCCCTTAATTTAATTATTTGACTTATCAAAAAAAAAAGTATGGGTGGCTCTGATACCACTTGTTGGTTTTCTAACAATCAAGAGTTGTCCTAACCACATGTTTCTACCCATATAGAAACCCAAAAATAGAAAACCCTAAATCAATACTTTATGAACCCATACCCGAATTCAAGATGAAATAGAAAACGGAAGCGTACCTTTAGGATCCATGTTCTTAATGAGAAGACAATGATCTTGATAATAGGGTAATGACCTTCCAATTGTAGATTCTTTAATTCCTTAGTTTCTCTTCCAATGGGATAAAGAGAATCAATATTTTGTAAATATTGTGTTGTCATGTCTACAATTGGGGACCATAACCTCTTATCTATTATCTAATTTGGCTTGTCACTTGCGCGCGCAAGTGACAAGTTTTTTGTTTTTTTTTTATTTCATATTTTTTATTTTGTTTTTTGTTTCTTTTTTTTCTCTTCTTTTTTTCAGCTTTTTTTTTGTTACTTTTTGTTTTTTGCTTTAGTTTTTTTTCTTTATTTTGTATTTTAAGAAGTACTTTACGGTGTCGAAAAATTTTAAATGTTTAAATATGTAAATTTTGTTCTTCAGTAATCAATTAGATGGAAAAAATTTTAATTTCATAAAAAAATACGTAAAGTGATATGCTAAAAAGTATGCTTTGGTCTACTTGATGGTAAAAAAAATTATTTTGTAACAAAATACGTAAAGTGAAATGTTAAGCAGTGTGTTTTGAGATACTTTGGGATTTGAAAAAAAAAAACTAACTTTTCAAATATCAGAAGTTTTTTCGTATATAAACCAGTTTGGTAAAAAATAATAAGTTTGTGAAAAAATACGTTTGTGAAAAAATAATAATCTTCTTATTTAATTTATAGTTTTAATTTAATTTTTATTTTCGGAAGCTTCAGTTACATTTACAATAGATCTCTCAATCGCACACTTTCGACTTTCTATAGATGCTTTTATTTTATTAGTAATTTCTATCCAACCCAACACGATACCACGTGTTTCATTTTCTATTTGTGTTTTCTTTTTTATATTAGTCATTTCGCCCCAACGGGTATTAAAACTATTCTATTTTATCATGGATTTTCCTTCAACCATGCATGATACCCATCGTGTTTCACTTTTTAATTGTGTTGTCTTATTTTTCTATTTATGGGTTAATTTTTTATATTTGCATTTGATGAGTGTGAATTATGTTATTAAAATTTTCTTCTTATTTTATCTATGGAGGATGTGTGTCTTTGTTAATGTTCCTTTTAAAATTGATAATCTTTTTATTTAATTTATATTTATATTTAAGTTTTATTCACAGTTATTAGATTTTATATTTTGCTAACTAACACAATTTGCCCAATGGGATAGGCTATCCTAGGGCACGGGAGTCGATCCCGTGCTCCTGAGTTTGATTCTCACCGTTGACAAACTCTGTGTTGGCCAGTGCGAAATTTGCTTTCAAGCACGATGGGATATTAGTCTTTCAGCTTGGCATGTTGGCGCCAAATTGCTTTTTTTTTGCTTTGTTTTTGTTTTCTTTTTTGTTTTCCTTTTTTTTTTCAATTCCTTCTTTCTTTTTTTTCTTTTATATATTAAGGTTTTGGGTTAAGGAGTACTTTACCGTCTTGAAAATTTTAATATGTTTACCTATGTGGAGTTTATTATTCAATAATCGATTGGATAAAAAAACTTCATTTTATGACAAAATACTTAAAGTGATATCTTAAAGAGTGTAATTTGGTGTACTTTATGATTTAGAACAAATTTTAATTGTTCAAATACACAAAATTTGTTCCTTAATAACCGGTTTGGTTAAAGAAAAATCGTCATAAAGTTCAAATTAAACAAAAAAGGATAAGTTCAGAGACTCAATGGAAGTTGTTCTAATTAGTCTCGCTTTTAGTATTTGATTGTAAATAGTATTAGATGAGTATATAGAAGAGGACAAATATTGGTTTCTTTTGTTCTGTTTGTTGAAATCCTATGGTTCAACTTAAATCCAAACTTATTTAATTTATAGTTATAATTTAATTTAATTTATAATTATAACATTAGTAATCAACACCATTGGCACATTGACATAAGCTACCTTGGGACACGGGGTCAAAATTTGCGCAATGGACAAACTTGGTTTCTATGTTCTTCTATTTTATTCAAATATGCGAACTTCTTATCTTCAAAAATAGTTTCAACTTTGTATATGTGCTTCTATTTTATTGGTGGTTTTAAATCAAACTCTGCATGATACCTATACGTACGTGTTTCACTTTCTAATTATGTTGTCTTATTTTCTCTTTAATTATGTGTTAAGTTTTTATATTTACATTTGATAAATATAGATAACGTTATTACAGTTTTTTAAACTTTTTCTTCTAATTGTCTATGGATGTTCAATTTCAATGTATTTGTTGTTATTAATATGCTTTACGTTTTTTTTCTTATTATCTATAGATGTTGAATTTCAATGTCTTTGTTAATGTTTCTTTTTAATTTTATAATATTTTTATTTAATTTATAGTTTTTTAATTTAATTTTTATTTACGGGAATTTCAGCCATGTTTACAATAGATCCCCTCTTCGCCCTCTTTCAACTTTCTATAGGTGATTCTATTTTATTGATGGTTTTCATCTAACTCTGCACGATACCCACGTGTTTCACTTTCTATTTGTGTTGTCTTCTTTATTTTTGTCATTTCGCATCAAACGGTATTAAAAACGTACTGTAACTGGTGTTTAAATTTTTATATTCTTTCAACGGGAACTTCAGCCACATTTATAATATAACCTCCACCATCTTCTTTCAACTTTGTATAATTGCTCCTATTTTATCATGAGTTTTCATACAACCATGCATTATATTTACATTTGATAAATATGGATTATGTTATTAAAAGTTTTAGACATTTTCTTCCCATTATCTATGGATGTTTAATTTCAACGTTTTTAGTCAAGATTGTTTTTGAATTTTATAATCTTCTTATTTAATTTATAGCTATAATTTAATTTCAATCCACAATTATTTGACTATATATTTTAAAAACCAACATCATTGGTCCACTGACATAAGCTGCCCTGGGACACGGGGTCGACTTAGTGCTCCCGAGTTTGATTCCTGCAGTGAACAGAAAATTGTTGTCTTGAATGATTGGTTTATTAAAGAGGTTTTCCCCTTCCGATTTTACTTTAATTTTGCTAACTAAAAATTAGTCAACCCCGTGTGTAGCACGGGTGAGGCGGCTAGTTTATAATAATCTCATGCCCTTTCATGAAGGGTCATGATTATTCAAGTTTTCTTATTTCTATTTCCACCCATCACAAAATAGAAATAAGACTTTTGGATATTTTTCATGACAATTATATCCTTAGCCATAAACCTTATATTAAATAGATCACTTTAATTTAGCTAATTAAATAATTGTCCTAACACATTAATTTATTACATATATGACCCCAAAAAATTCTAACACAACCATCTCATCTAAGTTAAACATTTACTATACGCAATCGAATATAATATGTTGATGATAGTTGATGTATAAAAAGGAGATAACATGACAAATTTAATTATTGGTTATATAAATTTCAAAGGTGTAAAGTAGCTTAGTGGTACAAACAGAGGTGGTTTAGATGAGGGTTTGAAGGGTGTACCTGTAACCCATAACTTTTTAAAAATTACTCATACCACCTTATTTCTTTTTAATTTTGACCATTCATTTGAATTCCGTCCCCCTCATGAGAATTTGAGCTTGCTAGTGGTGTTATAACATCTTGTTTATTGTAAAAGTGATTATATTATCAACTAATTAATTTTAACATAAGGCATCTTGGTTAATCCTATAAATTTAAGGGTTAAATATGTTTATGGTCCCTATAAAATTTGAGTTTTTTGTATTGAGTCCCTCAAAAAAATTTCACCAACATTTGGTCTCTATAAAATTTGAATTTTTTGCTTTTAGTCCTCCATGACTTTTAATAGCACTTTTAAAACATTTTAAAAGTGCTATTAAAAGTTTCGAACCCATGTTAAAAGTCATTAGGGAATAAAAGTAAAAAATCCAAATTTTAATGGGACCAAAAGTTGGTGAAATTTTTTGAGGGATTAAAAAAAACCAAAATTTTATGGGGAGGAAAAATGTATTTAACACAAATTTTAATAATTAATTGTTAAATTAAATTTAATAATTAAAATTACATTTATTTTAAAATAAATTACCCCAAACTAAGTTCTTAATTAGGTACACATCCACTATATGAAGCATTACATGTTATTTTTAATTACTGGCTTCTAAAATAGATAGCATAGATAATTACATTCTTTGTTTAGCACGTATAACAATGTTGTGTATTTTGTTTGAATAAATGAATATCTTATTTTTAGTAAAAAAAAAAAAACAATGTTGTGTATTGTACACAGCAATGTTCACAACCCTGCCTATCACTAGAAACAAGGACTCTGTGGTGAGCACCTCCCATGCTGTCCTTAGCCTCTTCCACATAGGTTATTGTCCCCCCACCAACTTGCCTCCACTTCCCCTCATCACCATAATTAGGCTTCCTTCTCCCGCCTAAGTGATCGGATGAAGTCCTCATCTCAACTTTGGGACAAAATCCATGTCTTTTCTTAATTCACAAGCAAGCTCACTCGCGACAGCTCTAGTGCAAACTCTGTTCCACGACGCTTGAAAACCTCACCGTTTCAGAGTTCCTTCTCAAGATCCAGAATCTTGTTGACTGGCAAACACCTAGACCTCGTCTTGCGCGCTTCAACAAACTTGCTACACCAACGACGAACCTCTTGATTACCTCTTTGCGCATGCAATCCTGCTCCAACGCACCTGCTCAAGGTATCTCATTGATGGAGGTGAAACAACGCACAATGCACCACATCTAGGCTCACGAGGCTCGAGAACTGACCATGGTGGCCGCACTGGCCGTGGTCGTGGCTATACCAGCACACAGTGCCAGGTGTGCCACAAGTTCGGGTATGATGCGTCTATCTGCTTCCATAGGTTTAAACGCGACTATACTCCAGAGCGTACATCTGTGTCATGCCCTAATTTGTTGTGTGCCTCCTCTGGTTCTTCCTCTCTGTGCCCTTTGCTCCACCATGGCATCCATGGAAGATAAGAGAGAAAAACTTAAATGACTGTTATATTGGTCAAATTTACAAATTAGAATAGCTAACTAAATTGATTACATCGAGGCTATTTATGAGCACTCACTAATTACTAATAGACTATTTCTCTAATTGATCCTACAAAGCCTCCTCCAGAATCTTTATCCCATTCTTCTTGAGTTTTCATTCACAAGCCTCAAGAGAGTTTCACAGCTCCTCCACCTACATCTTCTCAAGATTTTTAAGTACATTTTCTACAGTTTGTTGATCATCGACCTTCTCACCACAAGTTTTAATTGACAACATTGACCTTTAATACCTCACTCGCATCTCCCCGAATATCGATGTTTAGATGCCACTTTGTAGGGAAAGAGTATCAGTCTCACACATGTGCCCTTTCGGTATATGAAGAGAGTAATTGAAAATCATGAAGAAGTATAATTTTCCATTCACCCCTTTTTTTTTAAGGGAAAAAGTCTAAAATGGCATTCAGAACTTAAGTGTCCTTTATACAAACTAGTTTAGCATCAGTTGCACTACTCATTACTTGCTTAAGGATGAGTTTGATTTATTAAAAGTAAGACACTAGACATAAAAATATAGTTATGCTCGATTTGATTTGAGAATTAGTTGTGGTACTGGTCAAAAGAATTGACAAGGATGGGAGAAAACCACCAATTGTTGTCCCTCACCATACCAAGGTATAACATTTTGTCTAGAGTATAAGCTATCTAAAATACGAAACTTTTTTATTTCCTTCCCAATAACTATTCTCTCTCCCCTATCATCTCTCTATCGCTTCTCTCTCTCTAGCTCTCTCACTCCTTTCATTTCATTCTCCATCATCTTTATCTTCAGTCTTCTCTCTCTTTTCGCCATCTCTTCTCACTCTCTCATATCTCTTTAAAAATTTATAACATATGTTAATTTTTACATTTTTGTTTGTCTTGTCCATTATCTACCAAATAATGTACAACACAAAAAGTTGTCCAATAACTTAATGGTTTGTCCAGTACTTCTACATCCAACACTCATCCTTTTGAAAATCAAATAGGTAGTAAAACTTAAAGGTTTGTCCAGTACTTCTACATCCAACACTCATCCTTTTGAAAATCAAATAGATAGTAAACAACTAAATTCACAAATTAAAGCTAATAGATTTTATTTGGCATTAAAAATTAACTTGCAACAATTCCCGCAAGGCAACAGTGTAAAAACTCAATATCTGTCGACTTTGAATGTTGCAAACCTATGTTTGGATAAACAATTTAATCAAGTATTTATCGCATACGCTATATTTCTATAGTAAAAGATAAATAATATCAAACTTATTTTACATAAGTTATAAATTGTTTTCATAAACAATCTGAGAGAGCTTATAAAAATAAGCTAAAAACAACTAATAAACAATGTTATAAGATGTTGGCATAAACTCTCTAATAAAGCCTCACAAACAAGTGTTTCAGCCAATAGATAAGCTCAAAGAAGTTAAACCAAACAGACTCTATGTTTAGAGTAATACAACTTATAAAAGTTGTTTATATAATACCAAATTTAACTTGCATTCTCTATTTCCTAGTAGAAGCAATTTATACTTATATAAGTGTTTAATTAATTAGTTATATTCCCAAATGCCCCATTAGATAAAGTAATATGACCAAGTTGTAAATGGAAAGGAAACTCCACTTGAGAAAGATGTGAAACATGATTTAGAAGAATCTATGATGAAAACGTATAAAGGCTATAGCTTGTCTTTTGATCTTGATTCTCCTCTTCAACTTGCTATCCATTGTCCTTCTTCACTTGTGGTTATTAAGAGAACGGGTCACTCTATCTTCGAGTGTCCTTTTAGAAGATATATATTCTTCCACCCCACACAGGAACTTTTCTCCTACATATAAGGAGCTAGTTTGGTCACATCTTTCCCATACCTTCACTCAACACATTGTCACTAAAATAACTATTCCTTCTCTCTCCCTTCTTCACTAAAATAATCACTTTTTTTGCAGCCTACATTACTTAATTGTCGATATTTGTTATCATCGAAGAAATGGGATCATCTTGGACGGCAAGGCAGAACAAACAGTTTGAACAAGCTTTAGCTTTATTTGACAGAGAAACTCCTGACAGATGGCAGAATGTTGCAAAAGTGGTTGGAAGATCAGTTGATGAAGTTAAAAGGCACTATGAGATCCTCAAAGAAGATGTTAGGCGCATTGAGCATGGTCAAGTCCCATTTCCTCGTTATAAAACAAATACCAGTAACTCTTAAGTGCATGGCTAGCTGCTTAAACAATACACTGCCCAACAGGTACTAAACATTTTTCCTTCTAATCATGTGATGTTACCTCTCTAGCATCAATACTTCAGGTTGAGGAGTATTTGGTGTCTGACATGTGTCATGTTAAACAGTGATACCGGCACTGAAGCTTCAATTAATTCTTTTTTTAAATTGTTGTCGGTGTTTACATGTTGGTTATGTTGGTGTCGTGTTCGTTGTCCATATATATGTTTGTGCTTCATAAAATGTTACTATTTTATTACATTAGAGAATGTGGCGCTCGCGTTATTATTATTATTTTTGAATAATAACAAATCATGTAATTTTTTTTAATAACAAAAAAATGTTAATGTTAATAGTTAGTTGTTATATTAGTGTTTCTAATTGACTCGCCATGTGAGCTATATATCTATCATGTGGCCTTACTATCTCATGTGGAAGATTACAACCATAGAATCTCAATTAATAATTGCACTATGAGTGCCATGTACTTAAAGTACTTCTTGCTGGGGGGCCCATTGGGAACTTAGAATATAAAGTCTTGAAAAGTAGTAGCTAGTTTTATGTGTGGTCCATATATATATATATATATATGCTGGTAGCCAATATCTTGTTCCCTCAACTACTTGTCAATACTTTAGCAATTAACTACTATAACCTTTCAAGCAAAGACCATTCTGATTCTTTTATCAAATTTGAAAAGTATGGTATTATTATTATAAGCTCTTTGTATATACGGATAATTTATAAGACCATTTCTGCTTACTAAAAAATCTCTCCTATTCTATATACTTTGCAGGTTCATTAAGATTCAGAATTAATGCAATAATAAGGGGAATCCATTTAAGCGTGTCTTTAATAAAGAAGTGAATAGTGTATCTCCAGCAACACTCTGACTGCACCCTACCATGTGAATGTGGCATGCTTCTATATATATCATAGTTTCTTTCTTTCTCTCTCAAATTCATCTTGTATTCCTTGCCTTTCCTCTGTACCAACAAAAAACAATAATCTTGTATTTAGATTAATTTAATCTTTGTCAATTAATGAAGAAATTATTTTCTTATTTTAATCATTACAGATCCTCTATCGATTTTTTTTTGAGTTTGGTGTTAATATAAAATTATTTCACACCTCAATTTGCATCGCAACAACCACAATAGTCGTAACTCGCCGCAATTTAAAACCATGACTGCAACTGTTTCAGACTGGACCAGCCCACCTTGAGTTGGGTTTTGTTCCACGTTCGAGTTGGTAGCCTATGCCAACTTACGCACATTGGATCTCATCCAACCACCAAACTCAACCCTACGCAGATTTTACGATACACGCCAAGCGGAGCTCCCTGCAAAACTGCTCTGATCATCTTGCCACGTGGAATCTTCACGGTAGGGTCTTCCCAAACAATTTGGGGCCCTGTTCAAATATTTAAATTGGGCCATAAATATACTTTTTCCAAATACATCATCAAAAACTCAAATTTCTTTTTTTAAATTGTAAATAACACCTCAATAAAATTTTAAAATAATATCAACCTTCTAGCTACTTAAAAAGAGTCATCCTTTTAACACTTTTTGAAGCAAATTAATCAACCAAGTCTTCATATTGTCTCCAAGAGCACATGATGAATAAATAAAAGAAATATTCAAGATTTATTTGAGAAAAATAAAAGGTTTATTTGAGAAAAGGGAAAATAAAATAAAAGAAAGCTTTAAAACAGTCTTCATATCATATTGTCTCCAAGAGCACATGATGAATAATTAAAGGAATATTCAACTTACTTAAAAAGAGTCATCCTTTTAGCACTTTTTGAAGCAAATTAATCAACCAAGTCTTCATATTGTATTGTCTCCAAGAGCACGTGATGAATGATTAAAGGAAATATTCAAGATTTATTTTAGAAAAATAAAAGGTTTATTTGAGAAAAGGGAAAATAAAATAAAAGAAAGCTTTAAAACTGTCAGCCGAGATTAATTGAGATAGAAAGGAGAAAAAAAGAGGGTGCACCAAAGAGTGGGGGATCGTAAGGATCATGACTATGATGCTTCTGATCAGCATTATCAATACGAGGCTCCTGATCAACATGATCATCATGGCTACGAGGCTCCTGATCAGCATTATCATCAGGAGTCTGCTGAGTTTGCAGGGTCTGAGGCTGAGGAGGAGTAGCCTGACCACGCAGACTAGCAGCTTGACCATCTCCATTTCGGACCTCTCTACGATTTAGTGCTTACTAGATTTGATGTTCACATAGCATCAAAACTTCTTAGAGGATAGGTAATATGTGTAATAAATAATTTGTTTTAATGTCGTCTTATTTAACAGTATGAAATAATTTAATACGTAAATTATTTCATTTTTACAACGTATTCTTATTTATATTAACAGGTACGCTGTAAATGTAAGACAGTACGAAAATAAATAAATTGTACCCTCTAGGACAGGCCCATGGATTATATCAATGGACACGTATGTCAGAAATCAATACTCTTGTACTTTCAGCTCTCCCTGTTGTTGATCATACACTTATTTCTGCGTTTGTTGACAGATGGCACCCAGAGACCAACTCATTTTACCTACCATTTAGTGAAATGACAATCACTTTGGATGACGTGTCATGTCTTCTTCATTTACCCATATCAGGCTCCTTATACATTTATGACTGAATCCTATGATGATTGACTCGACCACTCAACTGGCAGTGAATTTGTTGGGGTAATCGAATCAGAAGCCGTAGAGGAGACGAGTATCACTCACGAAGCATATTTTCGATTTGATTGGATAATGGAGGATTAATCTATGTAAAATGAAGTAGAATTACGATCTGTAGTTAAAAAAATGAATTGCAGATTTATCAATTAAATAGATAAATTTGTAATAAATTTTTTAAACTACGAATTTATCTATTTAATTCATAAATCCGTAGTTCATTTTTAAACTATGGATTTATCTTTTAGATAGATAAATCTGTATGGTGTAATTTCAGAGGGGTAAAATGGTAATTAAAAAACTTTTGGGGGGGGGGGGGGGGGGGTAAGGGCTAAGCATGGGGATATGAAAATCAATATCCTTAGAAAAAAGGGTTTGTGGAATGGACTGGGCTGAATTATTTTGGGGGCCCTATAATTTTTTTTTTGGAGTCAGACAATGTGGAACAGCACAGGCTCCACTTGTTAAAGGCTGGCCCTTCTTCACGCACCCTTCTCATACCCACTCACGTGACAAGAGGGGCCTACTTGCATCATACTCGTGTTTTCAATTACACCCTACCAAAGCACGCATCCATAGTTTGTCACTCTGTCCACGACTTCGATCTCGGTTCACTCAGTTTAGTACACATCATGTTCCTAAATCGGAATTCCAGGACTTCCCTTTTTTGTTTGTCGAAAATAACTTAACTTCATTTTGAAAGTTGGATATGTTATGGAAACTTCTACCATACTCATTGAGAGTTTGGTGGGTATGATATATTCTAGGCAAAACTAGTTCAATATTTAATTTTATTTTAAAATACTTATATAGAAAAAAATAGTGTGTCATTAAGCGATTGGATGATGGGTATCATACCCATCAATACTCATCAAAACTCAAAGGGTGTGGGAGTCTTCACCGTTATATATATTTACTTCGATAATCACACTTAATCTAAAAAGGGTTAAATATGTTTTTAGTCCCTAAAAAATTTCACTATTTTGTTATTAGTCCCTATAAAAATTTTCATCGACTTTTAGTCCCTATAAAATTTTAAAATTTCGTTTTTAGTCCCTATAAATGCCAACTAGTGTATATCTATTGAATTTTTGAGTGATGTTTTGCATACATGTTGAGGACATTATAAACATCTCTTCCAGAAAAACTTTGAATTTTTTAACAACGCATAAATTAAATCTAAATTTTTTAAGTGCAAAAGATTCGATAAACAAATTAAAGGAAATACTAACCTAGAAATCAAATTTTGAGTTTATTTTTTGTGAGGGAGATATTTTTAATATCTTTAACGTGTATGTAAAATATCATTCAAAAATTCTAAAGGTATACACGAGTTTACATTTTATAGGGACTTAAAACAAAATTGTGAAATTTTATAGGGACTAAAAGTTGACGAAATTTTTTATAGGGACTAAAAACAAAATAGCAAAATTTGGTAGGGACTAAAAACATATTTAACAACAAATCATTTGAGGTTCCGAATTAAGAACACTAAATTCAAATCCATTCAAATTTCATCCAAGCACATTTGCAATCATAGACGTTTCTACACTTTTGGTAAATTTATTGTTTCACTATAACATACATGCAATGAGAACGTGAAGAATCCAAAAGTCTATACAGTAGGAAACATATATAAAGCGATGATGAGAATTGAGAGGTTGGCAGGATTACTTTGAACATCTATTGCTGCAGAACTTCTTCTTAAGACACTTGTGCCAAATGCCAAACGCCAAAATAATCGCGAGGACACCGGCCGCAACACCAACAACAATCCCAAATGTTTTTGTTGATGATGAAGATGAAGACGATGAATCATCACCTGAAAACCCACTTGATGTTGGTGAAGGCCATGTAGGCATAGGTGGAGTCCATGACCAAGGCAGCGGCACAGTTGAATCTGGAGGTGAGAGACTATCCGGTGGTGGTGGTGGAAAATAAGTTCCTGACATTGCCTCAATAATGAACAAAGGCTCAGTTTCAGTGTCTCTTGTTTAATGAAAATTTGGTTTTGTTTCTTTCGTTGAAATGACTCAAGTGATGCGTCTTACTAAATAATTTTATAGACGCAATACAAGGATGAGGGTTACTATACTACTTTTTAATTCTTTACTCTTTAATATAAGACAACTTGAAGGTTGGAATTTACTATTTAATCAGACGGAAGAAGAAACTTCCTCGCCACTCGCCAAAGATGTTCCAAGGCATTGCTACTGTTTGTTATCTTGATTATATTATTTTTTTCATTGTTGGTTTCCAACGGAGTGTCTTGATGTTTTAAATGAAAGATTAATCTTTGTTTGTCATTAAGATCATATTTCACACCGATCAATACCGAGTTTATCTACTGAAAGAATAGTTTCCGAGAGCACCAGTTGACCCTGTGTTTCAAGATAGATTAAGCTTATTGAACCAAGGTGTTGGTTATTAATCAATATATATTTAATTATATAGGTAGGAATCAATAGATATTTAATAGGCAGGAAAATCACCATCAAATAATTGGAGTGATCTGTTTATTATTTGTATGATTAAACTCCGTCAATGTTGACCCAAAACAAAAAAACGGTGTTTTTTTTAGGGTCTAAGGTGCTGTTTCATTTGTCGTTTTAAAATACTAAAAGCTTAGAATATTTGTATTTGAAAAGTTGTCTCACTTACCTAATTTGAAAATTGTTTTCTAAAACTTTCGATGAGATATACGAACTACCGTTTAGCAGGCCTTCAATAAGATTTAAAACCGTATGTAAGAAAAATGATATAAAACTAATTATTTGGGTTCTTAAGTGAACTAATCAATGTTATAAGAATCGGACTGGTCATCGAGCCGGTCAAGACACTGGGTCACTGGGTCTTTGGTCGGACCGCATGAGCCGGTCTATATTAAATAAATTCAAAAATTATAATATATATATACAAAGAAAGTACTTGTATTTATAATTGTAATTAAGTAAAATGATAAAATATTTAAATTTAATAATAGAACAATACTATAATAGTGTATTACAATGGTGAAAAATAATTAGCAATGCTATTTTAATAGGCTGTATAATTAGTTTTTATAAGAGATATAAATATATTATATAAATATATAAGTATATAACATATAAAAGCAAAGAAAAAATACAACTTTAACAAATGGAAGGTTAATGGAAAGCTTGGCAAAAAACTTTAACGCTAAATGATTATATATATATATATATATATATATATATATATATAGGGAACGTATATTATGAGAGAAGTTTTATAATGAGAGGATGAGAGGAACCCATCATGGCCGTTGTGTATTTTGTAGTTACTCTCGTTTGTTATGACTGATGCCTCAAAATTTAATTTTTATATTTGACACTTTTGTATGGGTTTTCGTACCCTCTTCTACCCTTATATTTATAATATATGTTTGCCATTAAAATTAAAAACAATTATTGGCTTAGTTGTCATGAATATGTGCATTGACTAGGGCAGTTTAATATAACATGTTTGATATTTATAGCAAGGACTTGAATGACTTGTATCTTATAAATTGAGGCTAAGTACTCATTTGTCCTTGGACAAATGGACTCATTATCAATTTAAAATTTTCATTATAGAAAAACGTTTGAGTTAGTTGGGGCATGGTAGTCACCATCTAGGCATCGTGTCCAAACCCTAGCTGTCTCTCCTAATTTTCTCTCTTTCTTCTCTTCTTTGTTGCTCAAAGGAGTGGCTTTAGGTCATTTTTTGGCCTAGAATCACCCCTCTATATTGTTTGTTTCCCGTTTTTTATCTAAATAAGTAGTTACAACATTTATGTCGTATTTTTTTTGATTCGTCGTCTTGGTGTAGCATGTTTGACTTTCCGTCTTGTTATGGTGTTCATTTGATTCAGATCGATTGGTCAACTTTGATCAATTTTTGATTCAACCCATGACTATAGGGCCTCAAACTTACAGATTAGAAAGCATGGGTATTCTGGTGACTTTTATTTTGTCACATTTGTTGGCATTTTGCCGTTTTATGCTATTAACTTGGGTGCTATGAGTTTGTTCGCATATTCATCTTTTTTGTTTTTAGCAATGCTGAATTTATAATATTGATGTAATGTCTCAATTTGAATGAATGAATGTTATTTTTAAATAAAAAAATGGTAGCCACCATCTAACTACGTCTCCCATTCACTTATTGCCAACCCCATTTTTTTAGTAAATTATATTCTCTACGGCGACTGTGAAGACTGAAGACTAATCCTTCGAGGTATCGAAGATCCATTTAAGAGTTTGACCTCTCCCAATAAATTTTTTCCATACGCACTAGATTGTCATCCCCATTTTATTTATATTGCACAGGAAACTGTGAAATTTATTTTAGCTTTACAATGTTGAAATTTATTTTAAGTACGTCTCCCATTCACTTATTGAACCCCATTTTATTTATATTTGTTGAAATCTAATAATTTATTTATTTATTTTACATATTAATTGTAACGACAAAAATCAAAAACAGAAATATCAGTATTTTTGTTAATTAGAAGATTTTTTTGTTAATTAGAAGATAATCAAAAACAGAAATATCAGTACTTCTGAAGAAAAAATTTACAAAAATATTGTATCATATAATATTTTTTGCTAACATATAACTTTTCTATAAGTTTAAATGAAAGAATCATATAATGTGATGGAATTTTGATAAATATATAAATATGTTATTTTCATCATGAAAAAGAAGAATAAAAGTCCTTTCTTATACCATAAAAAAAAACTCCCTTTAAATTTTGTTGAATAATCAACTTATCAGTAAGAAGGGCCAAGCCAGTCAACAAAAAAAAGGCCAATACTTACACATCACCCTCTACTCACTAGACATTCCCGACCTATGTGTTTCCATCAGCGTGTTTTATTCTCCCGTGTCAATTACGGCCCTCTAGGTTTTGTTTTCCTTTTCAATTGATATCTTTCCCTTTTATATATTAATCATGTGCCTAGGGTAGAATTCTTTTAATTCAATCATGGGCTGGATTGTTATATGTTACCCTTCACTTCAATTTCGGCACTGATGATTCAATCACCACTTCAATTCAAGGCCCATACATCAATTCAAGGCCCATACATCGTACAATCTCCTGCTACTCAGTGAATACCTCTTACACGTGTTGAAAGACCAAAATGTCATTAACGAATCTCATGTACTTACGATGGTTCGGAGAATCGTGCTCCGAAACAGTTCGGACTAGCATCGTCTGAATCAGTTAATAACACATAGACACCCTCCTGTCCTTTCAGTTATATTAGAAGAGGTTCGGAGGACCGTGCTCCGAACCAGTTCGGACGAGCATCGTCCGAACTAGGTAATAACACGCAGAAACACCCCTTTTTTCCTTTCAGTTATATTAGAAGAGTTTCGGAGCAGCGTGCTCCGAACCACTTCGGACGAGCATCGCCCGAAGCTGTACAAATCAGTTATATTAGAAAAGGGGTATTTTGGACATTTTGAGAGTGAGGAATTGTCTACTTAGTAGCTACGAGGTTGTATGAAGTATGACCCGAATTCAATTGTGAGCTTCCCTTATTCCAATTTTGCGCTGTCTTCAAAATTGTATGCTAAGCCCAATTAAATTGGGCTATAACTTCTTTTAGTTCTCAACCCACAATATATTGGTTGATTAACTTCTTTTGATTGGAAATTTATTTTTTTATCTTTTCTTCCTTTCTGTAAAATATAGAGCAATTTAAGTTAATAATTTATCTAATTGCTAATAATTGCTCTGAAAAAGACCTAATTGTATCTCTAAAAATACCCTTAATTAGATTTTATCAACTCCCCCACACTTAACCTTTGCTTGTCCTCGAGCAAATTGTCTGACTCATTAAGATTTCCAAATAAATAATAGAGACAGCTAAATAAGAGTCCCAAAACTAGAAGCACAATGATAGATAATAGAGAATATAGCACATGTGATGTGTCAAAAGGTTGCCCAATTAGAGGCTCATGTCCCTAAGGAATACATTTTTGTGAACAAAGGCACTCACTCACAATCTCTCTAATTATTTAGTGACTAGGGAAAATATGCACTCAAGTTTCCACATAACGCACATCCATATGTTTGTAATTTGACCAAATCTCCACTAAATAGTACACATGCTTGCAAAAGATGGGGTGTTATGGGTTGTATTGGGGCCATGGTGATTTCAAATAGCGTAGGAAATAAAAAAAAGGGGATAGTAAAAGGGCTAAAAACAAAAAACAAATAGTAACCTTTGCAACCAATTATGGAGCTCATATCTGTTTTACAAATTTTGCCCAAACTCCAAATTAGTTTCAGTTCCATTCTTCATTCTTATTCTATTTAGTCGACTTTTTATTTATATGCCATTTCTCTTGAGTAGGATTTTTTTTATTTGTCTTTTCTCTTGAGTATGCTCTTTCATTTTTTTTATTTGTCTTTTCCTCCTTCTTGCTTTTTTTTTGTTTTGTTTTTTCAATTTTTCCTAGGAGGAAAAGGTAAGCACATTCGCTCCTAATTTGTTTCCTTTATATAGAAAGGTACTTGTACGCACATGTCTCGGTCTAATTTTTCAGTCCTGACAAGATAGACAATTAAAATATAGGACAAAATTGTAATTTTCAATACTTGCTCCAAATTTAATTTCAAATGGTCACCACAAAAAAGAAAGAAAAAATGACATCATGGTACCAAAGAAATTATACAAATAGGCTCAAAGGGGGCAACTAATGGATAATTTAAAAGGGGTGTCGGGACCTGGATGTCTTGGGTCTGGCATGGAAACAGCAATGCCATTGGGAGTGCCCTCTGGCTGGGGTTGCGGAGCGGCAATGCTTCGGACTCGCGGTCTACCACTGGGTGCCATGGGAAAGCAGGAGAAAGTTCAAAGAGTAGAGTTGGTGCATGTGAAAGATAGATATCTTCCACTGTGGTCGCCAATGTTCTGTACCTTGCAATGCTGGGAGGATTGCAGTTGGTAGGTCTCTTGCGGTTCGACTAGAGGTTTAGAGTGATCCCGGGAGGGGTACATGCGAAGCCACTCCGACGCTCATGTCAGTATTGAGAATAGATGAGTGATTTAACTAGGAAAGAGAATGTACCTAATTATGGCAATGTGAGTAATTATTTAAAGAAAATCGCTCCCGTTGTGGGCCGTCGGATTATTGTAATGGATCTGAGCCATCCAAGTAAGAGAGTCATAAGTGGGCTTTTATATTGTGGATATGGAGTAAAGTGACTGGCTTATCCATGTCCAATTATTGAATGGGCCTCTTGGCCTAGTCCATAACAGTTTTTAATTTTGAATGTAACATTAATAAAGAACTTTTCTACCAACAAGAGTTGGTACAAGTGAGAATTGGGCTCGAATCCCACCCTATAGTCATGTATATAAATGGCCATCCAAAGTGAGAGTTGGTACAAGT
Source organism: Astragalus glycyphyllos (assembly GCA_963573325.1). Lineage (NCBI taxonomy): Eukaryota > Viridiplantae > Streptophyta > Magnoliopsida > Fabales > Fabaceae > Astragalus > Astragalus glycyphyllos. The sequence continues at coordinate 45,897,633 of OY754308.1, read as the reverse complement.
GAGAATATTGGCTCGAATCCCTCCCAACGCGGACCTACAAAGTCATGTATATAAATTGCCATCCAAAATTCTCCTATATAAATAAGTCACCAGCAAAATCGGTTACTAGGCACCAACAACACCCAAAAATAACTATTCTAATTGTACCATCTAAATAACTGCATGTGGGTTGACTTGAGAATTATTAAAACAAGACATGAGAGTTAAAGTTTTATAAGAAAATACAGAATAATTACATTCTTTACAATATTTGTAAAAACTTTTCCACAATCTTTTTCAAAACAAAATTATGAAATCAATACTTACTTTTTTTGCAATAATTAAATCTGGCCTTATATATATATATATATATATATATATATATATATATATATGATTTTATAATTTATTGTCAAAATGGAGGCTTATTAAGTTGAAGATTTGAATGTATTTAAAATGTTGCTTCTTCAAATTTCCGAATGCATTTCATTCCACGGAAGCACGAGCCTACAAACATGTTGGAAATTTTTTTATGATTTTACAATCTAGATCTATTCTCAAAGACAAGCTTTGATATTGAATATCTAGATATATACAAAGTGTCTTCTTTTTATGATTTTTAAATATATAGGAAAGAGGTATGTTGTAAAAAAAAATCAATGTAGATATTCAATGTGAAGATAATAGGAGATGTTACGAAGGTGTACGGTAAAAATCCTATAGTGTAAAGTCAATGAAGACGAAAAGAAAATCTAGGGCATATTAATAAGATTTGCAATTCCATATTGTAGCCACTACAACAGAAAAATGCATCAGGGGAGCTTTCGGACGCCCCTAAATCTGGCACTCCTGTTGCCAAACACTCTACAGGAGCGTGCAAGAAGCGCCCCTAAATGTTAGGCAACAAGAGCGCTTGTAGGAAGCGCCCTTGATGGTCTTAGCGCGCAACTAACAATCAGGAGCGCTTTCTGTTAGAAGCGCCCCTGTTGGTCTTGACCAACAAGAGCGCTTTTTGAAAGCGCCCCTGATTGTCAAGTACTATAAGAACAACAGGGGCGCTTGCAGAAAGTGCCCCTGATTCTATGTTTTTTTTTTCAAATATTTTTTCCGTGTTTCTGGTATATCCAATATTTGGCAGCACTTCCCTACTCTCATTTTCATCAACCAACAACAACCTATATTTACCAAATTTCAAATCAACTGACCAATTGCAAATCAAATTTCAAACTAGCCAATTGAGAATCAAATTCCAACTAACAAACCTATAAATCCATCTAATATATATATATATATATATATATATATATATATATATAAACAAAGTACCAACAAAAATTACATAAATCATTAATCAAATTCTGAATGTCAACATAGACAACAAAAATGATATGACATCCAATACAAGCTAACCAAAATTACTTGAATTTCGAATTTCATTAATCAAACTAGCAACATGACGACACCACTCTCCTTTGATCTCAGTAAGTTGGTCATCAGAAAACGGAGCTCCAACCGCGTGTCCTGGAAAATACTGTAAAAATAAAATAAAATAAACTTAGAACTAAGTGGTTAAATGCTAGATATGGAAATACTTATCAAAAACCAAACTATAAAAAATTAAAATTACATACATTTTGGGGAATTTCCATTTGATTGTAAGTGATTGTGTACTTCATAAACTTCATAACATAATATCTGCAATCATCATTGTTGGGTTGTCTCGGACACTACAAATCAAAATAACAATTAATTATTAAAATGCGAGGAAAATTTACATCGATAAGAATATTGATTATAAACTTACCTTTATTACTATCCATTTTGTTTTATTGTTCCCACCTCTAGTCCTGACCTCATTCGATGCCCAATAAGTTGTTACACAACTGAAACATCATACATATAACTATATTAATAAATCGAAATATATATATATATATATATATATATATATATATAATTTATATGATGAAATATGCGATGTATCTAAATACACACCTTTCAAACATTCCTCTCATCATGGTGTGGTTGCTATAATGACCGTGACACGAATCCAAATAGAAAATTCTATTTCTCCTAGGATCAACTACCAACAATATCCAATGCATCCTACAAAAAAATTGGATAACCAAATAAATAACACATGTTTCAAAAATACGTTTATATATATATATATATATATATATATATATATATATATTCTTGTCAAATATATATATATATATATATATATATATATATATATATAGATTAAATTTCTTACCCTAAGTTAATGGGTGCCAAAAACAAGCAATCACAGATGCTTTCACGTGTCAAAGCCAAGCGACTATTGATATATGCTTTTACCGCTTCCTTGTTTTCTTTAACTGCTTCCTTCAATTCCCCAACTTTTTCTTTTGACATGTCTTTATCAATGCGGAGGTTGCGTAGAAAAGTACGTTGGGGGAACAAGAATATAAATCTTTTTGTTTGTTCCATGGTGCTCATAATCTCATGGTACAAATACCTATAGTTAAAATGCATACAAATAAATTAACATATAATAATAGTAGTAATAATAATAATAATGATAATAATAGTAGTAGTAATAATAATAATGATAATACCTAATGTATATTGTAATAGTAGCCGTAGATGCCCAGAAATCTGAGATCTTGCTTTCTTTACCTATATATTTAGAAATATAATTAGTTATGAATATATGAGACAATAAGGCAATGAATTATTAACAAATATATTAATTGCTCCTTACATTGATAAGATTTGATGGTCATGCCACCAAGGTGCCAAGTGCATCATTCACAGTTAACAAAGTCATCTCTGCAGTGTCAACTGGTACCAGCAATTCAGCATCATCCACAACAACAAACTCAACTCTGACTCTTGCATGATTTGGAGGCATAGGAAGATTGTGCAAGGTGGAGTCCTCATTGTTACAAACAAAGCCCTTTGCGACCAACGTAAGCGGGTTTGATATATATAATTCACAATGACAATTGTTAACCTAAATTAATTGATAACCAAATATTAATACTTATAAGTTACTGTAAAATATAAAAAATAAAAAGAGGTCCAACGATAATTACCTCACTGGACGCAATATTGCAACTATCCCTGAAGCTATATGGGTTAGGAGATGGTACATCATTAGTCCTTGGACCAACTCTTTCTTTTAGTTCATTAAGTTCATTTACTAGCATCAATACAGTGGCTTCCAACCGTCTTTCTCTACTTTCTCGTTCCTCTTCTTTTTTTTGCCTCTTTGAACTCGAAAAAGTCGTTGGAGAAATGCCAAATCCCAAACCCCGTAGACGTCCTGGATACTCTTGAGTTCCCAATGCACGACCAAGGATGTCATTTGGAAAATCACAATCAATAATCTCTCCTTGTGATACTGATTGAGATATTGACTCCTGATTCACAAACATTATTAGACATTACAAAAAGATAAGAAGTTCACAAACATTATCAGTATCTTTTTGTAATGTCTAATAATTGACTCCTGATTCTGTTCAAGAAGTTCTGTTATGAGTACGGGATCAGAATGGAGAGAACCGTACCAGGAACGCCTCAACACAATGGTGTGGCAGAGCGTATGAACAGAACATTGACTGAGAGAGCCAGAAGCTTACGTGTGCAGTCAGGCTTACCTAAGCAGTTCTGGGCAGAAGCAGTCAACACAGCAGCTTACTTAATCAACCGAGGTCCATCGGTTCCCTTGGAGCACAAAATACCAGAAGAGGTATGGAGTGGAAAAGAGGTAAAACTCTCGCATCTTAGAGTTTTTGGATGTATAGCATATGTGCACATTAGTGATCAACGCAGAAATAAGCTTGATCCCAAATCAAAGAAGTGCACTTTCATCGGTTATGGTGAGGATGAGTTTGGCTACCGACTTTGGGATGATGAAAATAAAAAAATGATTCGCAGTAGAGATGTAATCTTTAATGAAAAAGTGATGTACAAAGACAAGCATAACACAACCACAAATGACTCAAAATTGAGTGAGCCAGTGTATGCAGAGGTGGACGATGTCCCAGAAAGTCCCACTGTTGAAAATTCTCAGTTAGAGGAATCAACTGAATCAAGTAATAGACAACCTTCTAACACACCATTGCATCATACTCCTACTCCTGTATTGAGAAGGTCTTCTCGAATTCCTGTTCCTAATAGGAAATACATGGACTACATGTTGATGACAGATGGAGGCGAGCCTGAAGATTATGCAGAAGCATGTCAGACCACAGATGCAAGTAAGTGGGAGCTTGCAATGAAAGATGAGATGAAGTCTTTAATTTCCAATCAAACATGGGAACTAGCTAAGTTACCTATGGGAAAGAAAGCACTTCACAACAAATGGGTGTATCGAGTGAAGGAGGAGCATGATGGCTCTAAGCGATACAAAGCTCGACTGGTGGTAAAAGGATTCCAACAAACGGAAGGAATTGACTACAACGAAATTTTTGCTCCGGTTGTGAAGCACAATACTATCAGGTCTGTGTTGAGTATTGTTGCTAGTGAAGATCTCTATCTTGAGCAATTGGATGTGAAGACTGCATTTCTTCATGGAGATTTAGTTGAGGAAATATACATGCACCAACCCGAAGGATTCTCAGAAGAAGGGAAAGAGAATATGGTGTGTAGGCTAAAAAAGAGCTTGTATGGCCTGAAACAAGCTCCAAGACAGTGGTATATGAAGTTTGAAAGTTTCATGCACAAGGAAGATTTCAAGAAGTGCAATGCCGACCACTGTTGTTTCTTCAAAAGATATAAGTCCAGTTATATTATTTTGTTACTTTATGTCGATGACATGTTGGTAGCAGGTTCAGATATGGACGAGATAAGAAACTTGAAGATGCAGTTGTCAAAAGAGTTTGACATGAAGGACTTAGGTCCTGCAAGAAAAATCCTTGGTATGCAAATCACGAGAGATAAGCAAAAAGGAGTTTTGCAGTTATCTCAATCAGAATACATCAACCGTGTCTTGCAAAGGTTCAACATGGGCAATGCTAAATCGGTTAGTACACCTTTGGCAAGTCATTTTCGCCTATCCAAGGACCAATCTCCTCAGACGGAGGAAGAAAAAGAATCCATGGCTAACATTCCGTATGCTTCAGCCATTGGAAGTTTGATGTACGCAATGGTCTGTACGAGGCCAGACATTGGTCATGCAGTGGGAGTTGTTAGCAGGTTTATGTCAAATCCCGGTAAATCTCATTGGGAAGCAGTTAAGTGGATTTTGAGGTATCTACGAGGCACCACTGAGAAATGTTTGTACTTTGGCAAAGGAGAAATAAAAGTACAAGGCTACGTTGATGCAGACTTTGCTGCTGATGTTGATCACCGAAGAAGTACAACCGGATATATATTTACGGTTGGTACTGGAGCAGTTAGTTGGATATCACGAATACAAAAGATTGTTGCTTTATCCACTACAGAAGCCGAGTATGTAGCAGTAATAGAAGCCAGCAAAGAATTGATATGGCTTCAGGGATTGTTAACAGAGTTGGGTTTTACTCAGGAGAAAAATGTTTTGTATAGTGATAGTCAGAGTGCAATACATCTGGCAAAGAATTCAGCATTTCATTCAAGAACAAAACACATTGGTCTTCGTTATCATTTCATCAGATCTCTGCTTGAGGATGAGGTGCTAACATTGAGCAAGATTCAAGGAAGTGAGAATCCAGCAGACATGTTGACAAAAGTGGTGACAATAGACAAATTGAAGTTGTGCTCAACTTCAGTCAGCCTGCTATAATAACAGACTCATAAATTATGTCATTTGACCAAGTTTTGAAGACCGATTGCAATCAGTCTTCAAGTGGGAGATTGTTGGTCAATGAAAGATGAGAAAAATAAGGAGGAGTGAAATTAATGAGTAATAATAGGAAAGACATCAAATTGAGAGGCTTATATTTGTGTGTAATGTAGTTCTCACAATTTATAGCATGTAACTCACTATATAAACTTTGTCTCAGTTTATCAATTGTAACAACGAGAAGAAAAACTCAAATATAATTATATGGAACTTTTGTGCAATTTCCTAACATCCTGGACGTTTCCCTTTAATAAAAAATACTTGTATTATCGCATATTTACTTTCACAAACTCCTCATGAAATAAAATTGTTAATTTATTTAAGAAACATACCGTAATTTGGTTCGGGAAAAGTTCGAGACACAAAATGTCGGGTTATATAGCAATGCTCTAAATTTTAATACTCTTTGATAGCTAGCTTGAAGTGCAATTAGCTTACCATACACAATTACACACATAAGATAAATTCTCCCGTCTCATACAACAGACCACAACAGACACATATATACTCATCCTAACTCCTAAGTCGTACCTAGTCCTCTATGAACACAAAAATAGTTTTTTTTTATAAGTCAAAGTATTATTCATTTTTGGTACAAGGGGTACCAACCCATTTTACAAGTGCATAATATAGTTAGCTCCCGAAAGACAAGCTATTTAGATTACAGGTACACCACAAATTATAATCAATAGAAACCTTGTGGTCAACTTTTTGAATAAACCACCCCAAACTAAGTGTTTAATCTGTTGCACCATAATACTAACAGTAGGCACCCCTCCCTTAAAAATGATTCTATTCCTATTCATCCATAATACCCACAGCACTGCTAGCTAAACCAGATGTGTTGCCTTCCGCCAGTTTTTATGGTTCAGCCGAAGTGAGAACTGTTCAAAATGCTCCCAGACGTTGCGGTAATCTTGCTGCTGTGCGCCACACCAGTGTCGGATTTGCTGCCACACTTGGACCGAGACACTACAGCAGAAAAACAGATGAGAAATATCCTCTTCGTCACTGCAGCAAAACACACATGAAAGGCCTTGATTTTGATCCAACACGCCCCTATGATGTAACGCCACACGAGTAGGCAAACCACTCGCAAATACACTCAACGCCAGGGCCAAATATTTAGACAGGGCTGCAGAATTCCAAAGCTTTCGCAATACTTTTCTTTTTCCCAAATCAGATTCCACCTCTTCACTTTTCGAAACCAAAAATTCGTAGGTCGATTTCACATTATAATTTGATGTTTTATCTCTCAACCACACCCACTTGTCGACCGAATTGCTATCCGGACTGACAGGTAACAGAATTTCTTCCAGTAACGCAGCCTGTTGCTGTTCCTTGCTGCTAAGCATTCTATTCCAAATCAGATTCCATCGCCAACAGGATCCAAGAGTCGCACCAGATTCTGCCACTGTACATGACCGATCAGCTGAGGCTTCGTAGAGGCACGGGAACAAATCCTTAAACCGCTGAGGACCGCACCAACTGTCAAGCCAAAACTTCACCAAACTTCCATTTCCCAATTTTAATTTCACTCCCTCAGCAAACCAGCCTTGAGCCGTGAATGGGGCTGAATCAATGCTATGTAAATCTTTCCACCACACGGAGAAATACCTCTTTTTTAACAAGCCATCATCACCATAAAGCCTATCCACCAACTTCACCCATTCACTTTCCTTTTCGGCAAACATTCTCCACCTGCACTTACCTAGTAGCGACACATTAAATACTTCCAAGTTCCTAATGCCCAAGCCACCAAACTCCTATGGTAAGCATATTTTACTCCACCGTACCCAAGCCATCTTCCTTTCGTCACCTTTAGCCCCCCACAAAAAATTGCGTTGAATTTGGATCATCTCTTTAAGCACCTTTTTAGGTACTTTAAAAAATGATAGATAATACAAGGGGAGACTCGCCAACACCGAATTAATCAACGTGATTCTTCCCCCTATTGAGAGTTGCTTACTCCTCCAAGCCGAGAGTCTATCCTTCATTCTTTTTACCACCGGTTTTCATGTTGCGCACATTCTTGGATTTGCCCCAATAGGAATTCCTAGAAAATTGAATGGAAGTTCCCCCACTTTGCAATACAAGAATTTGGCAGCCACCTCCAACTCCCTTTCATCAATATTCAACCCCATAATACAACTCTTATTAAAATTAACTTTTAGCCCGGACACCATTTCAAACACCCTCAACACGGCTTTCAAACACCATAGGTTCTCTCTTGAATTCTTACACATTAGTAGTGTGTCATCCGCATATTGGAGGATTGGAAAAGACATATCCGGTTTGACACACTCCAAATATCCTTTCTCAACACAATTATTCACCAATCTCGCTAGACCTTCGGCTACGATAAGAAAGAGAAAGGGGGCTAACGGGTCTCCTTGTCTCAACCCCCTTTCCATCGGGAACTCCAAGGTGGGACTCCCATTAACTAACACCGATACCAATCCACCACACACACAAGACCTCACCCATAGCCTCTATTTATCATTAAAGCCCATTCTCATCATCATATAATCCAAGAATGAACAACTCACCGAATCATATGCTTTTTCAAAATCTACTTTGAATAAGTACATTGGCCACCTCTTCTTTTTCACTACATTAATAATTTCGTTAGCAATCACGACCCCATCAAGAATTTGTCTCCCACTAATAAATGCCGATTGTGAGTTGGAGATTATCCCTCCCAACACCTCTTTAAGCCTCTTGGCTAATACTTTAGCATTAATTTTGTAAATGCACCCAATTAGTGATATTGGCCTAAAATCACTCAAACCTTGAGGATTCTTCTTTTTTCCAATCAAAGCAACAAAGGATGATTTAAAAGTTCTTGCACTTTTCCGTTTGCATGAAATTGAACCAAAACCCCAAAAAAATCTCCTCCTTCATAGTATCCCACCACGACTTGATAAAGGTAAAATTAAATCCATCCGACCCCCGGCTCTTGTCCCCCTCACAACTCCATACCGCTTCCTTTACTTCTTCCATTGTAAACTTTTCTATTAAACCTTCTACCTCCAAACTCAAGATGCTCTTAAATTGCACTCCATCCAAAGTTGGTCTTACCCACTTCTCTTCTTTGAATTGACTACTAAAATGCCTTCTAACCTCTTCTTTAATTTCCGCCACCCCGCTAAGCCATTGATCACCCACTCTTATCATTTCTAATTGGTTCCTCCTCTGCCTAACCTTAACGGAATTATGAAAGTATTTTGTGTTCCCATCTCCTTGTTGTATCCATCTTGCCCTCGCCTTTTGAGCGAGCAAGCTCTCCTTTCGATATAAGCTATCCCAAAACTCCGCATTGAGGCCTCTCCACTTTGAAGCATCCCATTCTTCTTCTATCTCACCCTCCTCTTCCATTGCGTTCAATTCCTTCACCACTTTTTCGATGTTAAGGTCCTGGAAGCGATACACCTCTTTATTCCACACTTTAAGCTTCTCTTTTACATACTTTAACTTTTCTTTTACCACGTAAGCCATCCACCCCTCTACCTCATGTTCTTTCCACTTCTCTTCTAGAAATATCTTTCCATCTTCATGCTCTAGCCACCCATTGATGAACTTAAAAGGTTTCGGTCCCCAATTCTTATCTGATGCAAGTAGCCACACCGGACAATAATCCGATACATCCCTATCACCAATCCAATGAGCCTTCAATCCCCATACATCTATCAAATCCTATGTGATAAGAATTTTATCAATCCTGCTTGCTGCTGGGCCGTTCGGTTGAAACCATGAGTACTTCTTTCCCAAGCAAGGTAGCTCCACAACCACCATCTCTGCCATAAAGAAGCTGAAGTCTTGTGCCTCCACATTACTAAATCTCACGTTCCTCCCCCTCCTATCTGACCTATTAGTCACCAGATTAAAGTCTCCACCAATAACCCAGCAACCAGGGCTCAGTCTCGACTTTTCTGCCATCAAACTCGACCATAGTTCCCGCTTTCTCCGAATGGAGCATCCAAAGTAAACGTTTACTATGTATATGATTCTGTTCTCCGCCATGCTATGCCAACATAACCTGGATTTGAGAAAGAAAAAAGAAAAACAAACATACCTTTGCGCCATACCGACAGAATACCGCTAGAGAGACCGATAGAGGACTGAGCAAACCACTCAAAATCATCTCCACCCCACAATCTTGCCACTACTACCGAATCAACATCACTCCTTTTTGTCTCTTGAAAGAAACAAACGTCAAACTTCTCCTTCAAAATTTAGTGCCTTATACGCTTTTGCTTGGAAATGCTGTCAATCCCCCTCACATTCAAAGTAACTAGCTTCATTTAACACCTGTTGGTGTCTCCTTCTGGTCAAGACATACCTTATCTCTGGCCTCCAATTCCTGAATTTTTTTAACGAAGGCCTCATCCTCCCCCTTCCATTAACACCAATACTCTTTGCCATTTTCCATATTTTCTCAGCTTTTGTCACTGATTTATCAGCCCAAATAAAGCTAACATTCTCCACCGCCAACAACGAGCTGCAGTCTTCGCTCCCATTGCTAGGAGAACCAAAGGTGGAAGAGTTCTCACTAATTAGATTCTGAGTGACAATAGGATGCGCAACTCCAGCAATTGGAGAAATACAAGGAAGAGGTGGAAGCTCAACCACAAGGGAAAATATAAGGGGGTGAGTCTGAACCGAAAGCGTGAAGATCATCGGCTAATAGAGTAGGTGAAATCATGGGTGTGTCCAATACAGGGAAAGGGGGCGCAAAGTTGTGAGGCTCAATTGTAGGAGAGGGTGAACTAGTAGGGATGGGGGGTGGCCGAAGTGTGAGGGAATGGGTCATAGCAGGGGGAGTTATGGGTTAAACTAGGTTGGCTAGAAGAGTTGGGTGCGTTAACAATCGGTTGGGGAGGTTCAACGGGAGTGGGCTCAATAAAGGGGCTTTGGTTCGGATGTGGGTTATCAAGAGAAGGATTTGGAGAGGGTTTAGAGGTTATTGCTCCACTTGTCACGGCAACTTCTGCTCGGTTACTACACACACGTTGATTATTCTCGCTTTTATCATACCCACATGTATCTAATGGAAAGTTTTCAACTCCCCCACTTTCTGCGCCTAGATCCACGTTCTCAATCAATTCGATTTCCTTGGTTATCGCAAGCATACACAGTGCACGCTCATGTTCAGCCACTTTTCCTTTCCCTTCCTTTCCCGAGACCTTCCATCATTGCTTTTTCAAATTCGACCTCAAGCTCTCCATCTTCCACCGGAGACACAGCTGCACCGCCTTCTTCACCGACCTCCACTGGATCCACCTCAACGTCACTATTGTTCAGTGCCGCAAAATCTTCCGAATCAGTCTCAGAACAACTACTAGAATTTGAAGAGTTGTCTTTTGGCCTATTCCAAGAGTACCATTGTGGAGCAAACCATTCTTCAATAACTTTTACTACAAACAATTCACCGTTTATCTCAAATCTTTCAACAAAGTTGATGACATCAAACCTCTTCCTTCTTATCAAAATCCTAGCCACATCCATGGACTTTCTTTTTTGTGTTTTCATTAATAGTTACATATTCACCAGTTCCAAAGGCAATGAATTTGAAGAAGTCCTCACCCCATGCATGGGCAGGTATCCCATAGCATTTAATCCAGGTTAAGCATTCATCGTCAACCTCGCTTGGACTCCATTTTCGTATCTCTGAGAACCAAGTATCAAGCCAATCTTTCGCATCTTCAATCAAAGCTTCCATCTCTCCTTCTTCCAAACTCTCGAGAAGAACTAGATTCGCGCCCATCGGAGTTGCTTTCACCAAGAAATAGCCCTGTTGAATGAACTCTTCTTGAATTCTATAAGCCATGCCCGACTTATCAACAACTCCAACGTAGGCCTTGTCAAGCTTCGTTATTGCAGATTCATCCACTGTATAACTCCTGTGGGCTTTTCGGTCTAGGTGGGTGGACATGGTTATAAGGTCTGTGTGGACGCTTAGCACTGTTCCATTGATCCTGAACTTTTCCAAAATGCTTAGGGTTAGGGGGTTCAGGTTGAGCGAAGGTAGTGGTTGCTGAGGGCTTATCGATTATTTGTGTTTGAGGTCTGGAAGTGCGAGGGTGAGGCTTTTTTGAGTGAGGGAGTCTTTTGTTCTGTGTAGAAACGTGAGCAGCAGACAAGGGTTTTAATTTAGAGTCATGAGGTTCATACAGGTTCTTGCTGGGTCTATCAAATCTTGAAAGGTTCACCAAGATTTTCTCACTTCCAATGATGATATTATCCAGTTTAATAGCAAAAAATTCTGGGTCTCTAACTTCCACAGCTCTTGCAAAGCCAAACCGCTTCCCTCTCTTGTCTCTCTTCGCCGGAATTACAACTTCCTCAAACTCTCCATAATTGAGGAAAGCTAGGAGCATGTGCTTTGCCTTAAAATTTTCAGGAAAAATCGTAAAGAAGTAAGTAGTCCTCTTCGCATCCTTCCTAAAATACTGATAACTCCTAGCTACATCCATCAATCTCCTCGTTTGCTCAGTCCTCTTCCTCTGTCTCTTGACTTCCTGCCAGTCAGACACAACCGTATGCCTGTTCTCTCCTTTTACTCTCCTTGATGATTCTGTATTTCTCATTGATCCTTTCTTTCTCTACGTATCTCACACTAGCTGATGGTCTCTCTCTATTGGGTGCTCTCCCTTGAGTTTTCTCACTCTCATGCTCTCTCTCATTGACTCTCATGCTCCCTTGAGTGTGTTTATGTAGGTCATATGAACACAAAAAATAGTATGTGTTCCTAAATTAAGAGTCAAAAAATAAGAATAGCCTTAAAGGATTGCACTTGTTGGCAGAGTTGTGTTGGACCACACATGTATCCAATCAAATATTAACACATATTCTTGGAACTATATTGATTAAAAAGTATCAAACGCTAAGATTTATCTAAAAGTGTATCTAATGGTTTCTATGAGGAGTGACTGCCGTGACTGTAGTCGATTTTGACTGCAGTGAATCACGGTCCCATGAATGCCCTCAAAGGTGGAGAAAACATTGAGAAGCCACTTATTATATTCTGTGTGGGTATTTGGAAGGAGATAAAAAAAAGCCATGGACTTGCAGACGCCACTGCATGTTTGTTCCCCTCTTCCAAACCCACCCAACCCATAAGCCATAGGCGGCAAGAACAGTCCTACGGTGGTGGTTCTAACAACAACATAGAATTGGAAAACGTAATTGATCAATAAATCAACATATTTCCGAGTGGTTATATTAAATATTGGTAAATATTACTACCTAGTTAACAATACTACCTTTTTAATAAGGTAGTAGAAGGTGGTGTAACTGATATATGCCATGGAACATTTTGATCTACTAAACTAAATAGAACCAATACTGAATGTCTGCCCATTGAATTCTGTAAATCTGTTTCAGCAAAAGAAAGCAATTAATAAAAATAAGCATTATAAAGGAACTACTAAAACATCGAACATGAAAACAACACAACCAAGCAATAAATAATGTTTGGTATAGATGACATATCTATAACTTTATCTTCTAAATAACTATGATAATGTTTAGCAATTGTTAACGATTACTGATATCATATATGAACCACCACATTGATATTGCAAGTAATAATAGAAGTAAGGAAGACTTAATATTCAGATAGAAAATAAATAATCAAACAAAGAAGATAAAAGAGTTAATGAGTGATAAATCCCCGCAATTCTACCTATTTGTGGCCGTCTCTATCGTAGTCGGTTATTGTTCGTTCGTCGTAGAGCATAATTCCATTGTCGTATCTGTGTTCCTCTTCTTCATAGTGAGAGGTAAAGTTGGATTTTGGGGTAGAAATCAACAGTGAAGAAAGTTTCAATCTTTTTTCCTCCAGCAATTAGATAATGTGACTAAATTAAATCAATGAGAAGGAAGAATCAAAGACAAAAAAGAAGAAGAAATAAACAGAATTCGAATTGAATAAACAAAGAAAGAAAGCAAAAGAGAGTTGTGTGAGTCTGTGAGAGAGAAAATGATGGCGACCGCAAGAGCATTAAGAAATGTTATGGACACAAAGAGCATGAAGATTCAAGACATGGCACTTGGACCAATTAAAAGAGGAAGAGCAAAGAAGATTAAAGAACAAGAACAATTGGAAGCTCAAATGATTAATTTGCTTAATGATAGCAAATAATCTAAAATTGTTCATTGTCTTTTAAATAGCTTTATAATTAAGATTCATAAACTCTAATTTACTACATTTTATTAGAGATGTTTAAATCATTATTAGAGCAATTATTACTAATAAAATAAATAAGTGATTTACTTTTCTTTATATTTTGTAGGAATGAAGAAAATGCAAATAAAAAAGTAAAAGCCACTTTTGTCATCAGCCCAAACTCATGTTGATGGAAGAAAGAATGAAAAAAGGGTCCTAATTATAAACAATTAGAAGGCCAGCGCATGAGAGAAGAAAAGAAGGCCCAGGGGATGAATTCTTATGCACGGAACCCTAGGCCTATTAATAGTAGTAATATATAAAGCATCAATTGAAGGAAAACGGGAACGACATACATACACATACAATCTGACGCAACGGAGAAGAATTAAAAAAGGGAGAAAAAGCTGCGCACAGAAACCTGGAGGAAACCGAGGTGGAGCTTTGAAGCAATTTGACGCAGGGCAGCACTTTAGAAGGTTTTGGGTATCCATTCTTGACACCGTGAGAGAGCTTTGGAGCAAAATACAGAGACTCAATACAGGATCAGAATTTACTCAATCTCCGGGTTATTTTTACATTCTGTAATTCATGACTTTTTATTTTAATCCCATGTTCTTGAACACTATGGATAGCAAAATTCCTCTTCTAGGGTCTTAGGTGGATCTTGCTTGATTAGAGACCTTTTTATGTTTTAATTTATATTTTGAATTCCCAATTTTTATTTCAATTAATATTATCCTATTGCTTTATTACATAATTAGGATTGACAACCCTTTGCATGTTTATAATCGATTAGTTGATTAGCGACCGTATTACAACTAGTTGGTGGACCTATAGGATAATTGAGACTATAATTAATGAATGATCAAACATTAATTTAGTCTTCCAATCATTCAACCTTTTTGTACTTCATGCTTTTCTTTAATTTAAATTATAGCATGACCAAACTAGGATTAATTTAGGGAAAAGAATATTAATCACGAATGACCAAACGGATTAATAGGTTTAGTAAAGGGATTAGTAATTGAATAATATAAGGGAATTCAAGTAGAATTAGACATAGAGGAATCGAACCTATCAAGTGAAACCGAGACCCTAGGCTTCCCTCCGTTGATCGGACTTTTCAATTTTAATTCTTGTTATTTACTTCGTTTTATTTTAATTTCTAATACAACCAAACACTCGTTCGTCTAAATAATAATTAATCTTAAATAGTTTGGTACTTATTAGTTAATCCCTGTGGAGACGATATTTTTTATACTACTTCTGCAAGAGAGTACACTTGCTCTCAAGTGTGTTTTTAAAGCAACAAGTTTTTGGCGCCATTGCCGAGGATTAATTTAATAATATTAAACGAAAAAGATTTTTTATTGCTTTAGACTTTTTATTTATTTATTTATTTATTTATTTATTTATTTCTTGTTTTAAATTAATAAAAACAAAAAATATTATTATTACATTTAGTTTAATTTTATTTGTTAGTTTTGTTTTTATCATTATTACTCGTGCATGCTCACCCACTCCCAGGAGCCTACTTTGATTTTTGATCCAGAAATTGAAAGAACTGCTCGAAGGATAAGAAAAGAGACAAGAGTGATGGCTGCCAATCCGAGAAGAACTCTTCGCGACTACTTTACTCCAACAGCAAATATCACTACAAGCATAGTCAATCCACCTATGCAAGCTACTAATTTTGAGCTCAAACCAAGCTTAATTCAAATGGTTCAGAATTCTACTATGTTCAGAGGTGCACCAACAGAAGACCCTCACACCCATCTTAGAAACTTCTTGAGGGTGGCAGACTCAGTAATTTGTAATGGTGTCCCTCCTGATGCAATTAGAGTGAGATTGTTTCCATGGTCATTGGCTGACAAGGCATCTGCTTGGCTAGACTCTCAACCTGCTGAGTCCATTACCACTTGGGACCAACTGAAGCAGAAATTCTTGACCAAATATTTTCCTCCAGGTAAGACTACTAAGATTCGAGGTGCAATAATCAGCTTTGCTCAACTTGAGCAAGAATCTTTACATGAAGCTTGGGAAAGATTTCAAGACTTACTCCGAAGTTGTCCGCATCATGGATTTGAGAAGTGGCAATTGCTTGAATATTTTTGTAACGGACTATCTTCTCAAAACAGGGGAATTATTAATATGGCTTGCGGGGGCTCTCTAATGAATGGAGAACCCGCGACAGTGTATGATTTAATTGCAGAGATAGCAGCCGATAATGCCCAATGGGAGACTAGTGATAGACACATTAAGAAATCAGCAGGGATGTACAAGGTTGACGATGACACTAGTGTTAATATAAAGCTTGAAGCTCTCTCTAAGCAGGTTCAATCTTTAATGAAGGTACAAGCTCAATCTACTCCCATAGTTACCTCCACTAGTGACATCACAAATAATATCTGGGGAGGCCTAGCTGAAGAAGTCAACTATCTTGGTCAGAAGAAAAGTGAGTTAAGGCCTGGTATGCAAGATTCTTTAGTTAGATACATGGAAAAAGTTGGACATCCGTGCATGGGTGTTTTAGCCAATTACATGGACAGGACTGATGACAGGTTACAATCTATTGAAGATCTGATAAAAGCACAGGGCCGGCCCGCAACTTCAACTGAAGAGGCCAATTATGTTCAGAATTCCAACCGGAGCCAGAATGACCCTTATTCAAACACTTACAATCCGGGTTGGAGAAATCACCCAAATCTCTCTTGGGGAGGACAACAAAAAGAGCAAAACTCAAGCTCCTATAAGCCTCCACATGTGCAAAGGCAAGAGGAGAAGAAGTTGGATACCAATGATGTGTTGGCAAGGTTTATGGAGCAGACAAATGGAAAATTTGAAACATTTGAGAAGAAATTTGGAAGCTTGGAGGGAGCCATAGGTAGCCAACTTTCAAACATCGTTGCTATGTTATCTCAAAGGCCTCAAGGCTCACTGCCTACCCAAACTGAGCCTAATCCAAGAAATGAGCATTGCAAGGCTGTCACTCTTAGAAGTGGCAAGGAGCTGGTTCGAGAAAACAATCAAGATGGGCGGGCTCCCGAGAAAGAAATACAAGCTCCTACTAAGAGGAGCACTTCTGAGGAAAGCAACAAGGAAAGGGAAAAATATGAGCAAGCAAAGGTAAATGTTCCTTATCCTCAAAGACTTAAAAATGAACAGCATGATAAGCAGTTTGCTAAATTTCTTGAAATATTTAGAAAATTACATATCAACATTCCTTTTGCTGAAGCTATTGCTCAAATGCCTAAATATGCCAAATTTTTAAAAGAAATTATTTCTAACAAAAGAAAGTTAGAAGGCTTTGAGACAGTTAGGCTTAATGAGGAATGTTCTGCTATAGTTCTAAAAAAGTTACCGCCTAAGCTTAAAGATCCAGGTAGTTTTACTATCCCTTGTACAATTGGTAACTCTCATTTTGAAAAGGCTCTATGTGATTTAGGAGCAAGTATAAATTTGGTGCCTTTTTCTGTTTATAGAAAACTTGGTTTGCAGGAACCCCATCCTACTAATATCACTTTGCACCTAGCTGATAGATCCATTGCTCACCCCCGTGGAGTGGTGGAAGATGTTTTAGTTAAGGTTGATAAGTTTATTTTTCCCGCTGATTTTGTTGTTTTGGATATGGAAGAAGATGAGGAAGTCCCAATTATTTTGGGGCGCCCTTTCTTAGCCACGGGTAAAAGTTTAATTGATGTACAACAGGGAAAATTGACTTTGAGACTTGGAGATGAGGAAGTTGTATTTCAAGTTTTGAACTCATTAAAAAATCCCTCATCATTTGCTTCTTGTAATTTTATTCAAGCTAAGGATATTAATGATGTGGTTACCTCTGAAAGTTTTGATGATTTTAGAATTCAAGACCCTCTAGAAAAAGTACTTACTGTGCAGGGACTTGGCATGTTGCAGGGTGGTGAGGAAGAAGAGTTCTTAATGTTTTTGCAGGCTCACCACCCTCAGAAAAATTGGAGTAATCATAGATTTGAGGAATTGGAATGGGGTGATACTCCAAATCCCAAGCCTTCAATTGAAGAGGCTCCTGAGCTTGAATTAAAGCCTCTTCCTTCAAATGTAAAATATGCTTTCTTGCAACCCCCTTCCTCTTTGCCTGTGATTATTTCTGCAGATTTGACAGACACCATGGAGGATAAGCTTTTGAGGGTGTTAAGGGCCAACAAAGAGGCCTTTGGATGGTCGATTCATGATATAAAAGGCATTAACCCCTCAATTTGCACTCACAAGATTTATATGGAGGATGATTATCAACCTCGGGCACTACCTCAACGCCGCCTCAATCCTAACATGAAAGAGGTAGTTAAAAAGGAAGTGATTAAGCTTCTTGATGCAGGTATCATCTATCCTATCTCCGATAGCAAGTGGGTAAGTCCTGTTCAATGTGTTCCTAAAAAGGGAGGTACTACTGTAATGGAAAATGATAAAAATGAATTAATTGCAGTTAGGAAAACTACCGGATGGCGTATGTGCATTGATTATAGAAAATTAAATGATGCCACCCGAAAGGATCACTTCCTCCTTCCCTTTATTGATCAAATGCTTGAGAGAGTGGTAGGTCATGATTATTATTGTTGTTTGGATGGATATTCCGGCTATTTGCAAATACCAGTGGCTTCTGAAGATCAAGAAAAAACTACTTTTACTTGCCCATATGGAACATTTGCATATAAAAGGATGCCATTCGGTTTATGCAATGCTCCTGCCACTTTCCAAAGATGCATGATGGCTATTTTCTCTGATTTGGTTGAAAAATGCATTGAAATATTCATGGATGATTTTACTGTTTTTGGATCCTCTTATGAGGATTGTTTACATAACTTGAATTCAGTGTTGCAGAGATGCAGGGATACTAATTTAGTGCTCAATTGGGAGAAATGTCAGTTTATGGTGCAAGATTGCATTATTTTGGGACACAAGGTGTCTACTAAAGGCATTGAAGTTGATCCCGCAAAGGTTGAGGTAATTGCAAAGTTGCCCCCACCCAATTCTATTAAGGGGGTTCGTAGTTTTCTAGGTCATGCTGGCTTCTATAGGCGGTTTATTAAAGACTTCTCAAAAATTGCAAAGCCTATGACTGACCTCTTGGTTAAGGAGGCCACTTTTGATTTTTCTGATGCTTGTTTGAATGCTTTTAATTGTTTAAAGGAAAAATTAATTAGTGCCCCTGTTGTTGTTGCCCCCGATTGGTCGCTTCCCTTTGAAATTATGTGTGGTGCTAGTGATACTGCTGTGGGGGCTGTTTTGGGGCAAAGAAAGAATAAGGTATTCTATACCATTTACTATGCTAGTCGCACTCTTGATGATGCTCAAAGAAATTATACTACCACAGAGAAAGAGTTGCTAGCTGTAGTATTTGCATTTGACAAGTTTCGTCATTATCTTGTTCTTTCTAAAGTTATTGTTTATACTGATCATGCTGCTATTAGATATTTGCTTGGAAAACAGGATGCAAAACCCAGGTTAATCAGGTGGATTTTGTTGCTACAAGAGTTTGACTTGGAGATTAGAGACAAGAAAGGCTCAGAGAACTTTGTAGCTGACCACCTCTCAAGGCTCGACCATAGTGTGATGCAGGCCTCAAATGATGGGGAGATCAAGGAGGTTTTCCCTGATGAGAGACTTTTAGCTATTTCTACTATTCCCTGGTTTGCAGACATTGTCAACTACTTGGTGGGTAAGGTTTTTCCCCCTGATTTTTCCTTTCAGCAAAAGAATAAATTAATTTCTGATGCTAGACACTACTTGTGGGATGACCCTTACCTATTTAAAGTTTGTGGTGATAAGGTAATTAGGCGTTGTGTGCCTATGGATGAGGTAACTTCTATCCTTGAGCATTGTCACTCTAAAGAGGTAGGTGGCCACTTTGGGCCAAATAGAAATGCATATAAAGTTTTGCAATGTGGTTTTTATTGGCCTACTATATTTAAAGATGCTCACGATTTTGTGAAAGCTTGTGATAGTTGTCAAAGGAGTGGCAATATTTCTAGGCGTCAAGAAATGCCTCTAAACAATATTTTGGTTTGTGAGATATTTGATGTATGGGGTATTGACTTTATGGGGCCCTTCCCTAAATCTTTTTCAAATCAATATATTCTTGTTACGGTAGATTATGTGTCTAAGTGGGTGGAAGCTGTAGCCTTACCCACTAATGATGCTCGGGTGGTGGTGAAATTTTTAAAGAAAAATATTTTTTCCAGATTTGGCACTCCTCGAGCCATTATTAGTGATGGTGGCACTCATTTTTGTAATAAACAATTTGAAAATCTTTTGAGCAAATATGGTGTCACTCATAAGGTAGCAACTCCTTACCACCCACAAACTAGTGGGCAAGTTGAAATTTCAAACAGAGAGCTGAAAAGGATTTTAGAGAAGACAGTTAGTGCATCAAGAAAAGACTGGTCTTTGAAACTTGATGATGCACTATGGGCCTATAGAACTGCTTTTAAAACTCCCATTGGGATGTCTCCTTACCGTCTTGTTTTTGGAAAAGCATGTCATTTGCCTGTTGAATTAGAGCATAAAGCACTTTGGGCTTTAAAATTTCTAAACTTTGATGCTCAGCTTACAGGTGAAAAGAGGTTGCTGCAGCTAGATGAATTGGATGAGCTCCGTCTAGGAGCCTACGAGAATGCCAAGTTATATAAGGAGCGGACTAAAAAGTGGCATGATAAGCGCATCCAGCAGCGTGAATTCCATGTTGGTGAGAAAGTTCTAATTTATAACTCACGTTTGCGTCTTTTTCCAGGAAAGTTGCGCTCAAGGTGGTATGGACCCTACACTGTTACTCAAGTTTTTCTTTATGGAGTTCTTGAGGTATCTCATGAAGATGGTACCACTTTTAAAGTCAATGGTCAGCGTGTGAAGCATTTTGAGGAAGGGTTACTCCAAGTGAGCTATGTCACTGCGCTCAAGGATTGACCCTAGTACCGTCAGGCTCGGGACGTTAAACAAGCGCTTCGTAGGAGGCAACCTGTGTTTAATTTTCTCTCATTTTTATTTTGTTTTATTTGTTTTTTTAGGAATTAGCTCAGTTTGCAAGCTCTCTTGGGGAAGTCACTCTTACTCTCTCTCTCTCATTTATTTCCTTTTGTTTCTATTTGATCATTTTGCATTGAGGACCATGCTTCATGCTAGTGTGGGGGAGGATAGTTATTTTTGTCACTTGATCTTTGTTAATGCACATACCCACTACATGTGTTGATAGCATTTTTTTCTGGCTTGTTTTGCATGAACTATGCTTAAATTGAAAGAAAAAAAATTAGAGATTTTGCCTTTAGGGGATCCCATAATTAGTTCACTTGACAGACTTGTGCTTAATTGTAACTGTGAGGATGTCCTTAGGAAGCTGATAATTAGCATTTGTCCCTCTTGAGTACTTTTTGTGAACTAGCTTCTAAATGTGAGATCTGAGCCTTCATAAGGGGATTGATACTAAATCGCAAATTTTTACCCCTTTTTCTTTCTATGAGTGTGTTTCCCAACTTGCTACATTCTAGAACTTGTCTTTTGACCGTTTCAAGGCGAAAATTGATTTGCATCATGTAAAAAGATTTGGGGATTTAGGTATTTTTCTGGCCTCAGAGTTGCTTGATGAATTTATCCCTTAGTTGCCCCCTTTGAGCCTATTTGTTATATTTTTTCTTTGGTACCCAGATATAATTTTTTCTTTTTGTTTGTGGTAACCATTTGAAATTGAATGTGGAGCAACTATTGAAAATTACAATCTCGTTCTATATTTTAGCTGTCTATGTTGTCAGGACTGAAATTCTGTCCCATACTATTAGTTGTCTATCTTGTTAGGATGAAGGGAAAAGAAGAAGTGAATCATGTCTTACAAAAATTTTCATACAAAGGAAAGAAAATAGGAGTTATCATATACTTACCTTTTCCTCCTATGAGAAAAAAAGTGAAAAAAAAAAGAATTGAATTGTCTACTCAAGAAAGAGCCAAAGGGCACATCAAAGGAATGAAAGAGCCAAAGGGCATATCAAATGAATGAAAGAGCCAAAGGGCAAACCCAAAAAAAAAAAAAGAGTCGACTCAATAGCAAAAAAAATAATGAAGAAATAGAAGTGAAATTAGTTTGGAGTTTGGACAAAAATTGTAAAATAGATAGGAGCTTCATATTTGGTTTCAAGGGTTACTATTTGTTTCTTGTTTTTTTAGCCCTTTGATTATCACTTCTTTCTTGTTTCCTACCCTCCATGATTTCACCCCTGGCCCCATTACAACCCATGAAACCCCATCTTTTTCATGCATGTGAACTATTTTGTGAAGATTTGGTCAAATTACAAGCTTATGGTAATGTGCATTTTGTTGAAACTTGAGTGTATATTTCACTAGTCCATAAACACTTAGAGAGATTGTGAGCGAGTGCCATTGTTCACAGAAATGTATTCTTCAGGGGCATGAGCCTCTAATTGGGCAACCTTCTAACACCTCATATGTTTTATATTGTCTATTGTCTGTCATTGTGTTTCTAATTTTGGATCCCTTAATTGGTTGTCTCTATTATTGCTTTGAAAACATTTGTTGAGCCAGAGAATTTGCTTGAGGACAAACAAAAGTTTAGTGTGGGGGAGTTGATAAACTCTAATTTACTGCATTTTATTAGAGATGTTTAAATCATTATTAGAGCAATTATTACTAATAAAATAAATAAGTGATTTACTTTTCTTTATATTTTGTAGGAATGAAGAAATTGCAAATAAAAAAGTAAAAGCCACTTTTGTCATCAGCCCAAACTCATGTTGATGGAAGAAAGAATGAAAAAAGGGTCCTAATTATAAACAATTAGAAGGCCAGCGCATGAGAGAAGAAAAGAAGGCCCAGGGGATGAATTCTTATGCACGGAACCCTAGGCCTATTAATAGTAGTAATATATAAAGCATCAATTGAAGGAAAACGGGAACGACATACATACACATACAATCTGACGCAACGGAGAAGAATTAAAAAAGGGAGAAAAAGCTGCGCACAGAAACCTGGAGGAAACCGAGGTGGAGCTTTGAAGCAATTTGACGCAGGGCAGCACTTTAGAAGGTTTTGGGTATCCATTCTTGACACCGTGAGAGAGCTTTGGAGCAAAATACAGAGACTCAATACAGGATCAGAATTTACTCAATCTCCGGGTTATTTTTACATTCTGTAATTCATGACTTTTTATTTTAATCCCATGTTCTTGAACACTATGGATAGCAAAATTCCTCTTCTAGGGTCTTAGGTGGATCTTGCTTGATTAGAGACCTTTTTATGTTTTAATTTATATTTTGAATTCCCAATTTTTATTTCAATTAATATTATCCTATTGCTTTATTACATAATTAGGATTGACAACCCTTTGCATGTTTATAATCGATTAGTTGATTAGCGACCGTATTACAACTAGTTGGTGGACCTATAGGATAATTGAGACTATAATTAATGAATGACCAAACTTTAATTTAGTCTTCCAATCATTCAACCTTTTTGTACTTCATGCTTTTCTTAAATTTAAATTCTAGCATGACCAAACTAGGATTAATTTAGGGAAAAGAATATTAATCACGAATGACCAAACGGATTAATAGGTTTAGTAAAGGGATTAGTAATTGAATAAAATAAGGGAATTCAAGTAGAATTAGACATAGAGGAATCGAACCTAGCAAGTGAAACCGAGACCCTAGGCTTCCCTCCGTTGATCGAACTTTTCAATTTTAATTCTTGTTATTTACTTCGTTTTATTTTAATTTCTAATACAACCAAACACTAATTCGTCTAAATAATAATTAATCTTAAATAGTTTGGTACTTATTAGTTAATCCCTGTGGAGACGATATTTTTTATACTACTTCTGCAAGAGAGTACACTTGCTCTCAAGTGTGTTTTTAAAGCAACAAAGATTTCGTATGAATTTTATAATTGGAATAAGCCAAACATTTTTAGGCGCGTTATTTCTCATTCTTAGATGCCTATTTGTGTAAGGCCTAGTTTGGGCTTGAATTTGGGCTTTTAGGTTTATGTTTGTCACTTTAGTGAGTCCACAATCTATTCCCTATAAATAGGTGTGATTTTGTAAGTTGAAAGGAACTTTTTGACGAAATAGAATTGTGAGAATAGAGAATGTTTCTCTAGGGTTCTTCTTAGAACCAAATTTGAGTCTTATCAAGAGCCTCTTACTATTGTGGTGATTCTACCTTGATCTTATCATCCTCTTGGATGTGGCGATTTCTTCATCTTCTTGCCTAATCCGTTTGTATGTTTCTTTTCCCTCTCTCTTTTTATCCTATTTGTTATCTTTGATTCAAGAAATCACTTAGTTAGATCCTCAATCTATCATGGAATCAATTAGATTCTCATCAAGTGGTATTCAGGGCCATTACCAAGTGTTATTGTGTCCATAAATCAAGTAAAAAAAAATCTGTACTTTTTTTTTCCAGCGTACCTTATCAATTTGGTTTCGAATTAATTCTGTTTGGCATGATTTTGCTGGTTGGTTTAAAAATTTCTTTCAATCAGCAAATAGCTTCATTGTTGCTGTCTAGTACGTTAACATTCTAAAGGATGAGTGCTTTGGTTTTTTTTTTAGCGTCGTTGTTGCGTTCTTTTTTTTAGGTTAATCCTAAAATTTGAAATTTGTCTAGTTTTCTATTCTTGTTGATAACAAGTACTCTCATCAGTGTCATCTGTATTTAGTATGTGTTGGAAGGTTTACTCCTTTGATTATTAGCTTTAACTTTGCTGAAATTTCAAACCTGTTTCTGGAAATTTCTGCAGAAGTTCTTATTGTTCATCACTTATCTTCATCACTAGAGGCTATTTGATCTTGTAATCTAATATTCTAATTGCAAACTTGTTTTTGATGTTATTTCTTTCATATATGTCCGATTCTGGAAATTCAAAAGCCTAAATTGATTAGAAAAAAAAGAGTAATTCAAATATGCAAAAAAAAAACTGAAAAGATAAGTGCTGAAAAAAAAAGTGATTCTATACAAAAGGGCTTATAAAAAAAGGGGGCATTTCCAAAAAAAAAAGTCCAGAATTGTTCATTTTGATACATCAATCATTTTTGCATATTTGTTGCTTCTATCAAACATTGCAAGTTTATCTTAGTATCTTACCTTCCACATATTTGAACCACTTAGTCAATTAGTTTTGTTCTTTTTTTTAAGTCGTCTCCTTGTTTATCTATTTGAGTGTGTCTTCCTTTGTTTTTCTTTCTTTCGTGTCTTTTAAATTCCTTAGTTGTGTCTTAGAAGTTTCTCTTGTCTTTGTTGGCCTCTTGAATGATAACTTTCATGTGTGTTTTGCCACAATTGTGTAGAGGTTTTCCACAAACTTGATTGAGACTTGTTTGATTTGTATTAAGAACTTGAAGAGTTGCATTAGGGAGTGGAAAAAGGCTAGAGTGAACATTATAGAAAAAGCCATAATTGAGCGACATACACGAGTGATACATTTCTTGAGTGTAAACACTTAGCGAGTGGTGAGGACTATTGTTCTTTCTTGTTACTTTGCTTGATCATTTGGTACTTGTTATCTTGTCGTTGGAATGATGAATAGAGGTTTTGACTATAATAGAGAATGTGTTGCAAAAATTCTTAAGAAGTATAAGGTTGGAGATTTGCTCCAAAAGATGCATGAGAGGTATGAAGAGAATGTGACAGAAAAAGATAGAAAGTATAAAAAAGAAAGGAGTTATGAGAGGGGAGACAGAGAAAAAGAGAGAAAATATGGAGATTATTTGAGAGAAAATGAGATGAAAGAAAAAGTGAGTGTTCCAAACTTTCATGGGAAGAGTGACCCCGAAGCGTATCTTGATTGGGAGCTTAAGGTAGAACAAGTTTTCTCTTGTGATGTTAGGGAAGAACAAATGTTGAAGCTTGTTGTGTTGGAGTTTAGAAGTTATGCACTTACTTGGTGGGATCAAGAAAAAAAGCTTAGGAGGAATTGTGAACTTGAGCCGATTGAAAAATGGAAAGATTTGAAGGCCATGATGAGGAGGAGACATGTTCCTTCTCATACCCAAAAGGAGTTGCGTGACAAATTGCATAGCCTTACTCAAGGAACTAAAAGTGTTAGTGATTACTTTG